>VWZU01011166.1:1617548-1633917 GCA_013397095.1 Sterrhoptilus dennistouni | reverse complement strand
TTGGTGCTCTCAAACAAAAGCTAAGTACAATTCTAGAATGGTTTGGGTTGGAAGAGACCTTTAAAGGTCATCTAGTCTGACTGAGCTGGGATCTCTTAAACTAGGTCATGTCACTCAGAGCCCCATCTGACCTGATCTTGAGTGTTTCTAGGGATGGATTTCCACCTACAACAGCCCTGGGTAACCTGTCCCAGTGTTTCACCACTGTCAATTTTACAAGAAATTGTAAACAATTTCTTAACTGGATCAAATCTAAATTGATCCTCTTTGGGTCGAAAACCAGTCCCTCTTACCTGTTGCAACAGGCCCTGCTAAAAAAGGTGTCCCCAACTTTCTTACAAGCTCCCTTGAAGTGTTGAGGAGTTGAAAAGTGAGGTGTCCCCAGGGCTTGTCCTTCTCCAGTCTGAACAAGCCCAGCTCTCTGAGCCTTTCCTCAGAGGAGAGATGCTCCATGTCCAAGTCATTTTTGTGGCCCTGTTTTGTGCTTTTGGGAGTAAATTCAATTTTAGCTCTTGACAAAAGAACTGAAGTAGACTGATACCAGGTATAGAGGCCTGAAATGGTGTTAGTGGGGGAGGAACCCAGTAAAAGCAGTCACAGCCAAGCTGTCAAAGATAAGTCTGTGGGGAAATCACTGTGAGCCTCAGAGGTGGCCTCAGCTTGTTCCTCCTGCTTCTCTCTTAGAAGTTTCTGCCACTAAGCTCCATTTTTAGAGGTTTCTGCCACCCAAACAGGCACAGCTGAACAGGACTTGTCCCAGCCCTGTTTGCTTCTTGGCACAGTCAAGCTGCTCGAGGTTTGCTGCCAGGTTTTGTGGCAGAGAGGGAGCTGCAGAATGTGCCACTTGGCTGTCCCTGCTGGGAAAGAAGGTGCCAGCCAGCACAGGAGGGCCAGGGGATGGAAAGGTGGACACTGCTCTCCCTGCAAGCCAGAGCTGAGTCCATCAGCACTCTGCCACTTGTCTCCCTGCTCTTGACTTGCTGCTGAAAACCTCAGTACAGGTCTTGAGAAAACACATGAGCCTAAATCCTACTGGGTTAAACATTTCTTAGAGGTATTGGTGTTTCCTAAGGAATGACTTAACCCATCTTTTTTGACAATTAACACAGTTTGTGTCTTTAGAAAGGAGGAACCTAAGTGAGTCTTTTGAGTTTCCTGAAAGGAACAAAGCTCAGGGGCAGCAAGCAGCATTCCCAGAGCACTGGCAGGGCAAAAACCCCAGCAAGCTAAAGACACTTGGAAAAATGGATTGACAGGAGTGTGGGGCATGTTTGCCTGTGATGACAATGTCCTGGACATGAAGGTGGAAGTGCAGGTCCCCTCAGTCCTATTTCTGAGTATTTCTGGTAACAAGTGGAATCCTGGTTGAGCCAGTGAGGAGCTGAGTTTGGAAAGTAACAGTACCTTTCTTGGTTTTTTTTTTTTTTCTTTCTCCTTTGGGCAGCATCCATTTTTAAAATTAGCCAAGCCTCTCTCCAGCCTGACTCCTCTGATCATTGCAGCAAAGGAAGCAATTAAGAACAGCAGCCGCTAGCACTGCAGGTCGGCTTTCTGCCCTGCCAGCTCAGAGCAGGACTGAGAACACAAACTCTGTAAAACCTCAACTCTCATGCTGCGGGACAGATGGATGGATGAACAAACCAACGGTCACAGTCATGGTGGTAGGACCACCCCAGTTCCTCAAGGAGTAAAAAAAAATTATCATTTGTCTTCTTCCTGCTTTCTGGCTCCTTAATTTATTTTTAAGATGAATCGGGGCTAAGGACAGAGAGGTAATGACAGAAAATGCTTTGCTGCCTCAATCATTTCCAAGGTAAAGCAAATTCAGTTGGAAGATTCCCTTCCTTCTCACCTTGTGAATAAGCTGTACATTCACTTTTAAATTGTCAGTTCTTTCTTAACGATGTAAAGTCGTGTTTATGGGGTTTTTGGTATGGTTTGGAATTGGAGAAGGGCAATTCTTCATTCATCAACTCCAGACTGCCTTTTGAATACAGCCCACTTGCCAGTTTTTGCCCAGTTGTGCTACTTCTACACAAGGAAGAAAATGCAACTGCATTTCCAACCAAAAAGGAAAGAGGAGTAGGGCAGACAAAACATCCTGTGGAGATCCAGGCATTCAGCTGGGACTGTGGAGTGGTTTGGTTCTTGCCAATTGGATTTGTACCCCTACCTGCAATCCCTGCCTGGGTGAGAGTCTTACTCAGCTGAAACAGAAGAAAGATCAGTCGGTGTGCTCAGAACAGGTTTGTCTGATGCAAAGCTGTCAGAGCAATGTGAGGGGAGAGTGGCCTCAGCCATGCCCAGAGCTGAGCCCAGCAGAGCTCTGGCAGAGCCCAGAGCAGCCTGAGCATCAGCAGAGCCAGGCTGGAAGGAGGCACTGATAGTGACAAGTGGCAGCAGCCTGTCTGTGGGTACCTTTTCCTGGGACAGGACTATTCCTCCCATCTCAGAGCCAAAGTAGGTGAGGACTGTTCTCCAGGGAAATCGTGGCCATGCTGAGAAATGCCCAGCCTGGTGGATTGGCCATCCTGAGCCTCTGCAGGAGTAGAGAAGGGCAAACAGAGCAGAGCCATGGTGCTGCTTCTGAGGGTGCCTGTTCTTCTCCCAGCTCCTGGGAAAGGTTTGTAGTGTCTGTGGAATTCTCATCAGAGGGGGAGAGGACTAGGCTGCTCTGCAGGCTCCTGCACAGGTGAGCATCCTTTAGGCACAGGAGTTCTGCCCTGGGAACCAAGGCTTGATGCAGGGAACGACCTGCACAGTTCAGATCAGCCAGTGCAGCAGCCAGCTCTGCAAGAAAGCGCCTTAAAACCTGGAGTTGTGCACTGAGCAAGAACAAAAGTGTGAAATGCAGAGTGGATTGCAGAATTACTTGGAGGCACCAGGCCAGCCTGCTTTCTGCTGTCCTCCCTATGGCAGGCACTGCACAATGAAGCTCTTGAGTTGCTGCAAGAGAGGGAATTGGGGATGTGCCTGAGGATTGTGCTTGACAAGTCAGCGGATTTGGAAGGGAGCAGAATACTTTCAGTATGCAATTTGTGTTCTATTTATTCATTTCTGAAAGACACAGTGTGGCTTCACTCAGTAAAAGCATTTGCATGGCATATTTGTTGCTGTATTTTAGGAGTACAACTCGTGCAAGACCTTCAAAACAGCAACTGAAGCAACATGCACCCAGTGAGCAAAAAAACCCTCACAGTGAAACAGCTTTCTGCTATAGATCTTCATGTTGGCCTGGTCCTGCAAAGGGTTAAGTAGCTTTTAAGGCATTCACTGCCTTCATGTCTGGCCAGCAGTAATGAAGGATGCTTGGGCTGTTGTTGAATCAGGCCAGGAGCATGTGTGGCTTTGGCATCCTGTTTAGTTGCAGTCTGTGTGTGGCAAGTGTCCTTACTGCTGCTACCCTCGCTCACACTGGCCATCACAGAGGCAACAGGCAGAGGAACCCTCCCTGAGCTACCACAGCTAAGTAGAAATTCACTTTCCTTCATTTCCTGGGGAGCACAACAGGTGTGATTTTTCAGATGACCAAGTAACATGCAGAGGTGAGCAGCTCTGGTTCCCTGAACTGGGGAACGTTGGGAGGAGCTGAGGGAGCTGCCAGGAGCCCACAGCTGGAGTGACAGTGCTTGACAGGACCTGCAGCAGTGGCTGCCAAGCTTTCCCCCCATAAAAGAAGCCCCTGGGGAGTGGGAGCAGCCAGGACAGGCAGACAGGTTATAGCACAGCAGAATGTGCAGAAGGGTGTGCAGGAAGGTGCTGAAGCCCTGCCAGCTCAACCAGGGAGCAGTGGTGTCCCCCCCAATAGAAAGTCACGGCTTCTCTAAGCTCTGCACCATGGTCTCAGCACCACAGCCCATGCAGTGGCCCAGACAGAGCTCTGGTGGGGTTGTGATGCCAGCCAGCTGTCAACTGCAGCTGTGCCCTGCTCCTAGGCCAGTCCTGGTGGCAGCAGCACAAGTACAGCTGTGGGACATGCCCAGGGAGGGGAACTCCTCTGCTTTGGGCCAGAGCTGCAGCAGGAGGTGAATGGGGCAGGACTATCCAAGCTCACTGAGCCCCTTTCCATCATTTATCAGCAATCCTTGCTAAGGAGGACATCCCAGGTGACTGGACTGTGGTGAATGTGACACTGATCTACACAAAGACCTGGAAGGAGGATCTTGGGAACTACAGGTCTGTCATCCTGACCTACCTCAGTGCTGGGAAAAGTCATGGATCATCTGGAGATCATCTGGAGTGCCATCACAGGGCACATAAGATCCACCATGGGATCAGGCCCAGCTAGGGTGGGTTTGTGGTGGGCAGGTGCTGCCTGACCAGCCTGTTCTCCTTTTACAGCAGCATGACCTGCCTAGGGCATGAGGGGAAGGACTGTGGCTGTGTCTACCTGGAATTCAGTAAAACCTGTGTCAGTGTTTCCCACAGCTTTCTCCTGCTGCTCATGGCTTGGATGAGTACACTGTTCTCTGGGTAAAAAACTGTCTGGATAGCTGGGCCCAGAGTCTGCAGGGAATGGAGTCACATCCAGCTGGGGCTGTCACCAGTGGTGCACCAGGGCTGGCTACTGGGGCCAGTTGTGTTCAATATCTATCAGTGATCTGGACAAGGGGATCGAGGGCACCCTCAGGTAACACCAAGCTGGGCTGGAGTGTTGATTGCTGGAGGACAGGGAGGCTCTGCAGAGGGATCTGGACAGGCTGGATTGCTGGTCCAAGGCCAGTTGCATGAGGCAAAGTGTCAGATCCTGCCCTTGGGTCACAGCAACCCCCTGCAGGCTTGGGAAAGAGTGGCTGGAAAATGCCTGGTGCGAAAAGAGCTGGGAGTGCTGGTTGAGAGCAGCTGAACATGAGCCAGCAGTACACAACTACCTGAAAAGAGGTTGGGGCAATGGGGGATTGGTCTCTTCTCCCAAATAACAAACAATGGGAAGAGAAGAAATGGCTGCAAGTTGTGCCAGGGGAGGTTTAGATTGGATATAGGAAAAATCTCTGCACCAAAGGATGGTCAAGCATTGGAAAAGCTGTGCAGGGCAGTGGTTGAGTCACCACCTCTGGAGGGATTTAACAGATCTGTAGATGGGGCACTTGGGGACAGGTTTAGTCGTGGACTTGGCAGTGCTGGGTTGGTGGTTGGACTCAATGAGCTCAGAAGTCTTTTCCAACCTGAACAATTCTGTTCTGTTTAGAAGACTTTGTTTCTCTTGTGAAGTCCCATTTTTGTCTGTCAGCTCAAGATCTGTGTCTGTAGGAGAAGCTTCATTGCAAAAGGGTAGTTTGGGCTGGAGGTGGGCTGCTCTCAATGTGTAAAGCATTCATCAGGATGAAACATGTTTGTATTCCTGTAAGAAGTGAAGAAATGAGTGACAGTTTCTGTTTCCAGTATATATTTTATTTTTTCCTATCCACAAAAGAACAGATAGCCATCCTTTAAAAGGAAAGCACTTTGTAATGGCACGTGTTTGCTGGACATACAGTCTAAATACTTCTGTTGACAAGCTACTCCATTTGATTGCATAAGGGGGGCTTTTCCTATTTATTTCCTTTACCTATAAGTATTTCAGCATCTCTATTAAAAAAACCCCAACCAACCAAACAAAAACTTTCCAGAAGACAGCAGGTATGAGAAATAAGGAAATCAAATGGTAGCTTTTTTTTTTCTAATCAGTGTATGCCTCAGCATACAGAATATTGTTGGCACTGACTTTTTAAAGACAGCCGCTGTCCTAAGAGGCCTTACTTTTTATTTTATTAAATATTATATTCCTTTTCCTTTGCATCAACAAATCTAGAGATTTTTCCTTTAAAGCCAGTTGCTGGGAGGCAGACAAGATGCAGCAGAAATAATCTGCCAGTGGCTATTTCCAGCAGGGACTGTACTAGCCCAGCTGGGACTGTGTGACATGCAGGGAATGTTATTCCAGTGTCCCTGTGGCTCTGTGCTTGGGACAGTCTCTGGTGCTGATTCACACTCACTGATACTGAAAGATGGCAGCTGTGTTTGTGTCCTCCCAGCCTGGATATTAAATGTAGAAAAGACACAAGGATTTTTTAAAAACCCAACGACACAAAACCCACAAAAATCCAGTCCTGAGGGAGTCCAGTCTTGTACATTATTTACAGGCTCACAGAGTATATTAGGATTGACATTGGCCTTGCAGAAAGGGAAGAGACAAATAGTGTAAAATCTCTGGAGCCACCTTGGGTTTTCTGGCTACTATCCTCAGATCGCACAATTAGTTGTGTATCTTCCTGAAGTATTAGAAATAGTCTTTTTCTGTTGCAAAAATTAAAGCTAAAAGTTACAGACACTTTTATTTCAAGGTTTTAAAAGATTGGTTAATTGTCTTCATTTTTAAATTAAACAGTGAAATACCTTATCCAGGAATTTGACTCTGATTCCCATCCCTGCAATGAAGACATGTGAAAATGAGCCCATAGCTCCCTGTGGTTTAAATGTGTTTTGGGACAGAAGCATGGTAGCAGTAAAGTCAGGGAAGTTTGAGAAGCACAGAAAAGTTTATTTATTTAAGAAAAAAAAGAAAAAAAAGATAACCATACCTATGTAAAATTCCATACAGCTCCTGTGTGCATTCCTGGGAACCTGCACGGGGTGGGTCTTACAGTGCTCTCAGGGTTGGATCCCAAACTTGAGCTGGGGGTTACATTCTCACTTCTTGTGTCCAGTGCTTTTGTAAATATATGTGTATTTATTCTTCATCTTTGGCTACTGGTTGGCTGCTTCATCTTTGGCTACTGAACAGTTTCGTGTACTGTTCCACTACACACAGAAGAACTCAAGGGTTTGTGCTGAGTTTCTTTGAGGCCAGTGGCTGCACTTTGGCACATCTTTGAGTCAGTCCTTCCCTATGTCCTTCCACCAAAAATTAAGCACATTCCAGTCACCACAAGAAGGGAAGTACCTGTCTCCTGTCCTCTAGTTGTAGGAAATATCACTGTTCTCTGTTGTCCATACAGCAGTAATTTCCAGTATATAATCCTTGGTGTGGCTACTGACTATTCCTCACACTGAGCATGTAAATATTTGTATTTCTTAGTCTAGTCCTGAGCAAATCCAGTGAGCAAAGAGCCAGAGAGAACCCTGTGAGATCTCCCAATAAAGGCAGGAGCCAGTGTTCCTTTGCTTGACACCCAGGTCATGCATTCCAGTGCCAGAATTGCCTTGCTAGGTGCTACCAAGTCAGTGGTCCATACACCTTCCTGGTGTTCCTGTTTCCTCTTGGAGCCTTCATTCATGCCCAGATGTGCAGCAACTTAATGATGGGTTGATGAAGACCTATAAATATAAGTGTTTATTTCCTTTTTTTTCCCTCTCCCCATACCAGGTAAATATCTCCAATTTTATCCCAGATTTTCAGGAAGCAGACAAAGATTAACCTTTGTCTTTCAAGAGAAACCATCCAAACTTTTTTTGAGTGTGAGTTGCACTTCAGGGATCTCTAAAACTTCTCTTTGCTTCTGTCTGTCCTTGAGCTGACAGGGTAATTTTATTTTGCTCACTGAAACTTGCAGAATCTCTTACCCATCTCTCTTTGGAGGCAGTTTAGAGCTGATTGCCATAATCCTCAGTGTGCATTGTGCCTGCAAACCATCCCTGGCTTGAGCCTACCAACAGTTGCCTGTACCTTTGATTACAAGAGTTATCTCAAAGGAAAAAATGGTCTTCTATTAAGAGGAGGGATGCCTACATGCTCTGTGGGTGCCCTTTGGGCTGCCACGTGGGCACAAGCCTGCAGACTTTGAACAAGACCTGGTTCTTGCTGCTCAGCAATTCCCCCAGGCAAGCACTGTGAGAATCTGACCTTGACTGAGGGCAATATCATTAGTTAAATTGATAATATTGAAAACTGCTAATTGATTTAATAGCCTGTGATCAAAGTGGCTTTGTCCTGCACAGTTTTCAAGCAGACCACACAATCAGCTTCAGCTCCTGTGTGTAAGGTGCCTTCTGCTCTGTTCGTTGGCATCGTGTTTGCAGCTGCTGGAGGCCTGAGAGCAGCCCCTGCCTTGCCCATGGTTGGGCACCATGGCCTGGGTTGGCAGCCAGGAATACAGGTCAGAAGAGCTGTCAGACACGTGTGCACACACACCTTTGAATCACAACTCCCTGATGTTACAGCTTTATGGATGCCAGCCACTACAACAGGTTCTGACCTGGTATCCAGAGGTGTTTTCCCACATAAAGTATTCTACAGTTCTGTGATTCTATCTGCTGGATTCACCTAGGTCTATGTTAGCAACTTCAGTTTGATCAAAAAGTTTCCTCTTGGTCAGTTCTTGTGGCCTAAGGCTTCAGCTGCTTTAGCTCCTCATGTTGAGCTGCTCATGCTAAACGAGACAACTCAGAGAGAAGAATGTATTTCATCCAATTTCTTCTAGAACACTGAGAGGACAAGTGTGTGAAAACATGAGTGTTGCTTATGTGTAACCTCCTCTCTGCCCTTCATGCCTCTCAGGGGTTTGAAACAGGAAAGAGCTTTCCTAGAGAGTGAAATGAAGCAGCATGTTACTTCTCCCAGGTCGTGCTCTTCCCAGGCTCTGCACTTGACTGGTTTTGTCCCTCTTTCTGTGCCCTTTGCTCCCCCTGTGCTCAGTGGCTGCTACCCAAGACTGTGGAACTGGCACAGATAAACTGGTTGAGACCCTCCTTTCTCTGTCCTTGGAGCTGGCTGGTCACAGCAGCCTTTTCCATGGGGAGGGAATCCCCACCTCCAATCCTTGCAAAACCCCCAGGAGCCCAGGGCTCCCATCTGAAGTCAGTTCATTGAGGGCTCCCAAAGGCCTCAGCCTGGTGTGGCACCACTGCAAAAGGGAGGGAACAGTGGCAGGAGGTTGTTCGGAAAAGTCCATTTGCTGTTGCACACTGTGTGTGTGTCCAGCCCTGTCCCAGGCTTAGGGATCACATTCAAGCACTGCTGCTGCTCCCTCTGGAGTCAGTGAGAATTTGGTTGTTGCTTTCACTGACAGCTGAACTGGTGGCTGGAGCAGCAGGTGCTGCCAGTGCCCCAAGGCCCGGGGCTGGAGGGGTCCCTGGGCTGCCTGGCTGGGAGGGAGCTGCCCCTTGTTCAGCACAGCAAACAGGCAGCCTGTGAGTCTCTTCCATCCTTGTCTCTTGAGATTTTTGACCTTTGAGCTTAGCTGTACAAAGGCAACTGCTTTTGGTCCCTCTGTGTATCCCCATGTTAATCAATGCTGCTGAATCCATGTGTAGCACAGCAAGGGGAGAAGCCTCAGCCCTGCGGGGCCAGGAGCCAGCGGGAGGGAGCTGCTCCACAAGGGACACCAGGAGCAAAGGACTGGAGCACCTCCTTCTTGGGCAGAGCCCAAATTCTGTGAGGGAATAACTGAGTTATTCTTGTGCACTGCTGTGTCAGCACTGCAGGTGCTGTGCCTGCAAACACTTGGTTCGAGATCTGCAAAAGAATTCGGCAACTCGACTGGATCAGGATGTCACCAGTGCTGAACTCCAGTTTAGTCCAAAGCAACCAGTTTACACCTATGCTGGTATCTGCTAGATTTTTTTTTTTCTTCAGGGTATCCAGACAAAAGTAAACAGAGGAGGAGCCTACATTTTCATTGTTTATCAGAAATGTATCTCATTTTGCTGTACATTCCTTTTTTAGGATGTGTTATCTGTTTAAAAAAAAAGAAAAAAGAAAAAACAGAAAAAAATACGAGAGAAAAACAAAAAAACAAATGTGTAGTGAAAAATCTTCTGTAACTTTGGATTAAGAGGTAACTGATCTTTTTAAAAAGAGAACTAAGTTATTTACTTTGTAAATGTGCTGATGGCATGGATCCATCTTATTGACCTCAGCATCCTTTTTTTAAAGATTTTGGGTTTTGTTTCCAATATTAAGTTATTTTAAATTGTGGTTGAAGCAATAGGAAATTGAAATATGGATTGTGCATGACTGTGTCTTGAGTGTAAAAATATTGCAGTTTGAAACTTGGACCTAAAGTATTGCAAATAAAAGTTATAAATTCCAATGGATTGTGTGACAGCAGCTTTTCCTGTAGGTTGTGCAGCATCAGAAAATCTTCATCAGGGGGTTTGGGGGTGCTTGGAGCTTTGTCCTGTGCCACTCTGGGATGTCATGACACAGGAGTTGACCTGCCACCAGCCCAGGTCTCCCTCTGCCACCACAGCTCCGTGGACCTTGTGTCCCCCAAAGCAGACACGAAGTGCTGCTCTCCCATTTACACAAATCCACAGAGAGCTGGGATTTCCCCATGTCTCGTGTCTCCATTGTGCCATATTCCTAAAGAACCAGCAGCCCATCCTGATCAATAGGGCGAGTTACACCGATGGTTGTCAGCTCCATTTCCTGCCCAGAAATCCTGAAACTGCTTCTGAATGCTGCTCCCTTCAGCTCTTGGACACCTACTCATATGGAGCTGGCAAAAAAAATCCCCTGGCTGCAGGCTTGCAAGGTGAGCAATACCAAAGTTAGAGCTATACCCATCCCTGCCCCTTTAATATATCTGTACGTGGGGGTGTGCATGGATGTGTCTGGTATAGAAAGGAAGGAGTGTGCAAGCAACATGACTGACACTTCCACTCTTCATGTTCATTCCATACCCATGGGTACAAAGACAGCATGGAAACCCTTGTATAGACAGACTCTTCTGCCCATGGATAGAGACATCCCATCCCACAGCCCCTGGCATACACAGACCCTTCTCTCCATGGACATGGAGACCTCCCAGAGCCCCTGGCATACACAGACCCTTCTCTCCATGGATACAGAGACCTCCCAGAGCCCGTGGCACACACAGACCCTTCTGTCCATGGACACGGAGACATGCAGGAACCTCTGGCACACACAGACCCTTCTGTCCCTGTAGGGCGGCTGGGAACGGTTGGTGGGCAGCAAGTGCAGGGCAGCAGGTGAGACCAGCAGGGGCAGGAGGGCAGGACTTGTGCCTTGGAAGGGGAGGACCGGGGAAATCTTTTTGTTCTGACACGGTTGATTGGAGAGCAGGGACGTTTCTAACTGCCCTGCCCTGGGAGTGGTTTCCAGCTGTGGCAGTTCGTTCTTTGGCGAGTCGGCAGCGCTCTCGTGTGGTTGTTCTGGCGAGCGCTGACAGTGCCCAGGAAAAAACCAAGCGCTTTTCTGGCCCGGCCCCGTTCATGTGGGGGCAGTTCGTGCAGGAGCTGCGGATTCTGGCTCTTGGAGACTGACACAAGGTTATCCTGCATCCAGCAGCGAAGAAAGATGAATCGTTTCATTGTTGGCATTGCAGTTTATAGGCTGCAAAAGAAAAGGCATTTCCGGCACAGCCTCTTTCTTTAGAAGCTTTCCTGTGTGATCAGCGTCTCAGCGTGTAACACACACCCACTGAACTCATCAAACTCCCTGGAGAAATGCACTTTCTGCCGAGCTCTGTGTACCTTCTGACCCTCTCACTCCTGCAGATCCCAACCTCACTTCAAAGCATCCAGCAGCTGTGCCCAAAGAAATAGTCCTGGAACAAGAGGGCAGTGCTGGCTTTTGTAGTCCCTTTAGTCTGTGAACTAGGCAAAGCACCCTGGTGATCCACACTTTCCCTCTCAACTCTGTACAGAGCATCCTCACACTCTCTCGAGCTGGCAGAGTCCATCATTACAGCGAAGCGTTTCCAGTTCAGGCTGAGAGGCGTGCCAGGACAGAGACCATTCGCTGACCTTCCGTCCTCCCTGTAACCTGATTCCCACCGATTCTCCGCTGCATCTACCGTCGTGTTCTCTGCATCTCAGCCTCGAAAGCAAAGCGCAGTTTTTTCCACAGAGGGCTGGAAGAGGAAGAGGTGGCTGTGGTTGAACTTCCCACTTGTGACTGCTAACTTGAATTCAGCAGGGAGGGAGGTGGCAGCCACGCTGCTCTTGCAGCCTGTTCACTGTGCACACGAGGACAGACAGTGCCCTGCAGCTTCTTTCTTTGCCTTTTGGAGCATGTAGTGCTTTCCTTCTGGATGAGAATTTTCTAGTTCTTGCACAGAATAAAGACTGTGCTGGCACTGAGCACCCTGGGATCTGACGGTGCTGGGCAGGATGTAAAGGAAAAAAACTGCCCCGAGAATGTGGTGCAAATTTAATTTTCCAAGCATCAGGGGCAAACTCTGGGCAAGCCTGTAGTCCTGGCACAGTTCTCTGGGTGACACACAGCCAGAAAGTTTTGTGTGTATATTCAGACTGCAGGAGAGGCTGACTGTGGTGCTGTGTAGGAATAAAGGGCCTGGCCCAGGTGTCTGGGCAGAAGCAGCACACATGAGCACTTCACTGCCACAGTGTTCTCTGCAGGAGCTGGATAGTTATTCCTCTTAGTGCTCAGGGGGTGGTGGGCATTCCAGTATCTGCTGATCCTTTTCCCTGTGATGAAAATACTGACTTCACTGTCATGAGAGCACCGTGGATAGCCCTGATTGAAAGAGGCAATTGCACTTTTGCTGAAAAAATTTATGTGGCAATCAGAAGAGGTGCAATAGCAGCCGTGATCTACAATTCACAGGGCAAAGGCAACAACACCCTCCTGATGGCACATCCAGGTGAGTGAAAGGGTTCTCCTGCTGTTCATTGACACAGGTAGAAAAGCCAACTAGTTTGGATCCTGAGTCTGTCAGAACAGGTGAACTTTGCCACGTTGAGCCATGGCACAGAGTC
Source organism: Sterrhoptilus dennistouni (assembly GCA_013397095.1). Classification (NCBI taxonomy): domain Eukaryota; kingdom Metazoa; phylum Chordata; class Aves; order Passeriformes; family Zosteropidae; genus Sterrhoptilus; species Sterrhoptilus dennistouni. Next base: position 1,621,254 of record VWZU01011166.1, on the reverse strand, counting down.
TTGACCCCTGTGCAATGTCCTGGGAATCACCTTTGTTGCTGCTGTCACTGTGTGTTGTCACTGCTGAGGGTGAAATACTGTGGGAGAACATGCCCTGTCTTTATAACCCACAGCCAAAAGTGCTGTGCTCTAAAATCTTGCATTTGCAGGTTCTTGGTGTCTCCAGCATTGCTTTCAAAGCAAAACAGGGAAAGGGCAAACTGTGTGTAGCTAATGATACTGTAGTGTGTAAAACTTGCCAAGTCCCAGGTCTTTGAGGCAAGATTGGTTTGGAATTGCTGTGATGCACAACTAGAGCAACACAAAAAAGGGGAGAATATAAGGAAGGGAATTCATAGTAGATGTGAACATCTTGGATTGTTTATTTCTGTTTTCATTTCACATCTGGAAAGCTCTTTGGCTTTTCCAAGACTCTTCACAGTGATGTTTGCTCTTTTCAGGACCCTTTCCTGGAGAACTAGCTCAAGCTCCTGTCACAGGATGTGCCTCCAAATTGCAGCTTCTCTTGGCTTTCCACACTGTCCATGCAGCACAACTCTTGCAGCAAACCATGACAAAGGTTTGGAGAACTTGACAATTTGTCCTTTCTTTTCCTGGTGGATCAGAGGGTTGTGCCATGGGTAATGTTTTCATTGTTACTGTTCTATGTTGAGAAAACAAGAGGTGGTACCAGGAATTTTTAGGGAATACCAGCCTGGCTGAATTCAGAGAATCTCCAGAGCCTGCAGCCAGAAGTGGAGAGTTGTGTGATAATTATTCCAGCCTCTCAGTGGACACCTTGCAAGTGATGTGGAATGTGAAAATGGTCTGACAGAAGCTGTTTGTTTATGAGTTCATTGTAGATGATTCCACATCTCGTGTATTGGTGCATCAATCAAGAGTACAGCCTGTTCATTCAAAGCCCCAGAACAAGCTGTGCCTCTCCGAGCAGGCAACTGAAAGAATTTGAAAAGGAGAAATGCAGAAATTACTTGGTTAATCTCACCTGGAAGAAGGGTAATTTTTTCCCTAATAATTACTAATACATTCCCTTTACTTTTGACCTTCTTAACAAAGCCATTTGCATCACAGATTCACCCTGAAGTGAGAACCCTGGGCTTATGTAACTGCGTGAAAGACGAGCTGCTCCTCCGCAGGGACGCTTAGGTGGAAACAGGAGCCTGAGCGTTCTCTGGGGAAGCATCAGGCGAGGTGGAATTTGCACCGTGCTGGGAGACGAGGAGGAGGAGGAGGAGGAGGAGGAAGGGAAGGGAAGGATGGGCGCTGCGTGGCAGGAGCAGGAAGGCGCAGGGCTCTCTCTCCGCGCCGCTGCCCCGCGATCTCCGGGCGTGTCCCCGGGACTCCGGACCCGCCACCGCGGGCACTGAACTCCCGGCACCGCCGGAGCTCCCCGGGCCCGTGTCACAGCCCCGCCGGCTCTGGGCAGCGTTCCCTGCTCTCACCGTGGGCACCAGCAGTGGAAAATATCTCCGGACATCTCCGTTTCCTGCTGCTGGGAGGAGGCGATGAAGCGAGTCGAGAAGTTCTGGTTTCTCTTTCTCCTGATGGATTTTTTAATTTGGTTCCACACTACAGAGACAATTTCTGTGACGGCCTCTGTCAGTTTATTCTACTACAACAGCACCAGCAACAGGACTGTGTTTGAGCGCTGTGAATGTGGCCAATATGGCTTTAATTCTCCTCTCCTTGGTGCCCAGGGGGTGGTGGGCATTCCGGTATCTGCTGACCCTTATGCCTGCGACAAAAATACTGACTTCAGTGTCACCGAGGCACCGTGGATAGCCCTGATTGAAAGGGGCAATTGCACTTTTGCTGAAAAAATCCAGGCGGCAACCAGAAGAGGTGCAATAGCAGCCGTGATCTACAATTCACAGGGCAAAGGCAACAACACCCTCCTGATGGCACATCCAGGTGAGTGAAAGGGTGCAGGCGCTCCATCATTTCTTTCTCTCAAGTTTGTGCTTCAGGGCAGCACAGCCAGGCTCTGAGGAGCCCGGGGTGTCTGTGGGTGATGGTTGTTCCAATCAAGAGATTCAATTAGAAAAATAACGTGTTATGCAACTTGAGTCTTGACTCCAGTGCTTAGTCAGCAAGACCGTGCTGTATGTCCTGTGCTTGGTACAGTGCAGGCAAAGGGCTGAGTGTCTGAAGTTAGTTCTGCTTTTCACCTGTACAAGTTGCAAATTAATTAAGACAGTGGTGCAGAGCAACCCTTAGTGTTTGTTTTGAAGACACCAGTGTGTTTTTCGAGGTGAGAGGACATGAGTGAACCTACAGGTGTCTGCAGAATAGGTGTGTGCTTTGCAGATTGCCAGACAGATTTTTTTTTCCCCCCTGGATTTTCCAAATTGTGAGAGCCAGGAAGTTCCCAGTGTGAGATATGTGGCTTCAAATAGGTACAACTGGCAGGTGGGTTTTAAAACACATCAGCCCTGCTGGGGATTCCCAGGCTGAGCCACTCCTCGCTGAGCAGGCCGGGCTGCACAGGGACTGCTGGCCCCCTGCAGCTGGTTCCCTGCCAAACCAAGCAGGGCTTGAGCTTCTCCTCAATCAACACCCTTCCTTCCATCACCAATCCTTCTCAGGGCTGCTCTCAATCTGTTCTTCACCAGGCCTGTGTTTGTGCTTTTTATCACACAATGTACTGTAATGCACACAAGTATAAGAGACTGTGGCTGAGCCCTGTGCTCAGAATCCCCAGATCTGTAGGAAATTTTGTATTCTGAGAGGGTTCCAACCTTTGACTCTGGTCCAGTTTTGTCTGGGTGAAAATGCTAGAGCTGAACATCCCTAAAGTTTTGTAGGCATTTGAGTCTGAGCAGATTGACTGATGTTGATTGCATAAAGCCTGGCTGTATTTTCAGAAGTGTGTTGAGTTTTTCCCTGCCCCTACATGGAACAGGTTTCACACAAAACCCCATTTCTCTGATTGCTTATGGATTTACTTCTCATTACAACGGAGCTATTACTGTTGAAATAAGTTGTCTGCTTAGATGTGGAATGGGAAAACGAAGGTTTGTTTAGGTTACAAAAGTGTTCACTTAGTAAGCAATATTGATATTGAGCAAATTGAGATAAAATGAGCTTTATCTGCTCTTCATTACTTGCTCTGCACAGTGTTGTTGCAGCAGCACAACCAAACCAGTCTCCCTGAGACTGAGCTGCTGTAGCTGCTCTGCTGCCGGGGTGGATGCTGGTGGAGGGGTTAGGTTTGTGTTTCTGGCCTCAGCCTGTAGTCGCCACAGGTGATGGATGCTGAGGTTTTTAATGCCTGTCGAGACTGTGGAATTGATTTGGGCACTAAAGCAGGCTGGGTTTCCGTGCTCAGACGCTGTTTCTCCCTGTGCCCTGCAACTGACCAGCTCGGACACCAGCAGAGCACGAGACTTTCTGTAGGTGACTTTTCAGCAGTAAAACGCCACTTCTAATGCAAGTAACTGAAGGTCTTTAAAGGTTGTTTTTCAGTTTGCAGAGGCTGATGGCAGAGCTCCCAGGAGGTCCGCTCCCGGAGGGTTCCCCTTGCGGTGCAGGGGTGCGGTGCATGGTACGGTGCGGTGGCAAGATAGTGCGGTGCCGGTGTGGCGGTGCGCGATCCCGCGCGGTGCGGTGCGGTGCGATGGTGCCGTGCGGTGCGCGGTGCGGTGGCACAGTGGTAAGGTGCGGTGCCGGGGCGGTGTGCACGGCCGGCGGTGCCGGGGTGGCGGTG
>VWZU01011166.1:1592767-1617023 GCA_013397095.1 Sterrhoptilus dennistouni | reverse complement strand
GATCCGCCTGGCCGCGCAGCGCGGCGCCGCCGCCGCCGTCATCTACAACTACCGCGGCACCGGCAACGAGGTGCTGCCCATGTCCCACCACGGTGAGCGCCGGGGGCAGCGGGAACCCGCGCCGGGACAGGCCCCTTCCCTTCCCTCCCTCCTGTCGGGGTGCGGGGACAGGGGACAGGGGACAGGCCCGGCCGCGGTCCCGGGGCTCTCAGCCGGGAATGTCGCTGCCTCTCCCGCAGCACAGGAGGTTCTGCCCGGACTGGCCGGTGCTGTTTCGGCCGCTGATGATGTTGTTTTTTTCTCTGATTAATGAGTAACCGTGTCCCAAATGTGCGGCCGCTGCCGGGGCCGAGGGCGGTGGGCGCTCGGGGTGCGGGAATCGCCACCTCCGCCTGGTTTGGGTTTCTGGCCTCAGCCTGTAGTCGCCACAGGTGATGGATGCCGAGATTTTTGGCCTGTCGAGACTGTGGAATTGATTTGGGCACTAAAGCAGGCTGGGTTTCCGTGCTCAGACGCTGTTTCTCCCTGTGCCCTGCACACTGACCAGCTCGGACACCAGCAGAGCACAAGACTTTCTGTAGGTGACTTTTCAGCAGTAAAATGCCACTTCTAATGCAAGTAACTGAAGGTCTTTAAAGGTTGTTTTCCAGTTTGCACAGGCTGATGGCAGAGCTCCTCTTCTCTTGCTACAGAAAGTCTCCTACTTGTGGAAGGTTTTCCTGACCTGTCTGTCTTTCAAGTGGAGAATGAGATTTGGCTGGTTTAGGCTAATGTTACCTGAGGAACAGACCTCAAAGCTGTGTAAATGCCTTGTGGTGACAGTCCAGGCAGCTGCCCTCTGTGTGACAGGCTGAGTGGCTTTGGTGGCTCTGTCCAGCTGTTGGACAGACATGGAGTCTCTTGGGTGTGTTGGAGTTCTGTGAGGTGACACTGCTTTGGGAAGCCCCATCTTCTGAGAGAAACTGAACAATGAAAATGAATACTGAGTGGTTTGAAAAATAATTATATCCCTGCAGCAACCCTCTTAAGAAGGGGTGGAGAGGATTTCTGTTAGCAGTGGAGGCAAGTGTTCTGGTGAGACAAGGAAACAGTAGCCGCCTCTGGAGGTTTGCTGTCTTAGTGAGCTTGCAGTCTTAAGGAGCTGTAGGACTGTTGGTACTCTGCTTTAAGAATTCAAAACACATAGTCTGGAAAGGCTCTGGCCTTGCTGAGGCAAGGCTTTCTTATGTAATCAAATAAGCAGCTGACAAATGCTATTGAGATCTGGCTATTGCTGGGCGAGTTCCTCCTGCTGAACTGACAGAGCCTCCCTGCCCTGAGCCCTGTTCCCTGTGCCTGCCTTGTCCTGCAGCTCTTGCAGAGCTCCCCTGGCACTGCTGGCCTGGGTAGGTCACTGCTGAACCTGTTCTGAGGGGAAGGGCCATGTGCCCCTCCTCCAGCCTGGCTGCTGGATTTCCAGCATCTTAACCTTGCTGGGAGCTGCCTCTGGGAATGAGCCGTGGGCTCCCGGCCGGGTTTGCTCCAAGAGGAGCTCTCTCCTTTCCTGTGCTGTCCTTATGCTTCCTGCTGAGGCATTTACATCAGAGTGGCTCTAGCTGTCCTGATTATCCTGCATGATGAGATGGATACTCCAGGGCATGTTGAAACTTCCCAGCTGAACTGCAGACAAACAGGACAGGGACTCCTTGGAGAAGACAGCTTCTGTCAAACCACTTATTCAATCTGCCCAACTCCTCCTTGCCATGTCTTAGCACAATTACTAAGCTAAGCTTGGGCTAAGCTTGTTGCTGCTGTTGCTTTTATTGGTTGTCCTTGTTTTAGTCCCTCAGTTTCCTTTCCTGTTCCACCCTCTTTCTTTTTCTCTGGACTTGAGCTCTTTTTCCTATCATTGCATCTGTTTGCCAGTCCCTGTTCTTGGCTCTTCCCACAGTGATGCTCCTCCTGCTCACAGGGCTTTGAGGACACTGTCCCCAGAGTGACCACTGCCTGTGCTCGGGCCACCCCTGCCTTGTGGCCCTGCTGGGGCTCTCTGGTCAAATTGGACAAACCTTGCAGGCTTTGAACACGGCATGGCCAAGATGGGGCAAGCCACAAGTCATCAGCCTCACTGGGTGTGCCAGGTGCAGGATATTCCCTGTGCAAAGCTGATGAGCTCAGCCTACAGCACTGCCCCTCAAACCCAGGAGGAAAGAGCTGGTCATGGTGCCCATGCTGGGCTGTGCTTTGGGGTGGCTCCCCTCTGCTGGCCTCACTGCTGGCACTGGGTGCTCTGGCTATCCTGGGGCCAGTGGGGAAGGTGGCTGTGCTCCTTAGAGAGTGGCCTTTGTGCAGAGCTCCTGCCATGGCTGTGATGGCTGTAGCTGTGCTGGTCATGGCTTTGCAGTCTGGGTTTCCTGTTTGGCTTAATTTCTGCTCTGACTGGGGCCATGTGAAACCAAACAAGGTCAAACACTTCCTCCAAGCTGAGGCAGTGGGAAGTAGCCAGGAGATGGCTTTGCTGGGGTGAAGGGGAATTGAGCAGCAGTACTGAGCACTCTCACCTGTGGGACAATGGAGCTGTCACCTGCCTGGCAGAGAAGGAAGATTTCTGTGGGTGGGCTCTGATGAAGTGTATGCCACAATACACTTTTCTTCAAAGAACCTTGGTAGTTCTTTGATAGAACTTTGAAGTTTGGTAGAACTTTGAGGAACAGCACAAAGTTACTAACAGAAGCTTATCTAAAATTGTAGTATGCCTTTTTCTGGGGAGTTCAAACTTGGCTTTTGAAGCAACTTTCTTGTTTAGAGACTTAAATGGACCTGTATTTGTAGCAGTGTTTGTCCTAGTCATCCTGCTTACAGAGAGACTTTTTTTCTTATAATGTTTAGTCTGCTGAATTCTTTATTGCATCAGTGCTCCATATAACCTTTTGGTGTGCTAACTTTAAAAAAATGAAACAACAAAAACAACCCAAGAAAAGCAAGCCACTCTGGCAGTTAATACAACAGAACGCAGTGAGTAACCAAATCAGATGTGATCAAATCCTCCCTAATCATCTTCAACATGTAGAATGTCAAGAATTTAATGGAGTCCAAAGTAAAATTTGCTTTGTGGTTTACAAGCACAAACCCATATCAATTAGCAAACTTGAGTTTTAACTGTGCACTTTTTAAGATGGTACCACTCTGTGTCAGGCTGAGCAGGGTTTCAAAGTACAGTTCTGTGTGCTCATAATTGCACCTCTCTGTAATCTCTATTGACCTTCTGAAAAAGACATTTGATTGGAGAGAACCAGCAGCATGGGGGGAAAAAGTGCAGGGCAAGAGTTGGTTTGTGCTAAAGGTGGACCTTGCCTTAAGGTAGAACCAGGCTGTGAGGTGGCTTTGGCTTGAGGGCATGGTGGTGCCATGGGAGGCATTCTTTAGTGTTCAGTATTTCCTTGCAGCTGGTGAAGGAGGATTCTTTGCAGGTCAGAAAGCAGCTGTGATAATTTTCTTTCTTGTGGTGTAACTCTAGACTGGAGAAGCACATCCCCTGATCTGCAGACAGCTTATTCTGGGGGAACACAGCTAAATGATTCTGGCTCAAGCAGTAGCAGTGTGTCCCAGGCTAGCAAGGTCTGGTTCAAGTGTAAACTTGCATCAGTGGGTGAAAGAGAAAGGAAAGGTTCAATATGTAGCACTTCTACTTAACTTATTCTGCAGGAATTTCACAGAGGTGAAGCCTTACCTCCATATGCTTAGAGGAAACAGAGCATGGCAGAGGTGTCTGGATATGCTCCAGTGCTTTTTGTGAGGTATGATCTTCAGAAACAAGCTAAAACTTTTCCAAGGTATTAAAAGGCTGATGTGACCTGTAAAACCATTAAAGATTGAGTCAGAATTGCAATCCCAAGGCAGGCTGTGCTGAGACTTTGTAAGCTTGTGTAAACAAATGGTGCAGCTCTCTTGGCAGTGAGGGAAGACTTGTGCTGAAGACATGTGAGGAGAGGAATGAGGATGGAGGATCTAATTAAAGACACTTCCTCTCTCATGTTCCTTGGCCACGCCAAACGAGCCTCTGCAGATCATTTGGCCTTTCCTACAGTTCCTTTTTGTGAAGGACCCTGCATGCACCTCCTGTGCCTGGATAGTGTTTGCAGTCTGTAGTGTTTGGGGTTTGTAGCTCTTTGCATCCAGAACAGCTTTTTGATGTGTATGTGCTGCAACTTTGTCTTTATGCACTCAAACTCAGTTTGGTTCTCCTGGCTGCCTGGTTTAGAGTAAATCAGTGTCACAGGTGTAGTGGCTTTCAGATAAGCAGCTGCAGTACCTGGGTCTGGCTGGTGACCCCGATCTCCCACCCTCAGGGGATGCTGGGCTGTGACAGTGCCTGGGGCTGCCCCCAGCACAGCAGGCTGTGAGCAAGCAGGAGGGGCACTTGAGAAACTGGATGAGACTGTCTGGTGCTACTGACAACTTCTGATCCCTGCCCTTGCTCTTTATGATATAATTTAGGTATCTCTGTGCTATGGAAAATGTAGGGTCAGCATCATCCCTTGGATAGCCTGGAATAGTCTGTGAAATGCCCTTGCACTTTGGGCTGCTGAAGTGTGAAAGGATGAATTAAAGTCCCAAGTGACAGCTGTGGTAGCAGAGGCTTCATTGTGAGGGACACCATGTCACTAAAACAATGACAGAGCTTGTTTGCCTCCAGCCCTGAGTGTGCTGGTGAGCACACAGCAGCAGGCTCAGCACAGTCCCCCACTGTGCCCACTGTGAGCTGTCGTCTTTTCACAGACAGATGCTTTCTGCCTGAGACTCTGCCCACTTTACATCATTTCACCACTGGCTTTCTCAAACTCACTTGTTCCCAGGGAACACTTGGCTGTCACCAGCATGTGCTGAGCTCATTCTCATCCAGAGAGGGTGAGCAATGTATTTACTGCAGCAAAACTGCTGAAACTGTTGAGTAAACTCACCAAAGAATTCTCATTAGGAATTTTGCTTGCTGTTTCTCCAGGAGGTTTTAGGTGCTGTTTGCCCTTCAGGGAGGGCCGGAGAGCTGGGCAGAGAGGAACATAATGAAGTTCAGCTGCACCTGGGGAGGGATAACCCCAGCCAGCCCTACAGGCTGGGGCTGATCTGTTGAAAAGCAGCTCTATGGAGAAAGCCCCACACACCCTGGTGGACTCCTGTCCATGACCAGCAGTGTGTTCTTGTGGCCAGGAAGGCCAGTGGGAGGCTGGGGTGCTTTAGGAAGAGGTAAGGGAGATGGTTCTGCCCCTCTGCTTTGCCCTGGTGGGGCCTCGTCTGGAGTTGTGTGCAGCTCTGGGCTCCTTGGCTCAACACAGACATGGAACACTGCGGTGAGCCCAGAGAAGCCTGTGAGGATGGTGAGGGACTGGGGCATCTGTCACACAGCCAGAGGATGTGGAATACTGCAGTGAGCCCAGAGAAGCCTGTGAGGATGGTGAGGGACTGGGGCATCTGTCACACAGCCAGAGGAGGGAGCTGACCCTGTTCAGGCTGGAGGTGAGAAAAATGATTGGAGTCCTCATCAGGGCACGCAAATGTGCTGAGGATGGGTGTCAGGAGGATGGGACCAGGCTCTGTTCAGGGGTGCCCAGAGCAGGACAAGGGACAGTGGGCACAAACTGAAACACAGAAAGTTCCATCTGAATACGAGGAGAAAGTTCCTTTGTGTGAGGGTGACTGAGCACTGGAACAGGGTGCCCAGAGAGGTTGTGGAGTCTCCCTCACTGGAGATAGCCAAAACCTGTCTGGATGTGATCTGGGTGAACCTGCTTTAGCAGGGGGGCTGGACTGGGTGATCTCCAGAGGCACCTTCCCAGCCCAGGCATCCCATGGTTTGGTGTGAATACTTGCCCCTGTGTGCTGAGAGGCTTGTGTGTTCAGGAGGAAGAGATCAGACCTTGTGCCATATGTCAAGTAAAGCAAGCTGAAAGTAGATTTAATTAAGCTTAGGTAATAGTGTGAGGAAAAAAGCAGTTCAGTCAAACAGTTTAGATCCTAAGGGACTGTAGCTTTAAATAACTGCAAAATAACCTGAATGTGAATTATTTTTTTTGTCTTGGTGCCAGGTGATGCTTGGGGTGGAGAACATGCAAGCAGGGGGAGAAGGAGCAAGCCTACTGACTCAGTTTATCCAGGCTTATATTGCTGCTGAACTCTGAGTTCAACCACCCTCCCCCTTGCACAGGGGAGAGCTTATCTCAGGGCAATGGAGGCGTTTCCTCTGACAGTGTCTGCGATGGAGGCTGATTGTGGGGATGGGCACATTCCTGCTGAGGCTTTGCCTTGTGCTGTGGATGACAGCAATCAACACTTTATTTTTTAACCACACTGTACCGTGGATGAGAGAAGAGCTGGCCTGCAATGCCTGTTTCACTGAGGACAGGGAGAGCCCTCAGACTGGGGGGTGCTGCTGAAATTTGATGGCTTTTATGTGCGGAGCTGGCCTGTCATCTGAGGTGAATTACGTAACAGGTAATACCAGCTCAGTCTGTGTACACTGTTAGTTTATTTTTCCTCCTACTGTAACAGATAACAGCAAGCTCGTACCAGCCTGTTTGATAACCACCAGAAATCCCGTTTCTTGCTACTCAAGTACAGCGAGATAAGCAATGTTCAAGACATTATGTTACTTTTTTTCTATACATGAAAGATAGGCTATCAGGTACCTGAGGAGCCGGGTGTGATAAACTGGTATGAAGTGGTTGGAGTGTGAACTGACAGTGTCTTTTGTGTTAAAGAACAGGAGGCAGCTTGATCTCCTAATGCCTTTTTTGCTGATGGTGGGGTTGGGGGGGTGCCAGGGGAATCCCTCTGGCTCCTTTGACTAAAGCATAAGGCACAACTATCACTGATCTGTGCTGCCAGCACCATATCTTAGAGACAAAAACAGTGATCCGGGCACCAAGGCTAGAGTTGAAGGCTCCTGGAAGAGCCTTCAGTTGGCATTTCTGCTGTGGTTAAGGTCAACCTGTCTGTTCTTTGAGAATTCAAACTCCAAAGTCTGCACTTTCCTATTTTTTTTTTTTTTAAGTCTATGAAACATTCAAAATCAGAAGAAATTTTTGAGTGAGGGCAGAGGAAGTGACTTGGAGTTCTTGAGTTGGCTTTGGTCAATGGGTTTGTTTGGCCTTGAGATCTCTACCTTGCCTTGATGTGTTTTAATGCATTAATAGATGGTGATTTTATAGTGAGAAGTCAGCATTTTTAAGGCACAGATTAGGTACTATTGCATTCTAAATATTGTGGGGCAAGTGTTCTCCAGGCCCTACAGCTTGCTTGGTTCAGGATAGACTTATCTGTAGTGCACAAAAATGTAGCCCTGGATGACAATAATCACCTTAAATGAATGTGAGAAGGCAGGTGTGTACTATGCAAAAGTTAATGCTCCCTGCTCTATGCCCCCCTTGAGCATCTTATTTCTCTGCTGAATTGTCAAAGCTGTAACTTCATGTTTAGGGGCAGAAAGTGAACTGGCAGAACAAGTGAAGTGTTTGCAGGGCACATTTTTGTACAGGTATTGATACTGCTATAAATAGATGCAACTTTGCTCTACATCCAAGTCAAACTGATCCAGAGGGGTGAAACTTTGATCTCAGTCATGCAATCTCCTTGTGGGCCCAGTGTGCTGTGCCCCAGCTCTTCCCTGCCCCAACAAACCCTTGGGGTTCCTGTGCTTCATCCTTTCCTTTAGGTTTTGACCAGCTGCTGCCTTACAATTTGGGAGGTGCCCAAAGAGGCAGGTTGTGTTTTGCTAAAGAGTTGAGTAAATTTCCCTCTCCATTTTCACAGAAAATGGGAAAGAGGCTGGGAAATGTTTAACTGAACAAGTCTTGCTTCTTTTTAGCAATGAGCTCATTATCAGCTAAACAGGCAGTAGATTAATTTCACCTTCTAGTGTCCCTTAAAAACCATTTCAGAAGCTTCAGTCAGTTGAACCACAAAAACTGACACCTGGACAAAGAACTTGGGTTTCTCTGAGGTTTTTGCTGTGTGCAACTAACTGACTTCCCTCTGTTTTGCTGGAGTCTGTGGTGGGGAAAAAAGCTGAGAGCAGCTGCTGTGCCTGAGATCCCTCTGCAGGTGTCCCCTCAAATACATCCTTTCCTGCATGATGATGGCCTGTCAGGAGCCTCTGTCTGGGCTGGTGGCTTCAAGGCCACCATTACATATTTCAGTGCCTGCCATAAGGGGACCCAAGTAGCAGCTCAGGAGATGTTGGGTGGGGATGATCCTCTTTTTTCTTACAGAAACACAAAAGCTGTCACAAACATGTGCTGGTGGAAATGGCCACTCACTTCTGCCCTCCTCGTGCCAAAGCCACCAGCTTTGTGCTTGTCTAAAGCAGAGCTGAAACTGCAACAGAAATCTCTGAGAAGAGTCAGTGAGGATTAAGGCTGTCATCTGATCACATCCTTGTGAACTGTGCAGTCTGAAACTTAAATGGAATGTGTTTCTTTCTTTAAGGATAATTAAACCTTGTTCACAATGGATGGCTTAGTAGCTGTGATGGTTTTGCAGGCTGATGGTGACATTTCATTAATAGGAATTAAGGCTATGCTGTGTCTTGTGTTGTGCATAACCACAAGGTAGATTTACTGTGAGACAAACAGAAATATAGAGGAATAGGGTAGAGCAACCTTTTCTGCTTTTTTTGGCAGCCTTTTTGTTTTCTCATTGTTGCAGCCTGTTCTTCCACACTTTCTTCTATGGTTATGAAAGCAAGTCTCAGCTTCTGACTTCTGACTTCTTTGCTTGCTGCTAACACCTGATTCCAGCTCATTTTATATATCATGTATAACCCCTGGTTCATCCTGAAGAGTAGTTGCAGTCTGGGGACTGTTTTATTTTCTCTTCTCTGTGTGATGTTGTTGTCTTTACAAGGAGCTTTCTGAATAAAAGATGAGTTTTGTCCCACTGAGGAAAGCTGCTTGCTGTGTTGGATCAGAAGCATTATGTGAACAAGCTGGAAAACTAATAAACACTTTCTCTAATGACAGCCTTTGTGGTTTAACACCAGTTCTAGGGATTTTTTTTTGGTAGCTTTGAATAACTTTGGTAGAATTTGAATAACTTTCAGCAAAGGGCAATAACTTGAGTAACTCAGACGGAAAAACAATTGGTGTTACCATTAAAGAGTGTTTGGCCGGGGGGGGGTTAGCTAAAAATAGCACTTTGTAACAGGCTTTATTCTTCCCCCATGCAATGTCTACTATGAATGTTGTACAGTTGATGCTTTAATGCAGTTGATGCTTTAATGAGACTTCTGATTAGCTGGTCTCAAAACTGCTTTTCTTGCATTTAGTTTAGAGAGAGAGCAGTGATAATTTACTCATCACCCTTTCTCCCCTTTAATTTTATTTTTTTTTCCTCTTGAGAGCCTCTCTGTTATACTGAGACTTTCTAATGTTTCTACAAATGATATCAAGTGTCCTCAAGCCCTTGCATGTCACTGAAAGGAAACCAGCTTGCTCTTGTCTGTGCTTGGTGACTGCAGTTGCTTGAAATTTCTTCCTACCATAAACACCTTTGTTCCTTTGACTTGTTGTGATGTTCAACTAAGCCAATAAACCTGTTTTAACCTGTTGTTCAAATCAGGATGGCATTTGGCATCTTGCCCCTGACTGTTTAAAAGTGGGACACACCTCCCTTCATATTTGCTTCCCTCTGAATCTGCAGTAGAAGCTCACAAAACCACTTAGAATTCACAATGCAGTTTCCCTCAATCATTTCTTTATTGCTGCTGAAAATACAGAAGTGGAGGATGATCTGTCTTTGATTGCTCAGTGTCTGGGGAAGTACTCAAAAGTACTGTCAAATTTAGAAAAGAGGTGTTAAGAAGCAGCAGTGGAGCAGGGAGGGAGTTGGATCCATTACAGGAAGCAATACCTATACAGATATCAAAATCCCCAGCAACCTAACTCTGCAGATGATTTATTTTTAACTTCTTGTAGTTCAAAGGCATGCCAAAGTGTTGTGTCTAAAATAGGAGAGTCTGTGTCCTGTGTAGGAGTGAGGAATGCTGTGGAAAGGAATGAATTCTAAACATGGTTCATTCACCTATGCTGCTCTCAGGTAATGGGACATACTTCCAGCTGGACAAACATGTAGTGGTGACACTTGTTCCGTCAGTTCATATTGAGTCTATAAATGCCATTTAGAAACTTCCCACCCCTATTTCTTCAGCATTTGAAGCAGAATATCCAAGACAATGCCTGTGATACAGCACCTGGGAACTGAGCGTGGCTTTCCCTTCTTTTGCAGGTGCTGAAAAGATCGTTGCAATTATGATTGGCAACCTGAAAGGGATGGAAATCCTGCACAGGATCCAGAGCGGCATGAAGGTCACCATGGTCATCGAAGTGGGCAAAAAGCGCAGCCTGTCCATGAATATCTTCACCATCCTCTTCATCTCTGTGTCATTCTTCATCGTGGCAGCAGCAACTGTGGGCTGCTACGTCTCTTACTCTGCTCGGAGGCTCATTCTGGCAAGGGCCCAGTCCAGGGAGCAGGTGAGTTTTATGTTGTATTTTTATACCCCCATCCCTCTGTCGTGTGGATCCTGAGGTGTTTGTAAGTTTTGGTTAAGTACCAAAATGACTGAATTTGTTTGTTTGATCTTTAAAATGCTAAGAGATATATCTTTGCTTAAAGCTTAAGCTCAGCTGGTTTGTTTTTTTTTTTATGTTGGGGCTTTTATAGTCCTTAATGTAATTCATGTTTCACATTTGCTTGAAAAACTTCACAAAATGCTTTGACATTCCAAGCTCGAGTATCCTGGTAGACTATTTAACATAAAGCTTCTTCTGCAACCTTTCTCCATCCCCTGGAGGAGTGTTCTGCTGTACTTGCCAAAATCAGTGTTAAAGGTGACTTTGCCATTGATGCATTTAATGAGAAGCAATTAAACTGGTGCCCGTGCAAAACTTAAAATATTGTTTCAAGTGAATTATTAACAGTGCAGCCAGTTGGGTCCTGTCTAATATGCTTGGCCTGACATTATATGTGTAGATGAGATACTGTATGAGGGAGTACATTCTTAGAAAGTTCAGTTTTCAGTTAATAACAAGTAGTGAGTGGTGACAGTTCTGGCCATGTATGAGAAGTTCTTATATTGCTGCATTCCTGCTCTGTTGATGTTGCCATGTTTGCTGCTCAGACTTTGGGGGGCCTCAGTAAACAGTGGTATCTGGCTGCTGCTCTGTGGCTTCAGTCTCAAACCTTGACAAGGGCAACATCATTTCAAAGTTAGCCATAAGTGACAAACAGGAACATATACTGATGTCTTCAGCAGAACTTCACAAACTTCCAAGAAAACCTCAATAGTTCTTGTTTCTAAACAAATCTGCATGTTTGCATCCCTCACCTTTGCATTGTATGTGTCTCTTCCTTGATAGCTGTCAGCTATTAAACTCTTAAAATACGTACATGGATACTCTCATCTTAGGGCACAAAAACAATGCTAATACAAAAATAGCTCGTTTTGTGCCAGGATTATTTGACAGGGTCCCAGGGGGATGTAAAAATGAACTTGTTTGCTGCTTCAGCACAAGGAATCTTATGTAGATTGAATGGCCAATCCTTGCAAGAGTGTTGGGTGTCAGCAGCAGACCTCCTCCCACTTGTCCTTCTGCACTTAGGCCACCAGTACTGCACTTGGAAAAGTTTCATGTAACTGAGCTAAAATGCCCAAGGAGATGGAATGCTGGAAAGCCAACAGTGCAGAGCTCCTGCGTGCAGCAGTGGGATTGGGAAGAGGCTTTTGGGTTAGCTGCAAGGCTTGGGTCTAGTTCTCACCATGAGGTGGGTGTTGTGTTGTGTCTGACACTGCCAGAGCTGCCTGAAGTGGAGTGGGTGGGGACAGGACAGCCCCGTTCTTTGAGTCAGTGGAACAGCACCAGTCTGTGACCTTTAAACAGGGGTTGGCTCCTGGGCTGAATTCCAGGCACTGCAGGAACAGCTGGACAGCAACAGTTGCCAGGCAAGCTGTAAAGCAGTGCAAGCAGAGGGGTAGTTCAGGGTATATTGGTACCGACTGGTAAAGAATCAGTCAGAATGTTTGTGACAGAAAGGTGTCCTAAAGTGAGTATAACATAAAACAGTTAATTGTTGAACTCAATGTTCAGTCTTCTGTACTAAGTCAGCCTGAAGGTTTCTGTTTGTTTTGGCTGGGTCTAATATGATCAAGGTATTACCTTGCATCCTCTCAAATTAGAAAACCCTTACAATTCCTGTGCTTTGTGAAAAGGTTAGGTATAACCAAAGCAGGTGTAAGTGCCATCTTGGTTTGTCCTCCAGTCAGTAACCACATCAGTATGTCCCAAAATTCTGTTTCACGTTGTCTCCAAATAGAATGGTCATGCTTACTTGGCTTGTTTTGGTAAAATCTGGGTTTTAAAAGTGTTTCCTGCTTGCAGTAGGCGCCTGGGTGAGTACTGGTGAGGGAGCAGGAAATGTCTGTGTCTGACCAGGACTGCTTTGTGCTCTGTCACAGCGGCGCCTGAGGGCCAGGGCCAAGAAGGCCATTGAAGAGATGCAGCTGCGCACCCTGAAGGAGGGGGACAAGGTAGGACTGACCCTGGGGCCTCCCCTGCGCTACAGGACAGCCTTTGCCTGGAACCCAGGCAGTTCCCTGGCACTGAGCAGGATGCACAAGTCTCTCCGAGCCTGTAACTCTTGGTGGCAGAGACCAGGTCCTTTTCCAGGCCTCAAGATTTATATTCATATAAATCAGTTTATTTTGTCAGCTGCTTCCTTGTAGTCTTGCTGATGTGAGAGGACCTGATTTGCTGGCATGGATGCTTAAACATAAACTAGACTCTAATCAGCTTCCCTGGCTCTTCTTGTAACTAAAACGGGAGGTAGCAGTTTCTAAACCTCTACACTAGTGCCTCCCGTAATCCAGTAACAGTTTCAGCTGGAATTCTAAACCATGGGTTTAAACTTTCAATGCTTCTTTTGAAGTGTCAGCTTGACTGTGAGTAATCCACAAAGTGTGTTTATATAGGATTATATTTGGGAGCATCATGGGGGACTCTAGCTAGAACCCTTTGTCTGCAGTAAATCTGACTGAGGTTCAGAGGAAGCTTTCAAAGTGTGTTAAAGCTGTAAATTCATTTCACTGTTTTAGGAAACTGGCCCAGATGGAGATTCCTGTGTCGTGTGCTTTGAGCAGTACAAGCCCAATGATGTGATGCGTGTTCTGACTTGCAAGTAAGTTGTCTTCCAAACTGCCCCTTTATCCAAACTTCTGCCATGTTTGTTAACAAACTTTCATCAAGTTGGTGTGCAGTGAGAATTCTTGAATATCTATCAAAACAATACTTGGAACAACAGAACACACATTTGTAGTGTGCCCCAATGGCCTGTGTTCATCACTTCCCCTGTGGGTGGATTGACACACATAACTTGGCAGACCACAGTGATCCTCAATGGGATGCCAGGACTTTGCAAGGATTTTTTCCTTTGCTGCTATGTAAGAATGTTACCAATAACTTGCAGGTAATTGGCAAAATGTTGCCCTTTAAATTACGATTTACTAAGAGGGTTGGGTTTCTGCTAATTTGTTAAACCACACTGGCTTTTTTAGTTTAGAAGAAAGCATTTCTATTCTTGTGTACGTCCTCTGCAACAGAGACCAAAATAGAGCTATAGCAGTTTATTTTTCTGGAATTCTCTCCTATTGTATCTCACTGCTGTGGAAGGCCAGTAGTGAAGCATTAAGGCTTTAATGTGATTGCTCCTAAGGTGAGCAATAAAGCTGCCTCAGGGCATAAGGAAACTTGTTCTGTGGGATTTCCCCCATGCCTGGTGACGGGAACTGCTCTGCCCAAGCTTCTAAAATCAGGGTTGTCACATGAACTGCCCAACTTGTGCAGAGAAAAGGTGTCATAACCCTTAGGGAGGGTTACAAAAAGCACTTGGAATCATTTTGACGTGGGAAAATGAAGTTTTGAAGGATAGAAAAATGAGTGGGTGCTGTTGTGTGCTGAGCAGTTCTGCCAAACACTGGCAAACCTCAGCTGGAGTTACCTGTGCACCAGGTTTCAGTTTTGCAAAGGCTTTCTCTGCTCCCAAGCAGCAGGACCTCTAAAGCTATTTTAGTAGTACAAAGTTGGTCTGCCAAGTTGTTACCAACCAACTCCCTTGATCCAATGCTTAATACTTAAAAAAAAAACCCACCCAAAGTGAATAACCTTTCAGGCATACATGTTAATGATTTTCCAGTTGTCCTGTCATGTTTATGCTCATGGGTAATTTTGTTTAGTAATAGACTAAGTGCCACGAGTACAGAAACTTGTAGACAGGCTCCAGACACTTTGCCTGACAGGAGACCTGACTTCTCATTATTTCCCTATAAACCCTGCTAATCTTGGTATGACCCTGCAAACAAAGCATGACTTATTTGGGTAAGAGTGGAGTAACAGCTGTATATAAGGAACATTGTGTTCCTTATAAAGTATATTGTGTTCTTTTTAAAGTGTAAAGAACATTGTGTTCTTTATACACAAATTTGCTGCATTTGCTACGAGACTGCTTTCATGTACATTTGAGATGTTTTGTTCCTCTGTGACCCAAATGTAGCTCTCAGAGGCACACTAGCTTAAAATGACTACATGGACTTGATAATCTTCATGAGTGGTGATATCTGCCAGTATCAACCATATTAAATTCTCCCTCACGTGAGTTATAAATGGATATTTACTGCAAGAACATGCTTGATTTTGGTGGTTGACCTCAACACTGAGACCCTACTTGTTGAAAGCATTATGAAAGAACCAATCAAAGGATTGTTCCTGTGAGTCACATTGGTGGTATCTGAGTTCCTGGGGTGTGAGTGTTTGCTGAGGACATTCTTGTCCAGAGAGTCAGACTGAAGGCAGTTACAGTTGCAGAGGTTCACAAGTCCAGTGTCAAGTTCGAGGACTTAAAATAGGCATCAGGGGAGTTTCAGGTTTTATTCTAAACATGACTTTGGTGCAGCTGGAAGGAAGTGCCAGTTATGTGAGCTGAATTGGAGAATCCTTGGATCCTACTGGAGTGTGGGCTGCTCAGCACTGGATGTGATCTCTGCACTTAGCTCATAAAAGGGTTGATTAATACTGAGCAGTGCTTGTTTGCCTTGCTGTTTCTATTCAGGCTGAGGGAACAGACAGATTACAGGATTCCAAGTCATCCTCCTAAATCTGTGGCCTAATTTAAACCCATTGTGGCATTGAGTGTCTTAATAGAAGCACACATTTGCATCTGTGATGGCTGAGCTATATTTACTTTGAGTGTACAGCCTGCCAACTATCCACTTGGAATACACAGTGACTGCACAGACACAGTGAATGGGTGTGAGTACAGTTTAACTTCAGGGCATAACTCTGTGAGATGCTTTGCCTATGCAATTACAGCAGAAACAAATGCTATTTAGTCATCTGCGTGACAGAAGTTAACCCTAAAGCTAAAGCTGAGATGTCAATAATTGTATCATTTAAATTATCAGCTGGGAATGCATTGTACACAGTTTTGGAAAATCAGCTTTAGACTGTTTAGGTGTAGCAAAAATGATAATGCTGAATTCTAGCAAATTGTATCAAGATGCTAATAAGCACAAACCAGCTAAAGGTTGAAACATCAACTCTCCATAACTTTCAGCTGAAACTTGTGGCAAAATAAGGTCATCCGTTCTAGAAGGAACAAATTCTTGGTGTTACAAAAGGGTCCTTCATAGCTGGCACATGAGCAGTGTTCCTGGTATGAACCCTAACCTGTTGGCTGCTTTCTTCCACCAGCCATGTCTTCCACAAGACCTGTATTGACCCCTGGCTTCTGGAGCATGGGACGTGTCCTCTGTGCAAATGTGACATCCTCAAAGTCTTGGGTGTTGAGGTAAGCCAGCAGCCTGTCCTGGTGGCAGCTGCCAGTCACAGTGTCACACTGGTGTCCTGACCACGCCTGGAGCTTTTTCATGCTGCCTCTAGAGTGCAGGTGATAAGCACAGGTGTTGCCATGTCGGCCAGATGCTGTAGGAATAATTCCCTCTTAGGGAAGCCTGCAGCTGACCTGGTGTGAGTTGGTATCACCTCAAGGCTTGGGCAGAATGTCAGCCAAAGCTGACTCATGTCTGATGGAAGAATCACTCTCAGCTCTTACCCTCACTAAGGGTGTTTCTCAAACCTTCAGGCATACTTTGACAACTCATACTGGCCTTGAAACCAGCTCCTCTTCAGTTGCTCAGTGCTTGAAGCCTTTGAAAAGTGAATGTGTCAGCATGTAAGGCATTTCTGGAACTGCATGATTTCCTAGGATACATCAGGAGTCTCTGATGTGCTCTTTAATTGCTCATTGTTGCAAGTGCCAGAGGAAGATGCTGTTGCCAGTGCCTGATGCTGCCTGGGCCAGCTAAAATGTAAGCCAGAGTGTGCCTGGGGGAGGCAGATCTGCACTGAGTGGAAGGAAGACTCTTGTCCTGATTCTGGGCAAACAATGCAGAAGCTGTGTCTGAACTTCCCATTCAATTAGGCAGTAACTGGTTTTCACCTCTGATGCTGGAGGTTAACAGCAGAGCTTTTATTCCATTTCATGTTTTTCCCTCTGTCTAAAAGTGCTACAGACTCAGTCCTTGCAGGCATTGTTCTCCCAGAAAGATGCACTCTCCTGCCAAGTTGTAATTTAACCATTTTCTTTTTTTTTTTTTTCCCCACAAAGATGGATGTAGAACCACGGTCTGAGCCTGTGCAAGCCACAGGATCCAGTGGCCAGAGACCTCTGTCCACTGTCACTATAGTTAATGAAGAGGACAATCTCAGTGAAACAGCATCATCTGGATATGATTCTGTCCAGGGACCAGATGAATCTGCTCAGGAGGCACATGCACCATCAGAAAGTATGTCTGCTGTTTCATCTGCCTTGCTAGATCATTTGTATTTGGCTGCTTAGGCTGGGAATTAGGGGGAGTTGCCTTCATAGCATCTCACAGGGCTCGAATACTTTGTTTTTCAGGGTTATCTTACTCCTCCCTTTTGTTCTAGCTCTTAGCTCTGACACTTGGTCTTTGTTCTCGAATGAAACACCACCTTAATGTGAATTAAAAGCCAAAGTCTATGAAAGAATAGTTCAAAGTCAGAGGCTTACTATTTCAAGAGCAAAGAGGTTTTTCCAAAGATGTCCTTTATCCCATTGTCTCTTTGGACATTTTATTTGGATGAGTGAGTGTTGCTTTGCTACTAGATCTGTCTGCTTTAAGGAGTTACTTACAGAAAACTTTTGGGGAGTCAATCTTGCAGTAGCTTGGATGGTGCAAGATAGAGAAGACAGACCCTTCAATTGAATTTCAGATTTGCCAAGTCTGAGTCATCCTTGAACACTTCAGAGTGTGTTAACTTGGAAAGAATATCAGATTTTCCAAATACTTTATCTTTTTGAACAAGAGTAAACAAATTGAAACGGTCTCTTCAGTGCTCAGCTTCACCAGCATATACTGAGTTGCAGTTGGCCTTAAAAATGAAAAGGTTGTAGGTAAACAAATGAAAGTAACTATCCCCTGAAATGTGCATGGCCTTAGGAAGGAGATACCCTATTTCCCATGGGAAACCTAACTGATGGGAAAATTTGGGATTTGCTGCTTGTCTCCCGCAGGACATGTTGCCACAGCAAGTGGCAGGTGTTGGGAGGGCCCTGTTGAAGCACCCCAGTAGAGAAGAGGGCACTTCCTATGAGCTAAATCTCAGAAGTTGAAATTGCATCTCTCTAAGCAACTCCAGGCTAGCTGGGTTAGTTACATGGGTCATTCTGGTGTGTTCTCACTTGGAGTGGGAAGGACACACAGGGACATCAGCCAGACAAGGTCAGTCTGTAGGGAGAAGGCTGATTTCCTCTCCAAATCAGCACAGCCCCCCTCAGTTTATCCTGAGCCTGGTCTCTGGGAGTTGCTCTTGATGCCTGCCTTCAGCAGCCTAAAGATGCAAGACCTGCTAATATCCTCCTGGTTGGATTTTGTAGCCTTCTGTGGCTTTGGCACACAACTTCAGCTTGCTCAGAACTACTGAGCTGAGCAGGCTTCTCCAGAAAGGACAGGCAGTGGCAAAAATGGGCTCCCAAACGAAAAAAAAAAAAAGGAGCATGGCCTTGGATTTCCATCTCTGCAGGAAAAGTGCAGTTGAGCTTTCACAAATCAAGTTTGTTTGGTTTGCTTTGAGGTGGTAAACCTTGGCTGGGGCACTTTTTAACTTGTCTTGACTTGGTTTCCTTCTGTACAGGTGACAACATGCATCCTGTAAGTGATGAACCCCAGCCCTCCACTGAGACTGTCCTTTCACAGGGTGACAACCCGGGTTTTGAGGGAGATGAAACACAAGTTTCTGAAGGCAGGATTGTTTGTGAAGTCACTCTCTAAGGACATCCCCAGCCACATGGTGCAAGCCTTCTGCAAGGAGCTGCCTACTGCCATTCCATAGAAACCAAAAGCTGCAAGACTGTTGCAGAAAATACTGCATTGGCAATATTCAGATAAATAGACTTGTCCAAATCATAATTGTATGGTTTGCCTTTCTTAAAACTGTATTTCCCACAGGAGTCTTAACACTCTCCAGATAAAGCTGTCTTAAATATAAAGAAAACCAGCAGATTTTAACTCAAACAAAAATTCCATCTTCAGCAAAGCTTCTCTACTGTGTTTGAGTTAAGTGAGAAGATTTTTTTTTTACATCATAGTTGTCTCCACTGGGAATTGTTTTGAGTTGGGTTTTTTTTTTTGTTTATTATTTTCATTCAAGTGGATTTTCATTGTAAACAAATTTATTTTGATCTGTTCTAATGCTTATTTATGAGAAGTTTTGTTTGAAGCAACATGGTATTTAAAGTTTCCATGCACTAATTTGATAGGAGGAAGTGCAAACTAATGCTTGTCAAACTGGATTTTGTCCACAGTGTCTTTGGTTCTCTAGTAACCGACTGATTCTCTACCTCTCAACTCCAACCTGCCAACCACACATTCCTAAAAGGGGAAGAAAAGGGAGCTGCAAGCTGACAGGCCAAATCTGACTTACTGTAAAGGGAACAACTGCAGGAACTTTTCAAACCTTGTTCATGTTAGTCTGGAAGTGATTTGAGGAGCTCTCACCATCTTGAGCACCAGCAATATGCGTGAGTCCTGGCCATGTGGGAGTCTGGGATGACTTCAAGATAGATTCTTACCAAAGGATCTGCTATGGTTTGTTCAGAGATGATCCAGCCTCTGAGAAATGCTGGACTGTTGCTGTTCATTGTCTTGCTCACAAGCTGCAGGGAGAGCCGATGTCCTGTGAGTGTCACAGAGCTGGAGAAGCTGTCTGTCCTCTGTGTGGAGTTGAGGTGAGCTCAAGTAGGAACACTGGGTGCCTCAGGAGTAAGTGACTTGGCCTTGTCCAGTGAAGGTAACTAAGGACATCTTATAAATGCACTTTATTTTTTTACCTCTGCATCTTTGACTGGTTTCTATTGTTTAGTAGGATTTTGTCTTAGAGCCTCCAATAAATAACTTAATCTTGGGGGAGGAAAGCAATGCATTTTCTTAGCTTCGTAGTGCAAAAGAAATGGTTGTAAATATTTCATAATTTGTATTGAATTTGAATATGAAAATGTAAATGTAAATAAAACTCTATTTTTGATGATCCTGACTGACACAAAATATTACCAGCTCTCATGGAAGCAGATGCTGAATTTGCCCAGTCCCACAACCTTGAAACATATCCTTCTTTTGGGAGGCCAAAAAGAAGCAGCGTTTGCTCAAAGTAATTGTAATTAGGAGTGCCAATTATGTGCAGGATGCTACTGTTACATGGATTGAGATTGTGTTGAGATGCTGTAACCTAGTAGCTGTACTCCATGTTAAAGAAAATCCAAGCACCTTAGGATGTGTTCAGTGAGCTGCTGAATTGTGCTTGTCGGCACAGACCAGACTGGCTGCATCTCACCTTTCCTTTGTCAGGTTGCTCAGCATCCCTTCCTTACTCCAAAGTCTGTGTTTGCTTTGAGGAGAAAAACATTTTTAAAAGTTATTACTTGTCCTTTGTTCTGTTCTCTGCTGTGATTTACAGTAAAAGCTTGTTGCTCTCTTGGCTGGTTTGGGAGCAGTTAAGTCTTGTAATTTTTTATAGCTCAGTTCTGAGTCTAGTCTAGAAAATATCACTTGGTTCTGAACTCCAGTTTTACAGCTGACTATAATCAGACTCCACTCTGAAGCTGTCATTTGCTGTGATTGCCTTTTTATTCTACTTCTGAAGTGCAGAGCAGTGAAAGGAACAGCCAAGCAGTAAATATGCAGCCCCTGATCACTTCATTCCATTTCCATATGACAAAGCTGGTATCAATTTATTGTGGTGTGTAAGCTCCAGTTTAGTAGTATCTTATGACTCATTTGCCAGTTTTGTGTTCAATAGGAGCAAAATTTGATGTTCAAGAGAAAAAAAGAAGAGATTCAGATCAACACATCGAAAGGCATTTTTTGTGTTGCTTTGTTTGTAGAATTCAAGCTTTACATTTACTGCCTTTTAAGAGCAACAAACTTGCTTTTTCCCCAGTACTGGTATTTCTAAGGGTGATGTGAATGCACAGCCTTTTCTCAAGGAATGCACTAGTGGAGAACTCAGGGAGAGGGAGATGCAGAAGCTCCCACTGATGAACCTGTACTGCTGTGGGATCAGATGATGTGTATGTGATCTCTCCAGGCAGGGGCTTGCTCAAGGCACTTATGCTAATTTTCAGAGAGAGATTTATTTCAGAAGGCAATTTTCAGAGGGATTCCTACATCAAATGTGACCCACTGCTAAAGGAACACATTCAGGTTAAGTACCTGAGCAGCACTGGAATTACTGCTAGGCAGAACTTCATGGTTCCCCAGTTTTGCAGCTTAACTTGCAAGTCTCCCATGTTCTTACCTGTGCAGATTTGTTTGTAACTAGTAGCTATGCAAGGGTTTTGGTTTAAAAATGAACGTGTAAATTTCATGAACACCATCTTGATACTAAATGTGGGTCTATTGCTGTCAGATTGCCTTAAAGAAACATCAAAGATCCACTCTCACTTTTTTTGTATTTCCAAGTTTCCATGGGTAGCAGCTGTCTTTACCAGCCCTACTTAGGGGACTGTGCAGCGAAATGTTCACTTGTTTTTGGTGATGCCACAGGCTAGAATGTCTCTGGGTGATGTGTATGTGTGTTTATGTGTGTGTATGTGTGTGCACTGTGCCATGACACTCTCTCCTCTAAGCAAGAAGCCAGCAGGAACGTGCCAGGGGCTAGAGTTGTTCCTGAAAAGCAATAAAAACCTGTTATTGTGCAATAGTTTTGGGGTTTTCCATAGATAATGTGTAAGATAATGGAAATGAACCCACATGTGGTACAGTTGCTAAAATGTCTGCCTGTTGACTCTGTTAATATTCCCGCTGAGTCACACAGACGTCTCAGTTGTTCTGTCCCCAAAGAGCAAACTGAACAGGCTCTGGCATCACATCCAAGGGTTTACTCACTTCCCTCAGAGAAAGAGGAGTTTATCCCTCTCTCTCAGGAATGCTCTGATTTAGACACTTCAGTCAAACACTTGTGTGCTCTCAAAGGGGGACTGGGAAAGTTTTTTAACCCTGCAGGAGAGGAAGCCTTGTTGCCTGGTGCTGGATTACTGTGCTCTCTTGTAAATTAGCCTTTACAACAGCAGGGCTTCATTTAAATTTCAAATCAAAATAATACCAGTTTCTCATCTTGAGAAAAATTTTCAGGTGTCCCTATAGAAATATAGTTTCAGATGGGAATTTTGTTTAAAGGGAAAAGCAGGACTTGTGATGAGGGCTGCAAACATATAAATGCAGTTTGTGTCATAAGAGCAGTTGGACTCTTGCCATAAAATTGAGAGAGACAGTCCATCTCAGTCTTTAGAGGGAAAATTCTGCACTTCTCAAGTGACCTAACACTTGGACATAATAAATAGACATCTTCCTTGCCTGTGTGATTTATTGTCATTTCTTTCCATGTGTACCACACCAGCACAGGAGGTAGCCCTGCCTTTTCACTCAAGTTTAGACTGGTGCCTTTTCTGTGCAGATGAGAATGGGGCTCCTCTCCTGCAGGAAGGAGAGATCTGCTCTCTGGAAGAGATCAAAGAAAATCTACTGGCTTCAGCAAATAATTTTGGTTTCAAGAGAAAATTGAAATCAAATTGCAGCATTCATGCCGTGTGAACTAAAAATTATGTAATACTCCTAGAGTAACTCTGCACTGGTTGTTCAACTGTTGGTTATACAGAGTAAAGCCAACATTTATTTATATAGCTATTTATTTATGTAATCTTGGCATGGTTGTTTGAGGGGAGTAATTTACAGTTTCTAGGATAAGTCTTGAATAGGTGAAAGAAAAATTCTGCAGCAGTAAAGGGATCTGTGTTGCTGTAGAAGGCATTGATTACACTGTAGCACAATTGTGCACTGATTAAGAAGGTTTTCAAGTGGCTATAAATAAATTCCTCCATGCCCATAGAGGAGCGCTCTTTGTATCTGAACAGTATTTGATTAAGAACCCAGTGCCTGAGGGAAATGGAAAAGAAAAAGACATTCAAGACCTTGAAACATGGAGGGAAATACAAAACAGACATTTCCCAAGCAGTAGCATTTTACTGTTAAATATTTATCCACTTAACAAAGTTTGAATGTTCCATAAGCAAGTAACACGGTGTCCTAACATGTCCAGTGTGTGTGTGAGTCACCAAACCAGGCAAGCTCTGGGTAGGAAATGCCAAGGGCATCTCTCCTTAAAATAAGCATCAGAATTAGAAGATCTGTGTTAGGTCCTTAATTTCTTGTATCCAGGGGCTTGTCTAATTGCAGAAAATTAAATGGTAAACACTCTCTCTGGGAATGCTCTTAGAGGAGCAGGATCCATGCAGGAAGCACTCAATCAGCTCAGCTGGTAAATCCCCAGCAATGTCTGTTACTTGTGGTTTCAGTATAGAAAACTGAAGCCTCAAGAAGAGCTGTGTGCCAGGGTATCAGGGGCTCTCATTAATGTTTGATCTGTGTTAGTTACCACAGGCTGGTTAATGGCTTTTATTTTTTTCCTTTCTAGTAAAGCTAGACCACCAGAAAGTTGTTGCTCTCTCTTCTGTTATAAAAACAAGAATTGTATTCGTTAAATCTGTATTCAGCCCCCAAAGTACAGCTCTTCAATTCTACAGCTTCTATTGCTGTGGTGCAATGAGTGATGGTAAGAAAAGGAAAAAAAGTCTTATGCCAGTGCAATTCAGCCAGTTTTGAAGCTTCCTGCGAGTTAAATGTGATTGCACACTTGGGTTTGCTTTCACACTGGTGCTTTGGGTAGGTGGTTGCTTATGCAGCTGGAAGTGGATGGGCATTGCCAAATAATTTCTGTGACTGCTTGGCAAAACCACGCTGTGCCTGTGCTCACAAACACACCAGTGCTAGCAGCAGCATTTTTGGTAGTGAAGTGCTATTGAAAAGCATGAAGGAAGGCAGGATAAAGCAAAAGTGCCAAGGCTGCAATCTACAGTTAGTGCATAATGTGCATAATTTTTTTTTAGAAGGAGCTCAAAGTAGAGGCTAAGTTTAAACAACTGCTGATTTTTTTTGTACGACACACAATCAATAAAGCATTATCCTTGAAAATCTTAGGTCAATTATATTGGAAATAGAGTGCTAAGGAAAGTGCACAGAAGTTTCTGGGAGACAGGAAGACTTACCCCAGTTGTACTGAGCGATAGATCGTGTTAGAACAGGAGTCAATCTTGCAGGAGGTCGGAAAAGATGGTAACTCTGGGAAATCCTGAGCACCAGAACCTGGAGCAGAGGAGGCCGGGGGTGTGTCCAGCCCTCTGAAGTTTTGTTTGTGCTCTCGGCCAGCCTGAGGGAGTCTCTGCGCCCCAACACCCCGCAGGGCCGGGCAAACACACCTGTTCGCTGTCTCTGGGGACGTGTGTCTGTCCTGGGGGCTGAAAATGGAGCCAGGCATGGCCAGAGCCGAACACGGGCCCTGTGCCGTGGGCAGAGCGGCCACAGCAGCTCCTGCCCCGCCTGGGGCAGCGACGGGCAGCGCTGAGGAGCCGCTCCCCGGGGCACACAGAGCCGGACCGGGAATCCCCAGACACGGCTCAGGGACACATAAACGTCGGGAATAGGAACCCCTAGTCCCCGCTCCAGGACAGAGCAAAGCCAGGACTCCACACCCCGCTCCGGGACACACACACAGCCGGGACTCCGCACCCCGCTCCGGGACACACACACAGCCGGGGCTCC
>VWZU01011166.1:1513571-1592620 GCA_013397095.1 Sterrhoptilus dennistouni | reverse complement strand
GGCACCGCAGCCGCGAGCGCGGGGCGGGCACGGCTGTGGGAGCGCTGCGCCGTGAGGGGCCGCGCGATGTGGCTGAAGCCCGAGGAGGTGCTGCTGAAAAATGCCCTCAAGCTGTGGGTGCAGGAGCGCTCCAACCAGTACTTCGTGCTGCAGAGGCGGCGGGGCTATGGCGAGGAGGGCGGAGGCGGGCTGGCAGGTACTGTCCTCGTAGGGTCGGGCCAGGGCTGGGGCGGGAGGACGGGGGTCTGTCAGCCCCGGGACCCCCAGCCAGAGGGGCAGGCAGGGGACCTGCTCGAGTTCTGGGGCCCCGGACCTCCCTGGGTTTATCATGGGGCTCTTCTCGCCTTCCTTTCCCTGTGTAACGCGGCCCGGGGGGCAGCCGAGTCCGGCGGGGACGGGCACCCGGCAGGGCTGGGTGCTCTGGATCCCCGGGTCACCGGGAAACTGTTTGGGAACGGGATGACTCCGGATCCCCGGGTCACCTCCGCACGGGCTGAAGAGCCTCTGCTCCAGCGGAGTCCGGCACAGCTCCATGGGCGGCTTGGTGGAAGTTGACACGTCTGAAGAAGAACTGATCTGCCTTGCTTTGGCAAGATGCTCATTTCCAAATCCCTTTTTCGGCGTCCGTCTGGGGCTGCTTGAGATGAATTCCTGCTCAGGCATTTCCGACTGTTTGTTTTAAAAGCAGGCAGATGATTTGATGGAGCTTGTCAGCCGTGGTGGGACAGGAAGGTGACAGAGGGGTGGGACAGGAAATTGACCATCGTGTAATAAACTTTATTCCATGAAAACTTCAAGGTATGGAGCTGAGTTTCTGTTTATCATTCTTGCCTGTTTGTATCATCAGGCACTGCAGGAGCCCCAGATATTGCTGAGACCTCTGTGATGGTGGCAGCTATTCTGACTAGAACTGGCTCCTTTACAGGCTGGTGCTGTCTGGCACTGACCCTGTCAAGGAGAAATGTACAGGGAATGAAGTAATTCCTCAGTGGGATGTAGTTCTCGAGTGTATTGCATTTCTGTAGGTTTTCCAGGCTCTTCTAATTAGTGTCATCCTAAAGCAAGCTATGTTAAACATGAGGCATAATTGTGGAAGCATTTATTAATTTTACTGAACAAAGCCACAAGGTTCAAATTTCTGGCTGGTGAATTTCAGATGTAGAAATGGCCCTTGCAGGTGGAGGTGGGGCATTCTTCATTGGCATCTGCATGAACCACTGGCAGGGCACATGAAAAGTGTAAAAGAAGGCATCCCAAAATCCCAGGTTGCTGTACATATCATAGTATTACAAGCAGATAGGTAATGTCAGGCTTTGGCTTAGAACCAAGGGTGATACACTGCAAGCTTGCAAGTGTTGTGGGGATCAGGCCTGATGCCCTCTTCTCTACCTTGATATATTTGGAAGCCTAGGAAACCAAGTTGCTATGAAGGTTGACTTTGTGCATGATAAAATTCATGTAAGGACTGTGATTGAAGTGGGACAATGAGAACTGGAATAAGTTGTTCTGAAAACCTCCTCATGGGCTCGCAGCTGGACAGACAGCTGGGCCCTCCAAGTGCCCTTGGGGATCTGGGGAAGGTGAGGCTGCTGTCACTGCTCTCCTGTCCTTGGTGGCTGTTGACAGTGTGGGAAAAAGCACTTGGGATAGATGCTCTAGTATGCTTTTCTGGAGGTGGCATTGCACATTTTGTATCTGTAACTTTTCTTGTAAATTCTTACAGATTCTTCTGTGCAAGTTACGTTTTTCCCTGGACAGAAACAAAAGGAGTGAGATGTTCTTGAATTAAAATTGTGATTAAGAAAGATTAGAAGACAGTTGCACAAAAATGCAATTACATTTGAGTTTGCAGGTTTGGAAGTATTCAAACCTCCTAGGTATAAGCCAGCATGATTTGCCATGCCTGGGTTTAATTTGATATTGCTGCATGTCAGTTGAGAAAATTAGCACTTCCTTTAGGAAAAAGCCAAGCACAGCTGCTGTGTTATGAAATCATCCCAAATGTCCCAGCACAATCCTGTTCTCCTGAAGAGCCTTTTCCAGCTGGTGAGGCAAGGCTGGAGGTGATGGGAGTGGAGGAGGGAGGCAGCAGTGCAGGACCAGAGGAAAGAGAGGGACAATGCCTCGGGACAGGAGTGGAAACAAAGGTGGGCAGTGCTGCAGGGTTTGAACAGCACTAACGGGGACGTAACAAAGGAGTCCCAAAAATACAGGAGTACAGTTGGTAAGACAGGCTTTGAGGAGGGAAGCAGCCAGGATCTGGATAAAGGTACAAAGGAGTAAAAGATAGATGTCAACAGAGGTGCTTATGTGAAGGAAGGCTGGGAATTCTGGTGCTGTCCTAGAAAGGGAATGAAGTCTACAGTTGGATTTTTTGTATGACCCCTCTGGAGTGATGGGGGCAGGACCAGTTTGTAATCTGTAGATGACACAGGGAGCTGTGATGACTTTTGTGCACACACACACCCCACACTTCTGAGTTTGGTTGTGTGAATAACTTGTAAACAGGTACAGAAATACCTTGTGCTGGTTGTGCTCAGCCTTGCCTCCCTCCCTGCTTAGCTTTACACTTCATTCTCTTTGGTTTAGAGCTCCCCTAAGGATTGCTCAGCTCAAGTATTGGCTGTGGGTGTCAATGGCAAGAACCTTGTCTCTAACAAAATTTCATGGTGGACCAGTTAAAAAATACCTGGTGATCTTTGTACAAACTTAAATTTATTTTGGTAGGAATTGCAGAATGAGAGTGGAGCCTTGTGATCTTGCTTGACTCAGTCTGCAGCACAAAGGTGTGAGCTTTTCCAAACTTCCTGCTCTGTGCAGGAATTGTTTATCCCTGCTGTTGTTTTAGCACACAGAGCTTTTGGTGTGGCTGCCTTGCTGTGGGTCCTCAGCCTTGATGGGAATGAAATGGGAAATTTGCTGGTTAATGAAGATCTGAAATTAAGTCAGCTACATATTGTGTCTAAAATCTGATGACCTTCCAAGGGGACAGGAGCTGTGATGGCATTTTGAGGAGCACTACTTTCTAATGCACTGTGGTAACCATTGGCTCAAGCTGGGTTGCATTAGCCTTATAAATGATGAATAATATCCTTGTACTGTATATTACAACAGAAAATGTTATTAGGAGATTTGTGAATGAAATAATGCAATGTTTGCTGAAGCAAAGCCATCTTTGAGATCAGCTCAGTGTCATGACTCATTCAGTAAGCAAAAGCTGCTTCAACAGACATAAATGTTGTTACTTATTCAATGTCTGTCTTCAATCAGGAACTACAAAATAATTCTACTTTCCAACAGCGACTTACAGTCTTTTAATTGCAGACAAGACCAGAGATGTAATGTACTGCTCTGGTTGGTGATGTGGGGTTTTTTTGGTGTTTTGGGGTTGGTTTGGTTTTTGGTTTTTTTTGTGGTTTTCCATAATTATTTACTTCCATTTACTTATTTACTTTTGAGGAGAAAAAGCAAAAACATCTGAAACTTGAATAGCCACAGTGAGGTAGTCCCACAGGCTCTATGCTGAAAGTGTATCCTGAGGAAAACCATGCTCTGTGGATGAATGTCTAGACTTACCAATTCTGCCTCATTTTGTTTCCTTGCATTCTTTCAAATTTCTGTTTTTCAGAATTTGAGAGGGAGTTAATAGAAAGAAAGTGAAACCCAAAGTACCAAAGCAGCCAGCCCAAAAATTCCAAAATAACTTTTGAGAGATGCATTTGAAGTTGTCTAAATCTAGTGCTTCTTCAGAATACAGCATAAGATCCTGTTGATTGCATTTTTGTTTCTGTTGTAACAAGAAAAGGTTTTATGGTGCATCAGGAACCAAAAGTTTCAATTGTTTCTTCAGTATTGACTTTTCTTCTTTTAGAATTTCCTGATTTTTAGGTTTTAAAGGATCAGTTAAGATATCTGGGCTAATATCTTTATTACTGCACAGTGAGGCAGAATAATTTTGAGTCATTATAAAATGCATCCTCATTTTCCCAGACAATGATTTTGTCTTGGTTCTGGAGAGATGAAGTTTAGCTTTTTAGTGAAATTAGTATGTTTTCATCTGAACTCTGTTTAACGGGAGCTAATTCAATACTTAGTGGCAGGGAGGTGACAGCCAATTATGGTCTTCAAGGGCTCTTTCCTGTGCCTGGAAAACAGAACAACAGTAAATGGCTAATTAAGAGGTAGTTCAATTACTGCTTGTGCTCATTGAGGGCTGGGACTTACCTGTTACATTTCTGGTTGTGCTCTGGTTTCACATGGCTGTCACTCCCACAGGGGTCATCTCAAAAAACTTCTTCACCCTCATTTGTGAAAAGCCTTTTACTAGATCAAAATATCACATCCCAAAGAAGTTCCTCTGGGAATACGTTGTGCTCTCCTTGATTGTGCTGCTTATTTTCTCAGAGTTCATTAGTCCTGGCTTGGGCAGCAGAAAGGAATTTCCCCAAGAAATGGATCAGAGGGGAGTGTGCATTTCCAAACCTGAGTTTCACCGTGCTGTGTACATTTTCTTGGACACCACAGGTCTCCTTGTGGGAACATTGGATGCAGTGCTGGACTCGACGTCGAAAGTTGCCCCGTTCCGCATCCTGCACCAGACCCCCGACTCCCAAGTGTACTGGTCCATCGCCTGCGGTAGGTATGGGCCTCTGCTGGCCCCACAGGGGGCTCTGCTGGCCCCACAGGGGGCTCTGCCACCCCTCAGGGGGCTCTGCCGGCCCCACAGGGGGAATCTGCCACCCCACAAGGGGCCGTGCCAGCCCCACAAAGTGCCCTGCCACCCCACAGGGGGCCCTGCCACCCCACAGGGGACCCTGCCACCCCACAGGTGCCTCTGCCAGCCCCACAGGGGGCCCTGCCAGCCCCACAGGGTGCTCTGCCAGCCCCACAGGGTGCTCTGCCAGCCAGCCAGGGCCAGGGAGTGCCAAAGGAGGCTGCAGAATATGCCATCCATTGTTGGCTTAATCCTCTCACATCACTGCTTATTCTCGTGACCTCTGAATGGTTTAAGAATATTTGCAAGCCTGAGCTTGGCAGCAGAGTGTGGTGCCAGTTTTACAGAATAGATCTATGGACTCTTCCTATTGCACCTTCTGATTTCCTGCTTTCTGCAGGAGTCCTTCAGGGACCAAAGCCTTTGGGCACAATCTTTGCTTTTGTGAGGTGCAAGAATAACTTGACACAGTTCAGGATTCCTGGGTTCAGCTTATTCCAAAGTGTGCTGTAGGTAGGAATAGCAGTAGATGCTTATCCTAATATTTTTGTTTACTTTCTCTTTGCATGTTAAAACATGCAGGTTCACAGTCACTGTCAGAGCTGAATTCTCCCTCATATCTGTTGCTCTTGTAGTATAAAAGTTGTATCTCTTTCTCATGTTGCATTATTAATGAATAGGGAATGGAAAAGTAAATGCAGATTTGTTCTTGCAGCTTTAATTTAATGTAATTGCATGTCACTTTAAAAGGGCAGCCTTAAAGAATTTGAACAGTTTGTGAATTGACAATAAATGACATTTCAGGGCCACTTCTTCAGAAGTCAGACTTGGTGACAGGCTATCAAAAATGTACTTTAATATGTATGTTGGAAGTGTGCTCTGGGGAATTCTACTGCCATCAGGTCAGTAGAAAATACAAAGGGTAATCTTCATTTAGGACTGAATTTATATAGATTTTGTGCTGCACAGATATGCTTTACAACAGAAAGCTACATAATATAATTGTCCTAATTGTGTTAGATTGTTTCTTCTGTGAAGAAATTGAAGGGATGACACTTTGTTCCTGCTATTACATATTAAGGGTCTTAAACAGTGCTCCTAAACCATTTAAACAATTACAAAAAAGTTTCATTATTCCTGAGTCACCTCTGTGCCTCTGATTCCCATTGTGATTCAGATAATTGGTCTACATGTGTAGTCTGAGAAAAAGAATTACTTTTGCGATATAATTGGTGTGTTAATTACTCTTCATATAATTTGTTAAGTGTTGTTGCAAATCCACCCAGTATAATGCAGTCTGACTATTTAACTGTATTTAGAGCAATTTCTATTCATTCACAGGGCCACTTTAATTCCGTGGAGTCCATTGAAAGTTGGTTAATTACCCTTTACAAATTAAGCTGAGAAAAAAGCAATTATTCAAGGTGTGTTCTTGCTTGAGGGTGTCAGTAGTTTGTGATGACACTGCCTGCTTTGATTGGTGAGCATTCTTGTGGAGGATGAAGCTGCTAATTAATTTATATTCTAGAATATTCAAACTTTTGTAAGTTCTTTCACTCTCCCTGTTCCCCAGCATCTGATGGGGAGTGTCACTGTCTTTAAAGCACTGACTCTGTATTGAATTTGCTGAAACCCTGTGGGTTCACTCGTGGCATTTCAGTCCTTGCTGCCTCCCTGGGTGCAGCAGTGTTTGCTTTACATCCTCACACGTATTAGGGATTTGGCACAGCAGGCCCTGGTCTTGAAGTTCTGCTCTGGAAACTGCTGTGGGCCAGTGATCAAAGCTGAGGCTATCAAAGGCACAGATTTCATTTCCTGCTGAGCCTCATGGGTTTGGTCTCACATTTCCCACATTCTGCCTGTTAAACTGGGGCTGTTGCAGTGGTGCTGTGCTGTCCGTGTTGGGGAGGTGCTGCTGAGAGGGAGGAGTGTCAGTCCAAATCAGGTTTCAGCACTGAGCCACGCAGTGTTGACAAAGCTGAGATGCTTTTGGATTTAAAGGCCAGAAATAAGGCTGCATAAAGGACTTGAAAGATCAAAACACAGCAGTGCACATGTTTCATGTACACTGGATATTCACAAGAGGTAACAAGAAATTTAAGACTTGTAATTCTGTCTCGTGCATTGAAATGACTCAGCGACTCAGGAATTTGTTAAGTATTGTCTTGATTAATAGTTTTGGTGAAAGGATTGAAGTCTGTGCTAATTTAAAGAAATGCTTTATTTTTCAATAGGATCCAGTAGAGAAGAAATAACAGAACATTGGGAGTGGCTAGAACACAATGTTATGAAGACTTTATCAGTATTTGATTCAAATGAAGACATTACGAGCTTTGTCCAGGGGAAGATAAGAGTAAGTAACAGGCACAATTGGGAAAGGCTAAGTATTTTTTTCCTTTAACTGTACACAAATAATACATCCTTTGTAGAATATTCAAGGACAGCATTGTAATGCTGCATATTCTGATTGAGGAATATGTGACTGTTAACTTGAACATGTGCCATTGTTCCTGTTTCTCTGCCCCACAACTGAGTAAGGTTGTTTGACATAAAATCTTCTTGGTAAATGAGACATCAAATGCCTTTAGAAAGTGGTTTAAAACTGTTGATAAATTATTTCACAATAATTTTAACAGTGCCTGGGAAGCATATGATCTATTTTTTTGTTCACTCTGTATATCCTAAATATTTAGCCCAGGAACTCTTGGGATTAAGTGAGGAAAATATGTCTGTTTGAGAAGAGGAGACACAGGAATATGTGTCTTGTCTAAGCTGTGTGGGAGACTTGGCGGATAAGTCTGAAATAGCACATTTTATCTGTGACTTATGATTTGATCCTCAGACTCTTCTTCCTCTTCTAGAACTAAGAACACTGTGCTGTGTGCATGCAGGTGTGTATATGACAACCACTCACAAGGACACATGCATAAAGTAATGTGATTTTTTTTTGTTGTAGGGTTTGATTGCTGAAGAGGGAAAAGATTCTTTTGTAAAAGAAGATGATCCTGAGAAGTTTCGTGAAGGTCTTATGAAGTTTGAGAAGTGTTTTGGATTACCAGAGCAGGAGAAATTGATCACCTACTACTCCTGCAGTTACTGGAAGGGCAGAGTGCCCTGTCAGGGGTGGCTGTATCTCAGCACCAACTTCCTCAGCTTCTACTCATTTTTGCTTGGAGCAGAGGGTAAGTAAGCCTTGATGCTAAGCTGTGTCCCCTCATGCTTCACTGCTCATCTTTCAGATGGGGAGGAATTCTTCCTATGTGCTAAGGGAGCTGTTTTGCCATGTGAGCAGATGTCAACAGAGATGAGCTGAAGCTGCCAGCATAATTTATGGAAGTGCATATGTTTGTGTAACATACTACACAGTACACATTATTATGCTTTCTTAATTCAAGCTTCAGAGATAAGGCAGACTTCCAGAACTTGATTGTAGCTAAAAGTTGTCCATCATCTTTAGTTCATGCTGCATTATTAACTCTATGAGGATTACATTTATTTCTTCACACACAGGCTTAATATTTCACATGGGTGCACTACACACTGGTGATAATTGCACATATCTCTTTCTTTCCCTGTGTGACATTAGTTTGAAATGCCCAAACAAATGCCTCTAATAGTGTGCACTGTAACAGTATTTATGTGAAAAAATGGAAAACCTACAGAAAATAGGATCCTTTCAAAGCTGATTTTGATCTGTATTGAGAAATGCCATAGCTAAAAGGCACAGTTCCTCTACATGCCAATACATGATGGATTTAATTTAAGAAGCCCTGTTGGTGAGCTGTTGAAAAGGGTGGGCTTGTATGATGGTGTTTGTTTGCTGTTTGCACTTTCGCATAAGAGCAAGGAAAAGGTGATGTAAACTTGTGTTGTCATACATGGTGTGTGTTTTAATGTTTTTCTATAAAATTCTTTCTAATGGAATTAATTTTTAGGAAATGTGAAGAGAATGCATTTTGTGCCTATTAATTTGTAGTCCTTTCCAAGTGTGTTATAGTTTGACTATGTTGTTTAATTATTTTCTATTAGTGCTGCTACTACTGCATTTCTTCTTTAATACAGGCAGATACTGAGAACTCACATGTCTCAGATGTCTTTACATTTTTATTTTCAGTAAAACTTATCATCTCCTGGGATGAAATATCAAAACTTGAGAAAACTTCCAACGTGATTCTGACAGAGAGCATTCATGTGTGCTCCCATGGGGAAGATCATTATTTTTCCATGTTTTTGCACATTAGTGAAACATTCCTTCTCATGGAGCAGCTGGCAAACTATGCAGTTAGGAGACTTTTTGACAAGGAGACATTTGAGAATGATCCAGTCCTTCATGACCCTCTGCAGATCACCAAGAGGTAATGCCTTGCTTTTGTTTATATGTTCTGGGCTTAGTATTTGCTTAGGCAAAGAGGAAGAGAACCCTTGTCTCAAGGAGATGGTAAATATCAGCAAGGCTGATATTTTCTTAACCAAATGTTGGCCCAAAGCCATGTGAGACTTTGTAATTTGTTGTTACTTGGCAGGATCTAAAGTCTGTATGAAGGCAGGAGGTGATCAAATCTTCAGTGCTGGTCTTCCAACTAAAAGGTTTATGTTAGTTTGAATTTTGGGAAGGTGTTCTTGCAGCATTTGGGATTAGAAAATTCAGATTAGAGCTACAGTGTCTCCAGAGATACCTGATGAGGAAGGAGAAGGTGGGGAAGAAATCATTTAATAGACATGTGTAAATGATAACTGCATGGCTTTGCTGAAAGCCCCTGGGGGTGGGTGATAAAACCAGTGAGTTGCAGATGGGTGCATGGCTTTCCTAAGGTACAGCATTATTTTGGTGGGTGGGAAAGACATCAATATCAGTAACTTAATGGTTAAGTTCCTTCCTTTTCCTTTGATTCCTCAGTTTGGTACCAATGCTTGAGAGGGATACTGCTCTACAACCAAAATATTATTTCTGGCTGCAGTTACCTGTGAAAAACTAGCCCATGGCAGATATTTAAACATGTGCTACATTTCTAGCTAATTAATCCTTCATCAAGCCCAAACTTGTTCTTGTTTTAAATGGATTATTCAATGTGTGGGGAAACAGACCACATTATGCTATTAGTATCTTTTCTGCCTACCTGTAGGCCCTGTCGTGCTCTACTGTGTAAGAACATAATGGAATCTGGTCTTGTTTAGTGACATACTGAAATATTTTGTTAAGTGGATGTACAGGTAGGTGTGGTCCTGCTCTTTGTTGCCTCTTCAGGAGAAACCTTGAACCGTCCAGATTGATCCTATAGATTTTGGGAGAAGAGAGCATGATGTTTTACTGTCTTTTCCCAAGATATTTTTGACTTTCATATTTGTAAAGACATTTAAAACTTATTTTTCTTTTCTCTTTTCTATCGATATGTTTTGGTTTTAATCCAGAGGCCTGGAGAGCCATGCCCACAGTGAGCAGTTTAGTGCATTCTTCAGGCTGCCTAAAGAAGAGTCCTTGAAGGAAGTTCATGAGTGCTTCTTATGGGTTCCTTTCAGTCATTACAACACCCATGGGAAAATGTGCATTTCAGAAAACTACATCTGCTTTGCCAGCCAGGATGGCAGCCTGTGCAGTGTAATCATTCCACTGAGAGAGGTAATGCAAACTACAAATCAGTTAGACCAGCAGTTTAGCAAATTTTCATTAGAATCTCCTTATTTTATGTGATGTCATGTATTTCCCCTTACCCTGGATACTACATTCAGGAATCCAGAAATTCAGTTTGTAGGTTTCTGGAACTGCTTTCATGTTTCTGATTTGTTTCTCTATCTTCTTTCCCTTTTCTTTTTACTCTTATTTTTGTAGATCAGTACGGAATCTAATTTTTTAATACTTTTCTTATTAAATGAAAAAGCTTTTGCTTAGTACTTGTAGGTGAGTTAATGGGACCACCATTGTCACCTTTCAGTCTTCCAGTGTTAAAAGCTTTTTGTCAACACCAGACACGTTTTACAGTAGCCTACAAATAAACCAGGTTCTATAATTGGTCTGTAATTGCTTTACGTGCTCTGTGTACACACTGCCTAACATAAGACACAGGGGGTGAGCTGTACTAATTTCAGCAATACACTTAGTGTTCCCCACCTACATAAAACAATTTATTTGATTATCTATGAGTAGTGCTGCAAACAGTAGAGACTTCCATAACATAAGAGGCTGTGTTAAAGGAGCTTATTTATTCTTATGGACTGTCAGACCCTCACTGTTTGTTCTACAGGACTGCAGTTACCTCATTTCAGTGGTCTTTCCTTCTTTACCTGTAACAATTTGCTCAGTGGTTTTCTATTCTGTTCCTTTAACAACATGAATACATCAGCAATGCCAGTCAGTCTAGATTCTCCTGGTTGTCACACTTGAACTTACGTGATTAAAGTGTTTAACTGCTCTAATCTGTAGCTGTTCCATCATGACAATTAAAGTCAGCTCTAGCTGTCGTGTGTTATGACAGCTGCTTTGAAAGGGTATTCTCAGTGGAAATTCAGTCTTGTAAAACTTGTTTCATTTGATTACTTACAAAAGTCATGTTTTCTCTGCTTTTGGATGGTAAGAAATAAAAAGCAACTGCTTCAGTGGGTAGAAGGAGACGAGGTTTTCAAATAAGCTGAGTTCTCACAGCTGGGAAAACCTTTTTGAAGATTTCTGGTACTCTGTCAAAAATCTGTTGCGTAATACTTAGTGCCTTTTGGTAAAATAGCTACAGGCAATTGAGCTTTCAGCTTGTAACTTGTGTTACCTAGTCTGCTTGTGTGCTTCAAACAGTTTCATTTACACATATATTCTTAACAGGTTTTCTCTTTTATAAATAAGCAGGCAAAATTCCTTGCTTAATTGATGTGTCCTTGTTTCCATAGGTCACAGGGGTGGATAAAACAGATCCAGCCAGCAGAGGAGTCAGCATTAGTACCAAAGGGAAAACAGCTTTTCGTTTCACAGAGGTGAGAGATTTTGAGCTGCTCGTGGCAAAGCTCAGGATGAAATGCAGTGCAACTGCAAGTCCACAGCACATCATAACTACTGAGGTAATTGCTCTGGCAATTCTCATTTCTTAGAATTTTTTCATAGGAATGAGTCATGTACCTCTGGTCTTAAGGTTTGGAAAAATAAATAACTTTGCCCATGTGAAAGAGAATGAGTTGGACAATGGTGCTACTGTGAATGCATTCTAGTTTGGGTTCTTATACTTTGTTTTTCATCAGGTTTTGAAAAACAACTCCAGCTGTAATGCTGGTTTTTAAGTGCTCTCAGGTTTTCTATATAGGTCACTGTATGAATGGGCTTTTTGGTGGTGATGAATGGTCAGGCCTCCCTATCCTCATATTCTCAGTTCTCATTATGAACAGTTGTCCTTCCATAATATTATTTTTTTGCTTGAGAGATGGCTTTTTTTCCCAAGTGCAGCCTCCTGAAAGCCCAGCTGTGCAGAGCAGGGACTGCTGTTTTTCATTTATTTCAGAAGTCTGTATCTGGCACCTGTAACTTAATATCATAAACAATGATGGTCTGGTATCAGTGCTGCTTCTTGGAGGATTGTTTGGTATTTATGAGTACCACTGTTAATTTTTTTTCAAGGTTGCAGCTGGTTCTGCTGCTGACAGTCCAAAGGATTTTGGTGCAGGACAGTCGAAGATGGGCCAGAGAGATAACAGCAAAACTGTCAGTACAGAAGCACTGATGACTGTCTACCATCCTCAGGATGCTGAGAACCTTGACTCTAAAATGGTAAGGGATAACATGGCCAACAGTTTTTGGGATCTAATTGGAAAGGAGTGAAATATATCAAAATGAATTCCAGCCAGGCTGCTGATTTCCTTGAGGGCTTTGCCAGTCTTTTTTCACCTGCATTTGCTGTATTTGGAGTCCACAGGGTGCTTCTTCATAGCTACATTCAATTTTCTGCTCATCTTGTTTAATAATGATATGCCTTATCTTCATGGAGGTAATTTATCCTGCTCTTCCACCCCTCAGGGAAGAGTTGGCTGTTTGTTTTATGATAGTGAAAACGTTGCTTTTCCATCTGAATTTTCAAGATGCAAAGTCACTACAAACTCTCTGGGAGCAAGGAGAGTGTTCTAAGAAATTGACTTAACCTTCTTCTTTGTTTCCTTTTTCTGCACCACTGTCTAGCAAAGTTATGTTCTGGAGAATATTTATGTAATTGTTTTTGCAGCAGAACATCCAATTTTTGTTTCTCCATAGTGTGTGCAAGAAGTCAAATTTTATTTCAAAATAAGTCTTCCAGCAGAATTGAGTAAATTAAGATATGTAATTATTTATATTAGAAATACCAAAAATAAATACCCTTTAGGCAGGACAAAAAGGAGTCCAGCTTTTTAAATCCTGCTTTTTTATAGTACGTTGAACAAAAGTGAACAAAATCTCTTTTTCCTTTCAGCACCTTTAATTGCTATAAC
Source organism: Sterrhoptilus dennistouni (assembly GCA_013397095.1). Classification (NCBI taxonomy): domain Eukaryota; kingdom Metazoa; phylum Chordata; class Aves; order Passeriformes; family Zosteropidae; genus Sterrhoptilus; species Sterrhoptilus dennistouni. The sequence continues at coordinate 1,579,473 of VWZU01011166.1, read as the reverse complement.
AATGTTAAATCCTAGTGCTTCTTGCACAGAAATTGTAGTGGTGACATTCACCCCATCTGAGCCCTGGAGCCTCACATGAGCTGGAGCACCCGATCAACAATTGCTTTGCTTCAGAGAAATGCCTGTGTGACCTTCCTGTGCTGTGGCAGTCATTGGTTTCTGTCAGATGGGATACTGGATTAGATCTGCCTTCTGTCTCATCTTATATAAACATACTTTAAAGAACAGGAGGTCATGTATGAGATGGCATTTTATGCTAAATTTGTGCTCTGCATAGTTTGGATTTTGCTCTGATTTGCTTCAGCACTCATTTCACACATCAATATGGATGCCAACACTGCAGTTCCCAGTTTATATGAATATAACTGGGAGCAAAATTCACGTTTGTTCTCTGAAACCTGAGGAGAATCTACCAGTGTACTTAATGCTTGTTATCCTCTGCTTTTTGTAGTTGAAAGAAAAAATGAAGGAGCAGTCGTGGAACATCCTGTTTGCAGAACGGGGCCACGGGGTCAGTATGTTTCGAACAAAGAAGACTCGAGACCTTGTTGTAAGAGGCATTCCAGAAGCATTAAGAGGAGAACTCTGGCTCCTCTTCTCAGGTACTGTATAACAAGTATGATAGATTCATTTTGGGAGTCATCATTGGCAATATTCATTGCTGAGTGATTCCATTAATTTCATTAGAGTTCTCTGACACATTACTTCAGTAATAGCTGTAGATTCATGAGGTACCTCAATAGTCACCAGAATTTTTATACAAAATGCAAACAATCAAATTACTCCTTTACTGCTGTCCTCTAATGCTGTGCAATGCAATGCAATGTATTGGCAGGTGCTGTAAATGATATGGCATCCAACCCTGGTTATTACACTGAGTTGGTGGAAAAGTCCTTAGGAACGTGCACTTTGGCTACTGATGAAATTGAACGAGATTTACGCCGCTCCTTACCTGAGCATCCTGCTTTTCAAAGTGACACAGGAATTTCTGCCCTCAGGAGAGTTCTTACAGCTTATGCATTCAGGAATCCACAAATTGGATATTGTCAGGTATAGGAGTTTTGAGAGTCTTAGCATTGGTTGTTGAAATATTAGCTTATGATGGCGGTATGGTAGCGCCTCATAAAATCTGTCACAGAAATGTGGAATAATTTTTTTGCTAAGTGGTTCACTTACTTTGATTATTTCTTGCCATTGTGTAAAATGAGTTTTTATGTTGTACTTGAATTAGTTTATAAATGCTGTTATGTCCACTTCATATATGCATTTGCATTCTAACAAAACATATAGCACTTAAAAATATTTTTATGTGCTTTAGATACTCTGTTCTGTATTTAATAACATAGAAGTAAAACTCTTGTCCTGGTTATGGCTGTAGGGGATCTCAGCACCTCAAAAATGTGCTGTAAAGTGCTTTCAGAAATACGAATTCTAAAAAATAATACCAGTTGTGTTTTCACTGTCTTTTCTCTTAAATGTTTCCTTTCCTGTTTGAATGTTGCAGGCAATGAATATTCTGACATCAGTGCTTCTGCTGTATGCTAAAGAGGAGGAAGCATTCTGGCTTTTGGTTGCTGTGTGTGAAAGGATACTCCCTGATTATTTCAATCGCCGGATCATTGGTAACATCCATCTGCTTTTTTATCTATCTTGAATTGAATGTCTGCCTATATTGAATGTCAGTGATTATTCATTAAGAACAAGTGTAAGGAATGAGCTGAAGACTGACCAGTGCAGAGAAACCGTTGCATTTGTTTCTGTATTGTTGAATAGAAAATGGAGGATACAGGGAACATCCCATGACTCCTCCTTAAAAAGGCATGGATGTGATTTTCAGATATTGTCAGTACTCTAGGCATAACTAGAATATGCCAGTTAGACTATTATACTGTTCTTTTGGAAATATAACTGCAATTCATACTATTTATTTAAAAGCAGATGAAGGAAAAGGAGTTCTTTCAGGTCCAGACTTGGACTTTGACCTCAAATGCAGTTCTTACAGGTGTATATGTTAGAAGAAAATGGGGTGTGAAGTTTCTCTCTGGTTGCAGAGGGAGTGTATTGGCTGCCAGGAGAGTCACTGGAAGCAGCCATGCCCTCACCAAGGTGCCAACACACTTCAGGCATGGCCAAGGCTCTGGCCCCATGCATGGAGAGCACATTGCCAGCATGGGGGAAGGAGCCAGTGGTTCTGTGCAGCTGAGCCTCTGTGTGTGTGCCTGTACAACAAAGCTGCACTGGGACAGGACAGGAGCTCTGTTTCTGGCTGGTGCTCTGAGAAGTGTGCTTCTCTGTGTTAAGATTTGGGTGGTGGTTTTCTTATCCTTTCCCTGCAGGTGCCTTGGTAGATCAGGCAGTGTTTGAGGAGCTCATCAGGGTTCACCTGCCTCAGTTGACAGACCACATGACGGACATGACTTTTTTCTCCTCGGTCTCTCTCTCCTGGTTCCTTACCCTTTTTATCAGTGTGCTGCCAATTGAAAGTGCAGTCAATGTGGTGGACTGTTTCTTCTATGATGGAATAAAGGCAATCTTGCAGCTGGGCCTTGCAGTGCTGGAGTACAACATGGAGAAGTTGCTCACTTGTAAGGATGATGCAGAAGCAGTCACTGTTCTCAACAGGTATTAGTGTAACTGTTACTCTTTCAGGCTACATAGCAGCTGCTATAATTGCATATAGATAAGTCATTCTGAGGTAGCTGAGAAGACATCTAGCCAAGGCTTCCAAAGGCTTCAAATGAGTTAGTATTCATCTCAGGCTGAAATTCTGGAAGAGGTGGCTGGAAAGTGGGCTTGGATCTCTGAAAATCCCATCCAATATTCAAGTTTTTCTGAAACCAGAGCTATTTTGTGAATTTTAAAGATAAAGCAATGTGCTTTTTACCTTGAATTTATATCATGTATAGAAGGCAGCTTGCCTTGATGAGATTATCTGAAGCACATTATGATTGTTCCAGACAGTTCAGGCATCAACTTAGAGGCAGCAAGTTCTTCAGCTTAGTTCTTTTAATTTAGGCTGCTAAATCCTATGCTGTTAGTGGTTAAAAAAAAAAAAAAGAAGACCAAAAAATGTGATGAGTTCAAGCATGACAAGATGTTTGTTCTATGTTAGCAAGTGAAGTGTGCTTTAAACTGATGTACTGCAAACAAAACTTGTACAGTTTTTTCTTCACTAACTAAATTATCTTGTTGATGCTGTGGTTTGTGTATCATGGAGTATTAGAACAGCAAAATTGCTGTGCTATAGGAGTTAACAAGTTACAACTGTTAATAACTGATAATAAGAATTTCTGTTTAGTGAGCCTTTTATATGTTGCACGTTTGAATGGGGTAGGAGTCACAGAATTATTGAGGAAAATGTAGTTTTTGTTATGAGGCTATGCAGTCTGGTATTATTGTAAAATCTGGCCTCCCCACTGGATCTATTTAGGTTGGTTATGTAGGTGTGATAAGCAGGTACAGATCAGGCATTGGCTTATACATCTAGGGGAGTTAAGATTGTCTTGTTCACAGTTCAGGACAAGCCTTTTACTCTGTCCCAGTTAGTGCAACCTTGCTATATGAATTAGAAAAACAGGGGAATGCCAAATGGAAGGGAACTTGGAAAGAGTCTTGATTAACTTCCCATTCAAAAGGGAATTAATTACTGCCAGCACTAGATCACATAAGGTCAGTCTTAAAAACTCCCAAGGCTAGAAACTCTACAACCTTCCCTGGGTGGGCAGTTCCCATGTTTTTGTATCTTTGTTACTACTACAGCACATTGTGCTACTGACTCTGATATTATTTGCTTTTTCCCATTCTCTACACCCTTTTTCTTCAGTAGATGCCAATGTTAATTGTTTCATTGTGACAAACTGTTTCCTGCTGATTTCTCATGTGTTTGCTTTGTGCAGATTTTTTGACAGTGTCACTAACAAAGACAGTCCTTTACCTCCAGCTGTGCAGCAGGGCTCCAGCCTCAGTGACACAAAGAGTGACCATCCCAAAGTGGACATTACTGATCTGATCCGAGAGTCAAATGAAGTATGTGTGTTCCTGTGGGTGTGTTTTTGCATCTTGTGCAGTGTTCATGTTTCCTGGGCTACTTTCAAACAGTGCAGTTGCATTGTACACAAACTAGGGTAGAAAAGCTGTCTGGATTAGTAGAAATTTGGCCCTGTATTTTGTGGAGCCTCACTGAAAACCTTATACATTATGACATAGGTTTGCTTTTCTGTTGTTTTGGGTTTTTAACTGCTAGGAAGGTGCTTTCTAGTCTGTCCTGAGTGGAGTTCCCAAGATTCATCACAGGTTATGTCTTACCATCCCTCATTCACATTATTAGTATGCTAACTGAATGACAAAATGCAGCAGAAACAGCCTTTGTGGTATACTAATTTGCGACTGATTACTGCACATTGCAGACACTGGTAACTTTTGACATAACAGTGTATATGGGAAACTGTGTACAGGTGATCATGAGAGAAATGAGTTTAAGTGAAAAGATTTGGACTTCTAAAAGTTACACTGGTTAAGGAGAATGTTACTGCTGTAATAAATTATTTTTCCTCAGAATTTCTTTGATCTTCCTTTGTGTCCATGCCTGTATTGTGCTTAAATGCAAGAAAGACAAAAAATACTTGTTTAGATGTGTCTCCCAGGAGCTGATTGCATGGAATGGTGCTTTTCTTCTCAGAGGTATGGAGATATTCGCTATGAGGATGTGGAGAGCTTGCGCTGCAGGAACAGGCTTTATGTCATCCAGACCTTGGAAACTACAACCAAGCAGAATGTGGTGAGTGACTTGGAAGAGTTTCAGCCTTCTCCCTGAAAAAATTCATCCTCTTTTGGAAGGTTCAGAGAGGAGCTGTAGTTTCCAGGGCCAAATACATGATTTTATACTGAAGGCCCTCATGTCTGCAGGGTGTCTGTGAACTGAAGCTTGGCCTGTGATGTTTTCAGGCTGAAATCACAGCATGACCTTCTGGTCTCATTACAAGTCACACCACTAAGGGCTGGCGTATCTCCCACACTCTGTGTGCATTGGAACAGGCTGACCTATATTTCTATCTGCTGATGTTAATGCTTTTCTCTTAGAGTCATAGAGCACTGTGCAGAAGAACAATTAAGCACCTGCATTTTTACTGCCACTGAAGAGGTTATTGCGGTGCATTCAACAGGGGTTGCTTTTTGTCTGTGTTTTGTGTGAATGTCTGGTAATGTGGCAGCTTTCCATCTGCCCATCTCATCCTTTCAATTCAGACTGCTCAATGGAGGTGGAGGTTGTGAGGAGCTTCCTTTGTTTGCCTTTGTTTTTTTTCAGTGGCTCATTTCCAATACCTGATGATAATACGAGTCTGTCCACCACCCAGGGCTTCTTTCTGTAGTAAATGTGGCTTGCAGCAACAGAAACTATATGCTGGTGGTTATGCTAAGATGGTATTGTTGTATTTCATTTTACAAAACATGTATGTTGTGAAGTTGGAAGCTGGTCTTGTAGCAAACTTCATTTTTTTAAAAACTGTGAATTTTTTTTTTAGTTTTAAAAAAATGAGGATTCAGCTTCACTGTTGAGAGCTGAACATGCATTTGCCCATTTAAAGGAAGCCATATGTTATGTTGTTATAAATAATTGAGTTTTATCTCCCGGGTTTCATAGTGTAGGCTCCGTGTATGCTAGAACGTGACTAGCCTTAAGCTTTTATCTTTTTTTTGAGAAATTATTTATTTCAATCTGTAATGTTCTGATTACTTTTTAAAATAAGTGCTATTCTTGCTTCTAACTATAATATACCAAAACCTGGAATATGCAAACAGTGCCTGTTAATGAAATGTTAAGTCTCCCATAATTTTATTCTACAGGCTTATTCCAAAGAGGGAAGAGACATTAATTAATTTTTTCTTATTTTTGTTTCAGCTACGTGTTGTGTCTCAAGAAGTAAAATTCAGTCCTAGTGATCTTGAGGAGCTTTATGAATTATTCAAGGTAATGTGCTACTTTCCTCACTTACTAAACAGCCACCATAATGGTAGACTTTGAAATGGTTTTGATAAATAGAGATAAAGGCTGGACTTTATGTTTTACATGCCAGCTGTACTACTGATTACATAACTCTTCACATCTTTCCCCCAGAGAAACTTGTTGTTTCCTAAAACCTCATGTTCTGCCTTTGCTTTGCAGAAGGAGCATTTTCTGTCCTGTTACTGGAGTGTAAATAGTCCTGTCCTGCAACACCACGATGCCAGCCTGCCCTACCTTGAGCAGTACAGGATTGATTGCCAACAGTTCAGGGTTCTGTGCCACCTCCTGAGCCCCTGGTCACACTGTGCTAACAGAGACTCCCTGGCCCTCTGGACATTCCGACTGATGGACGACAGCTCCAGCTGCCTGATAAACTTCAAACAGTTTGCCTGTGTTCTTGGTATGGCAACAAAGCACACTGAGCACATTCACCAGGCTCCTGGGGTGTGTCACCTTCCATACACTGTACAAAAAGCTGAGGAGACTTAGTCTCTTAACACAGGGTCAAATAGAGTGATTTTTATTACAGGCAGAATAATTCCCTCTTGGAGATTAAATTTAAATATGTCTTGGCCATCAAAATATCCAGAAATTAAGAATGGTCTGATCTCATTGGCCTGTTTGGTTTATGATGAACCTTCATACTAAGTCATCTTATACACAGATTATGCAGGGTGACCAATGCCTTATACCTCTGGGGAGCTGAAAGTTTTCTTGGCTCACTGCTCTGCTCCTTTCATCTTGTTTTCAAAGTGGTGTTGTTCATGAAACAAAAAAATTAAGGGAAATGCTGAGATGTTAGTGCTATATTTCTTTGGTGCTGTGGTTTTATTTTAGTAAATCATAGACATTTTTAGTGTTCTTCCATCAGTGTAGGCTAACCCCAGGCTCGGCCACAGGTGACAGTGCTTTCCTTAAGCTTCATATCTAATTATACTCCCTGTAAGGCAGGGCCCATGTCCAGTTCCAACCTCCCTGGCTTGTATTTGTTTAGGTTAAGAGAGTGTTTTAAAGTTTGGTCCAGCTGAATAGACTGTCCTTTCCCCTCACAGATACAATGTATAATGGAAGCTTCACTGACAAACTCAAGCTTCTTTTTAAGTTGCACATCCCTCCAGGTAAGTGAGAAACAGGGGCATTTGGGGAGAGTTGTCAACTGGTCTCATCAAGATCACTGCTTTGGTCATGCCTGGGCACCATGAACCCACTTTATTCAATCATTTATTGCAGCTTTTACTGAAGTTGAATCTCTAAGCCCTTCCAAAGGGGATGATCTTTCAAAAGAAGAACTGATCCACTTCAGCCAACTCAGTGGTAAGCTCCAGAGTGTGAGGTGTTGCCTGCAGAATACTAGAAGGAATCTATCCTGTGAAAAATGGGCAGCTTTCTTTTTTTGATAGCAGTTTCGTTTGTGATCTGCCTCACAGTGGCTTCTATTTTTATAGAAAATATGCAGATTTTATCATGTGGTTTCTTCTTGACCTAATCTGTGCTGAGAACATTGAGGGTCTTGCCCCTTAAGGAAGGAATTTTTGATAAGGGAAATGAAACATTGGTCTTCTTTTCTGAAATAAATAACTTTTTTTTTTTTCTAAATTGTAGTGTCATCTGTTGGGGATAATCTTGATTCTTTGAAGAGCAGCCCAGAAAAAGGTAACAGAATCCTGGTGGCACATTTGTTAACTGTTGTTCTTTGGGGGAGTAGAGCTGGGAAAGTGTGTGGTGACAGAGTATATTAAGTAACATCAATCTTAGTGTGCTGCTAACCTTCTATCCTCTTATATTAAAGTGTAGTTGTGGGAACAAAAGGGCAAAAGTAAACTCTGATCCTGTGTAGTCCTTGGTCCCAATGCTCTTGAGAAGGAATGACATTGAAGATGCCAGTTCTTTTTCTTACCATCTCTCATGGGAAGCTCTTAGTTCTTGTTTGTTCATGTTTTGTTTGTTGTTTTTTTTCCCCACTTCTTCCCCGTCAAAAAGGGAAGGGGAAGGTTGATATTCAGACATATCTAAAGCAATGGCAAGATGAACTTCTTAAAAAAGAAGAAAATGTCAAGGATTTGCCAAGAATGAATCAGGTAAACTGTCTGAATCTTATTTAAGTCTATTTTGTCTTGGAAGTTTTACCGTGTAAATCCTGTTAAAATATTTCTAAAGGATTTGTAGGATCCCTTTAATTTCAAATCTTCACATCAGTCATTAGACTGTGGCTTTTTAAAACTGCTGTAATGTATTAAGAGAGGCACTTTGAGACACACGCAGATTTCTCAGGGCTAGTCCATGCTGTCATTAGAGCAGCTGCACCAGGCAGCAGCAGGCACTGGACTGAGAATACAACAGGCAGTGAAACAGTTGTTCTGCTGTTCTCTGAACAGTCTCCTCTGTGCGTCTCTCTAGTCTCAGTTCATCCAGTTCTCAAAAACTCTCTACAATCTGTTCCACGGGGACCCTGAGGAGGAGCTCTTGTACCGGGCCATCGCGGTGGTCACCAGCCTTCTGCTGAAAATGGAAGAAGTTGGCAGAAGACTGCAGAGTCCCCTGTCACCTGTCAAAGGTCCAGGTGCTGTTACAGAAAAGGCTGCTGAAGTGCCCAAAGAGAGGCAGGAGGGAAGCAGCTCTGAGCAGACTGAAGACAGTAGGGCACAGAGTTTGGAAGGGAACCATGAATGGTCTTTTGCCTTTGAACAGATTCTGGCATCCTTATTAAATGAGCCAGTCTTTGTGAGATTTTTTGAAAAACCTCATGACATAAAAGCTAAAATTGAGAGTGCTAAAAATTTACAACTTAAAGCAAGAACCAGAGTGTAATTTTCTTTACATTTGACTCTGAATTAATCACATAAAGTGCTTACAAATGAAGGCTGTAACTCTAGAAATCAAGTCTGGTGTTGACATAGGGAATGAAGTTTGAAGAATTAGCTTTAAGTATCAGATTCCTGGTATGTATTGTAAATAAAAATAGTTTGAAGCACAGTCACTTTCTTGCATTGTTCATAAGTTTCACTCCAAAAAAAACGACTGAAAAATAAACTGTCTTTCCATGTTATTAAAACATGCAGCATTGCTTGGAGATACTGGATGTGTACCTGCTGCAAACCTGTCTGAACGTTAGAGTAGGTGTTCCCCAGGTTCTTTTCTACTATTGTGATAAAAGGAATGACTTTTTCCCATTTTCACTTTAAAGGAGTGTCAACAGCTTGGAGGTTGTCTTCCACATTAATTAGTTATTTCCAAATTGCTTGTGGACTGGGTTCAAAGCAGAGTGAAGACTAAGAACAGAGGCTGTGGTAGCACAAGACCATGAGATTAGAAAAAGAAGCTGCCCTGCTCACAATTCCTCTGCTTTGATGTTACCCATGGGTCTGGACTCTAGCAGATTCCAGCCCCTCTTTTTCCCATTTTCATACCATTCTTCCTACAAAGAAAAGGTGAAAAAGATGGAAGCTTATCTGGTCATCCAGGCTGCACAGGGATGCAGAAACTAATACTGTTTGTTTAAAATCAAGGGAAAGCAGTTGCTAAATCTGCCTGACCACATGGTGGTTGTACTTTATCTGGCAAGAGGAGCCATTGTTGGCTTCTTAGGAGCATGTTGATGAAATGTAGAGTTTTGCTGGTGTTTGGAAAGCCCAAGCACAGGTCATCTGTAGCTGAGTGTTGACTGTTGAGCTGCCTAGGGACAGATTGCTGTTGCTTCTTTGCCTACCCTGAGTCTGTATCTGAACCCAGTAATTACTATTGCTTTTCTATAGCACTCTGCATTACTGCTGCTGGAATGTTTTCCATCTGTCAGGTTTCAAGACAACAGGAAAACCCCCTTGAATCTGACTTGAAATTTTTAATATATAAAATAAGATATAGTAGAGATCCTGTGGAGGAAAACTCTTCCAGTGTAAAAGCTGAGAAATGTTGACCTTGAATCTTTGGTAGCTGGTGCTAGGAGGCATTTAGAGAAGGGGGGTTAGGGGCTTGTATTTGAACACCAACAGCAAAGTAAGTGGGGAGTCTGTGCTAAACTAGTATAAAATGTCTGTTTCTAAAGCCTGTATGACAATCTTTCTCTGCAGAGCAGCATTATTTTTATACTGTGCATGTATTTTTAAAGAAGCAGAATGGGGGTGGTATCTTTCTGAGGCTTTTGTTGCAATAGTAGTGTGAATGAAGAATGAAAGGAATTTCTGACTTATGTTACAGGCACTTTGTGAAATACCATCATTGCAATTGGTGGTAAATTTATGAATTATGTCTTACACTCTCCTCAATACTCTCAGGTATTAATATAAAATAAAGTTTTACTGAAGAAGTCCAAAAGCTATATCATATATGTGGAAGATGAAACTTTTTTTCAGAAGCCTTCTCAAAGTAATTGCAGTTGATACAATATAGTGCTGATTTGTATTTTTATGTATAAAATATAAAAACTAATTTATTCATTTATGTGGATATGGATAGGGCCACACTGTATTACTTTTTAAAAATGTTTTCACATAGTTGTTTAGAAATCACAAAGCAGATGATAATGTTTTTCTAGTCCAGGATGTACCCAGATAAGGTTTGATCAGTGAGTTATTCTGCAGATAGTCATGATGAAATTAATGGAGCTTCATGAGAATAGATACAGCTGCCCATACCAAAAGCTTTTGTAGGTTTATGAGAGATACTGTTCATGTCAACAAGTAGTCAAAGCTGTGAACTATTTGCTAATCAAGGTGACAGAGATATGAAAGTCTTAAAACTCAAGAAACTCAAGGACTTTTTTGATTGAGAGCCAAGATGTGATCTAAGTACAGAAGAAGGTGAAGGAACTTGCAAAGTACAACAGCCTTCTGTTGTTACCTGGTTGTAAAAAGGTGCTCAGTTTGTACAATACCCTTTTCTATTAGTGCCTACCCAAAAGACTGTGGAGCTTTTGCCACCTGGGCAGTAGCTCTTGTCAGATGGATGTCCTNGTATATATATATCTCAAAATAGATTTAAGATGAGAAGTTGGATTTATAGGGGAACACTAACTTGTATGAACTGCATGGATTTTATTTTTTCCCCAAAAGGGTGGTGTCTTTAAATTGTTCCTGTAATAGACCTGCAGGCTGATCCAGGAAGACTGATCACAGTGACCAGGCAGCCAGTCCCAGCAGGATGGAAGGGGGAGCGAGGTCACTTCCAGTAGACTGGCAGCCCTCAGGCAATGAGGCAAAGCGGCAGGTTCTTCCTTTTGGAACCTCTGGATCACAGGCTGATTGCTTGGGGAGGTGTAAATGTAGCAAGTGCCAGTGATTTCCAGGGAGTGTAACCCAGAGTTATGTTTGCTGAGCTCTGCTTATGACAGAGGAACTCTGGAGTTGTGTCTGGCTTCTTTCCTTCCCTTTCCTATGCCAGCTCCTTCAGTCCCTATTCCAGACAGGCTGGATAACAAATAGATGCAGATTTAGCTGGGACTGGCAGAGCTGGAGCATCAGCAGCTTCTTGCCTTCACTCCTGAGGAGTGATGATGCCTTGACTTCAAAGCCCTGCACAGTCAGGAGAGATCCCTGTGCTGCTCCGTGGCCAGGTGAAGCTGGTGATACAGAGATGGCCCCAGACTCCCATCACATCACCTGAGGCTGCTGGGTGTGCACACCAACAGGAAGCAGCTTGGTTAAGTGAATTCTATCCTGTCACTTCACTCACCTGTGTTACTTTTTTCCTCTAAGTTTCCATGAAGTCTTCTGCCTTTATTTTCAGGTTCAGTCATAGGAAATAAATGAAGGTGCATCATTCAGTACAAAATAGCTGCAGTAGGTTGGAGATTGCTACAAGTACTGATGGTGTTTATGTAGTTTGACAATTGCAGTGCCTGCTGCAGTGTGACCTGGCAGCTGTGACAGTGGCAGTGGCTGTAGTGGACACTGCACCATCCTCCCTGTGGCTGGGCCCTTGTTGCTGTGTATTAAGATGCCTTTTGTTAGGTGTAATTAGTAGCCTGGGGATGCAGCCAGCAGAGCTGTGATGTTCCTGGTCTTGCCATATGGAATGTGTGACAGCCCTGACCCCCACGAGGAACTGGCTGCTTGGCTTCTGTGTGCCCAGCTCAGGGCTTGGGCATGTGAGGGGAGGGAATAGCTCAAATAATGAAAATACCAGCTCTTTCCACCATAGGGGACACTGATGGTAATTAAACCAGTAGCATTTGCCAGGATGTGGAAGTGGCTGCTGCCATGTGATACAGAAAAATCACTTTCTGTTTTCCATCCATTCCTAAAACAAGCCACCTGTTCATCACTCTAATGGCTGAATAATAGTGTCATTTTAGAAGCGTTTGCTACCATAGTGACTGAAAAATAGCCATGTGTTGATTTTATCAGAAGTTTCTCACCCAGTTGTACCATACGAGGTTCTTGATTGTGATTGCTGTTGTTATATGGACTAAACCAGAAGGAAATACTTAGATTTGTTTCCAGAAAAATAGGCTATATTGTCTTTGTCACTTTACCAATAGGGCAGCACACGTTTGTGTTGACAGATTGGCTTTTATACAATGTGTTGTATGCAGAGGTTCTGTAAGACAGATGAGGTGTTAAATAAAATATTGTTTCCCTTAAGAAAAAAACCCCTGTGTTGGAGGTATTGTTATTACTACTACTACTACTACTACTACTACTACTACTACTATTATTTTCTGGGATGGCCCTGCTGCAGGAGTTCCTTTAAGAGTGTTGCTCATGTTAAAGCCACGTTTAGTCAGTGCTTTGAAAAACAAGGAGCAAACCAAATAAAACAAGGACAGCAGCCTCCCAGAAGTGGAGGAAAAATGGATACTGTGACAGGTAGAAGAATTATAAAAAAAAGGCCTCATAAAATCAGGCCTGCTCTTTTAAATTATTAAATTAATAGCTGGCCTGTCATCTTTTCTAAGTGTAGTTAAGCAATTTCCAGGTTCCCATGTGAAAACAATCTTTTTAACACAACAACCTCTACCTGTGCTGAAAAATAAATCTGTGTCAACAATAAGAGCTGTTCCATGAGAATCCATAAAGGAAAAATGTAAAAAACCTGAATCTTAACACCTACACACAAATCACCTTCTCATCTAAATGAATAAATAAATGAAGTAGGAAGAAAATTACCATCCAATAGGTGCTGCACACGAGGTCTGTGAAAACTATAAAGTAAGTGATGTGAATAAAGAATTGGCTTTTCCCGCATGAAGAAAATGGAGCCTCAGCTGCTTTATTACATCTGATGAGCCGAGGCGATCGCGGGAGGGGAAAAAGGAGGCGGACGAGCCCAGGCGGGACTCGAGAGACGGAAAACACCAAGTCGGGAACAAACAGCCGGCAGTGAAAGGAAATTCAATCAGCGAACACACAAAGCAGCGAAAGGCTACAGCCGGCCGGGCAAAATACACAGAGACAACCGCCAGCGGAGCGGGGATAGAAACAAACACAGAGACAGAGAAACAAGGCACAGAAACAAGCACAAAAATAAACAGAGAAGCAAATAGAGAAACAGAGAAACACAGAAATAAACACAGAAACAAAGACAAATAAGCAGAGAAACAAACAGAGAAACAAGCCCAGAAACAAGCCCAGCTCCCGGGAAGGCGCCGCCCAGGGGGAGTGAGCACGGACCGAAAAAGAATGAGCGCTCTCAAAACCCAAGTGGAGTGCCAAGAACCGGAGATGAGGGAGACACGATCCCGAATGGTGGCAGGGCAAGGCCGAGAGCCGGAAAATATATCCTGGGATGGGTGAAGCGGGAAACCGGCTGGAGAACCGCGGGAATAGCACCGAGAACTGGGAAATAGATGACGCGAGGAGAGAACGGGCTGGGGAACCGCGGGAATAGCACAGCTACAGCCTTGAGCCGGGGAGACGGCGGCCACAGAGAGTCCTGAAAAATGCGCCGTGCGAGCTGCGCGCCGCGGAGCGTCACAGCCGCGTAACTGCGCACACAGGGCTGAGGGGTAAAGCCAGTTTGAGTTCAAAAACTACGCGGCGGAAAATACGCGCCGCGGAGCGTAACACCGGCGAAATTACGCGCCTACTCCGCGGAGAAAAATCGCGAATTCTGAGAGCAAAAACTACAAAGTGGAAAATTCGCGCCGCACCCGCGTAACTACGCACATACTCCGCGGAGTAACGCGCAGAGTGAGAGGTTAAAAACGGGGTAAAAAATCTGAGATCGCGCATTTCAGCCGACAAAAATCGTTACCTACGTGGTATTTTATTACAAATCCGTTTTAAAAAATGACAGTCTGCTGAAGGGACCGCAGCTGCGGAGGCTCCAGAGACCTCTGGGTCACTATCTCCTGTGTCCGTTTCTGTCCGATGGAAAAGTTACCTTTTAATTCCGTTTTTCGTGTTTAAAAGACAATTAAAGAATGTTTTATCCACTTTGAGACTGTTTTCAACCTAAACAATGTGAGGACAAAAGCCGGGAAACGAGATCTGTAAAATGGTTCCGGTGGGAAACAGTGTGCTGAGGCGGTGGGGTTCCGGCTCCCGCTACACGGGGGCCGCGGTCGTCCCGGTGACCGCAGTGGCGGGCGGTGATCGCGGTGGCGGGTGGTGGCCGCGGTGGCTCCGCGCGGGTGAGTTTGATCCTCCAGAAAACCCCCGAGCCCCGGCCGGTTCGCAGCTCCATACCGGAACGCGCGAGCTCGGCAGAAGGCAAAAACCGGAGCATATTTGCTGCAACACAGCTCCTTCCATTAGCTGAAGGTTCCGATCCCGTTCGCTGCCGGAGCTCACAGTTCTAATGTTGTTCCTTCCCGGTGCCCTCAGCTCCATTGCCGTTCCCTCAGGGAGCCCACGGCCCCATTGCCATTCCCTCAGGGAGCCCTCAGCTCCATTGCCATTCCCTCAGGGAGCCCTCAGCTCCATTTCCGTCCCCTCAGGGAGCCCACGGCCCCATTGCCATTCCCTCCCGGAGCCCACGGCCCCATTGCCGTTCCCCCACAGAGCCCACGGCTCCAGTGCCGTTCCCTCCCGGTCTCGCTTTCCCACAGCCCCGGCCGGGCCCTGCATTGGCGGCAGGTGAGAGCCACAAGCGCTCTCTTGCCTTTTTAACCTTTCCTGTATTTGTTTTCGGTGTTTCCCCCCTTTTGCTACCTGCGCTCTTTAAGAGGGTATGCGGGGTTTTTTGTGTTGCTTTTCCCCCCTCAGCTTTTCCACCCCTTTTGGGGAGCGGTGGATGCAGCAGGCCCGGGAGGGCTGGGGGCTGTGCCGGGCCTTCTCACCAAAAAACGGAGTAGTAACAAAACTCCCGGCCAATGGGTGCTGCACACGAGCTCTGTGAAAACTGTATAAAGTAAGTGATGTGGATAAAGAATTCTGAAGGCTGAGGTGGCTCCCGTGCTGAGCTGGTGTGTACTGGCTCTTCCTTTCTGCATCCAAATTCGATGTACAGACCCTGATGACTTTTTTTAAATTTTTTGCATTGCTCGTGTTGCCTCTGGCACTGGTCACAGAAATCCCAGTCCTTGTCCCGAGCCTTCAGCTCTCCCTGCCCACAGACACAGTGTGTGTCCCTCCTGGAGAGCAGGATCACACCCTGAGCCCCAACACACCCACACAATAACAAGAGTACATAGTGTGTAAGAGGTCCTACAAGTATTATTTTATTTCTTCTTAATTTTTTTCTTTTTAAATACTATGTACAATCTGTTTAAAGCTTGTCAAAATGCATGGGCTCCCATTCAATGGAGCTGTGCAGGGACATAGATTCAAAACAAGAATAAAATCTTTACTGTTCATCTTCATAAGACACTTACTTTTTCCCATTACAAAATACTTTTAAGAATAATAACATTTATAAATGTATTTATATTCAACATCATATAAAATAAACCAAGATTTATACTCAATTCTAGACTTTTTCTTATTTCTTTTTTCTTGCATGGACTATATACAATATATACAGTAACTTCTCATTGTGTTTGTCAAATCAGCCTGATTGTACCCACCAGGCTTTAGCTTATATGTACAAATATGCTAAAAGTGCAAGACTTTATTATTTAAAGCTGCCTGTGTTTTCAGAGGTCTGGAATTGTGTGGCCTATATATATATTTCTATATAGATATACATCTGCATACATAGAAATGTATATTAAAAATACGTATATCTGTATATAGTTATAGTATATAGGTACTTGTGTACCAGAAAACCTCAGAACATTTATGACTGATAGGTCAACACTGACCCTGGAGGCCAACCCTGCTGCCATCAGTCATGTCCCTGCCCTCTGCTTGTCACCAACGAGTCACACTTAGATCTCTTGTGAACCAAACCCACCAGCAATCTTCAATTCCAAATGAGTCATAAAAGCACAGGTCATCACTAACACCGAGGTAAACAAATACAAATCAACCTGAATAAAGATTTTTTTTTTTTAAATCCATCTATTTTTTTTTTGGAGAGTGACAATTTAAGGCAAAACCCCCCTGGCCCTGATTCAGCCTTGCCCTTGGCTGGAGGCAGACTGAGCAAAGACCAAGCCAGCCCCAGAAAGGGTGGGTGGGATTTTGTCCTTTGGAGCATGTTGAGAAAACAAGGCTCTATCTACCCGTGGGCAGTGCCTGGGACTGTGCAGCCCCCAGCAGCAGCAGCGAGGGGACACCTGGGGGGGCTCTGACAATGAGGGGGGGGCATGGGATAAAGTGCATTTTTAGGTCTCTGCTTTTAGCAAGGCTGATCTAACATGTAAACATCCTCACCAAGCTCCTGTGCTCTTGGCTGTGAGCAGGGGCTGTGCTCCCAGCCCTCTGTCCCTGCAGCCCAGGGCCAGGGCTGTGCCCATCTGCTGCACCCACTGCCCCCCACCTCCCCCTGAACCCCTTCCCAACCCTATTTTTTTTTCTTTTTTTGGACTCACTATCAAAGCCACAGCAATGCCAGAAAACTGCTCTGCCTCAGCTACCTCCCTAGCAAGCCCTGTTAAAAAAAGACACCTCTCCCAAGCACCACCAGCTGTGAGATCCATTTGATTGCCAATCCATGGCTGGGCTGTGTGGTGATGGGACATTGCACACCAGCCATGGGGATGTGCTGGGGTGATGCAGGTTTAATGGGGAAGGCAGGGAAATCATGGCCTTTCCCTCCAGCCAGCCACCCTGAGCCACAAACTGTGCAGTGCTGGAGCACTAACACAGATAGAAGTGTTAGCCTCCCCTCTAATGTTATGTGCCAAGGCTATGGTGAAAAAAATCCCACAACCGACTCCCAAAAAATACGACCCCCTCCTACCGTGTCTTCATGAGCACCCCTGCTGCCTTAGGATGGGGAGAGGGAGACCCTAAAAATATGCATGCTTTAAAAACAGACGTTTCCTACCCTGAAGGCTCTGTGCTGGCAGCACAAACCTGCAGAGCAGGAAAGCCCCAGATGTTTTATTTCAGCTCCAGATTGCCCCACAGAGGCAGGTGTTCCAAACCCCACTACCAGCAGTGAGCTGGCCCATGGCTCTGCTACAGCCACGATTTCTTGTCATGGTTTGAGATGGAGGGGCTGGCTCAGGCTGTCCAAGAGCTGCTGCTTGGCTGCCCAGCACGCAGGGGCTGCCTGTGCTGTGTGGGTCCAGCCAGGGACTGTGCTGACAAGGCACAAGCCCCAGTACTGGACCTCTCATTGCTTCCATTCTGTGGCCAACTACCTTCCCCACAATGCTGCATGTGGCCAGCTCTGAACCCACCATCCATTCCATCTGGCACCCCTGGCAGCTGTGCATTAATATCCCAGTCAAAGCTAACCCCTGCAGCTGCTTTTGCCCAAGGGAGGGGACCCATGAACAGTCAGGGGTTGGCACACGTTTGTTCACAGACCCACCTCTGCCCTGGCCAAAACACCAAAGCACCCTAAGGGCCTTGCACCAGTCCCTGAAAGCTCCTGGCTGACCCATCTCCAGCAGCCTGTCCTCCCACTGCCACTCCCCCACGCAACGTGGCACCGCAAAAAACCCCATCCCCTTCCCCAGGAAGAACTGCTGGGAAACAGCCCCTGGTGTGCAGGGCTGGAGGAGCTCTGCTGTGCCCTTTTCTTGAAACACAGGGCTGCTGGCAGCTGCTTGTGCCAAAAGCTGCTCCACCAGTAACATCAGGAACACCAGCTTCTGCAGTGCTGCCAGGGGCCCAGAAAGTGGCTTGCAGAAGGAGTGGAAGGGAACAACAACAACAACAAAAATACCCCAAAACATAATTAAAAAAGGAAAAAAAAAAAAAGGCAAACCCAAGCATTCTTTGCTTGGTTTCAACAGACATTAGGAACTAAACATTAGGAACTAACTCCTCTCTAAACCTTGCTCTGTCTGCCAGCTGGAGCTTTACTGCTAGATGGACCTGGTCCTAACTAACCACTGCCTTGCAAAGTTTATAGTAATGGCCAAACCCATCTACATTTGGGCCCTAACAATGCCCAAAGTTAGTAGTCAGCTACTAACACTTCAAAAATGTACTTTTTAATTTTTCCTTTGGAAAGACACAAACAGTAGGGACACTTAACTATACACCCACTGAGGAATAAACTGGTTTTTCAATTCATAAATATAAACTTACAGTTAAAAAGTGACAATTTACAAAAATACAATTTATTGCTGACCCTATGGGCTTTGTAACATCGTGTGTTGTGATTATACATTTTGGGTTCGCCAAATTGAAACATGACCTAGCAAAACCACAAAGTTTGCTGTCATCTGCTGTTCTATGCATGTTTGTTTGGTTTTATGTATAGAAACATATGCAACTACATCACTTGAAACAAAGCAAAACAAAATTAAAAAAAAGGAGTAAAGATTCTTTGTCTGTAACCTGAAAAATATTTGGCTACAGGGAGTAAAAACCATACAAATTTCTCTTCACTTGTTAACCAAAAATAAAACTTGACAAATATTGTACTAGCTGCGATGTGAGCTGGTATAACAACAGTAAGAAATTCAGGCAAAAGTGGTGTTATGTAAATTAGCAGCATTATCCAAACTCCTGGAAAAAAAAACCTGCGGGACTGAGGTATAGAAAAGGAAAAAAGAATTCACAATGGACCTACTACAGCAAAACGAGTTATGTACACGGTAATCCAATGGTGTCCTGCGGACTGGTACAGTCTATATGCTCCAAATGCTGGGCTTAAATTCACAGTGACTTTCAGCATTGAAGTCCTGAATGGAAAATGTTTGTTTTTTTTTTCCATTGCAAACTGAGCTTCATGTCGGCCTGATGCCTCTCCTCCCTGCAGCAAGGAAGTTATCACTTCCAGCGGCACCACGGCGCTGGGCCAGGGTACTGCATCATGGACTGGCTGCACGGAAATCCCAACAAGCAGGGCCCTTGCAGCCATGCATCCCGGTCAGGGATCATCCCTCCAGCCACCACCTCCCCACAAGCCCGACCTCTCCGGGGCCGTGCTCCGATGGCGCCGTGCTCTCTCTCTCTCCCGCGTGCGCCTGGGCGCGGGGACTGCAGCCGTGAGCTCCTCGTCTCCCAGGACACTCCTTCAGGGCAGCTGCATCTCGGGCAGGTCAGGCAGGTTGCAGGGCTGGCCCTGCGTGTGGTGGCTCTGCTGCTGTGGGTGGAGGAAGTAGCTCAAGGGGTTCTGCTGCGGAGTGTGGGGCGGCTGGAAAATGCGTGGCGTCGGAGCCCTGGGCACCAGCTCGGGGCCTTGCATCTGTTGGGAGACACAAATCCGAGCAGTCAGAGCTGCCCAGAGTCACCCAGCTGTCCCTCCCCTGCTGCAGGGCTGACACTGAGACTCGTGGCTAGGAGTGTGTGCACCAAGTCCTAAACTTGAGGGTAGGAGCTGTGCTCCTCAGGTTGCTGTTGCTGTCAGCTCTGGAGAGCACAGAGGGGAAGCAGGACCCATCTGTCCTAACAGGCTCATTGGGCCCAGCAGGAACGAAGACCCCCAAACGCTACTTGTCCGTGAGGTACAATCTGCAGGATGTGCAACTTTCATGGGAAAGACCTTCAAACAACCAAGGAAGGTCCTTGAGTAACCATGTACCCACCTATGGTTGGTACCTCAAAGACCCAGGCTTGCTGTTTTACCCCCTGGTAAAGGCACTGTGCCATCAAACTCTGGTTTACTGTGACCCTGGAGCTATTTATCTGTTCCAGCATCATCACTCTGCTGTCCACACTAACTGTAGTGCAGCCCATGAAGACACACACTCAAAGCAGGGACAGTTCATGCCCACATGTGCTGACAAGAGCGATTCATTTCTCACTCTAAATCCAGTCCTGCTGTGTGGCTGCTTTCAGCTGTACCTACTCCTCTCACTTTCTTTTCTCCTATCTTTGCCTGGAGGACTGTAACTTAACCTCTGGCATCCAGGCAAGGCTTGGAGAGTGTGTTACTGATGAATTATTAGTGTCAACAACCTCTTTCCTTGGCAGTGTCGCTGGGTCAGCATGTACTGATGTAAACGGTGTGTTAAAAAACCAAAATCACCTTGTCCATAGATGTGTGTTGTGAAATACCCATTTATTAAAAGAAAGCTGTAACAGCAGCTGATAAAAACCTTGCTCTGATGAGATGTAACAGCAGGAAGTACATTTTCCAAAGAGCTTCTCTCTTTTAATTTTTCATGACTACAGGAAGCTTCCCACCAGAGCTCCTCTGGACGAAAAGCTGTGTTTGAAATCTGGGTATTTCTTCTGTACACTATGTGATAACAGAATTTGTTGGAAAATATGGCCCTGAGTGGGTGCAGAGTCAGCCTGGAAAGGCTGAGCACCTCGCTATGTGGAGATACAACAGGAATGCAAAGG
The DNA here is from genome assembly GCA_013397095.1 of Sterrhoptilus dennistouni. Taxonomy (NCBI): domain Eukaryota; kingdom Metazoa; phylum Chordata; class Aves; order Passeriformes; family Zosteropidae; genus Sterrhoptilus; species Sterrhoptilus dennistouni. Next base: position 1,558,734 of record VWZU01011166.1, on the reverse strand, counting down.
CTTGATCAGCCAGATAAGCTCCATTTCTGTCGCCCTGATCTTTTTCAGCCTTCTGATGCTTGCATTCTTGTAGTGGAGTTTCTCATAGATTTCATGTAAACAAAAGTGATGTTACTGTAACTGTCCTTTGTGTTTATCATTCCTCTCTTGAGGAGGGACAATTGATAAACTTTTAGTTTTGACCACTGTGGTTGGAGAGGTGGGAACCTCATCCTCCAATCCATGGTCATTGTCCAAAATCTATATAAACCCAAGTAAGAAAATAAACTTCCCTCTTTTTGCCCTGATGACCTGACTGCATGTGTGTTGTTCTTTTTGTGTCCTATAGCGACACATTTCTTCAAAAAACCCCAACCCATCCCTGTGCCTCCTCAGAAACCTCCTCCTGCTCCAGTACCTGAAGGTAGAGGCGGTGCTGCTGGACCTGCTGCTGTGGCCACTGGTGCAGGTGGACTGGGCTGCTGGCCTGGTGGGCAGTGAGCCCGGGGTGTGGGATCATCAGGGACGGGGAGAAGAGGGGCGCCGGGGCCGGCGGTCGCACGGCGCTGCAGGTCACCGGCTGCACCTGGGCTGGGGGAGGCAGGCTCTGCTGCTCTGCAACAAACCTGCCACAGGGAGGAAAACCAGGGCTCAGAACACACACCCTCAGCCACCCTCACTGGGAGCCCAGCTGCTGCAGGAACCAGCCCGGAGCAGGGCTGCCCAAACCATGCAGACCTTGCTGACAGGAGGCCCCAGGTTCCCCTCTGCCCACAAAGCACGGACTGGAATTGCTGAAAATTAAGATTTTTTAAAGCTGTACATTTTCTCTATGTCTTGGTCAAGAATTTTATGCTTTGCAAAAGCCAGAAAATGGTTAATTTTTTAAAATGCACCTTATTTATCATAAAGTTCTTTGTAATTAAAAAATATTCTCATTTTTCTCCTAATTGGCTGAATTTTTGTTTCATTTCAGACTGAGTCTGTCTGTTTGCATGACCAGGTCCAAGTTTTCCCATGTCTTCTGCAGTGGCATAAAGTGTCCTGCTAAGACACTGAAGGAAAATAAGGGCAAGCAGAAAATAAGGGCAAGCAGAGACTCACTTTCCTTGCTGCCTGCTGGCACTGCTCTGCACGGGCTGGCAACTGCTGTTGGCTGTGGGCATCATGGCCTGGATGGACTGATCCAACAGCATCCTGTGGTGGAAGGAAAAGAGAGAATCAGGGAAGGGAGAGCTCTGAGCTCCAAGGTCCTGTCAGTCTGCAGAAACAACTCCTTGAAAATCCTCCATGAGAGCAGGTAAACCACTACCTTGAAAACAAGCTAATGAAATAGGATGCTTCTTATCACCTCACATCTCTCCTGTGAATACCTGCTGAGAAGATTGGGATTGTTGAGACTGGAGAAGAGAAGGCTCCAGGGATATCTTATAACCCCTTCCAGTACCTAAAGGGGCTAAAAGAGAGCAGGAGAGGGACTTTTGACAAGAGCATGGAGCAACAGGATGTGGGGGAATGACAGAGGGCAGGGTTTAGATTAATTTATAGAAAATTTAAACTGACAGAGGGCAGGATTAGATTAATTTATGGAAAATTTAAACTGACAGAGGGCAGGGTTAGATTAATTTAAGAAAATATGGAGAGAAGAGGATTTAAGGCCCCAGATGATACAGCATGATGTGCACAGCACACTGGGCTCACCCCTGCACAGAGAACATCCTTACACTGGCTGTGGGATCCCAAGCCCATCACCCAGCCATGCCTGCCCTCCTTGCTGCCCAGGTGCTGCTGTTTTCTGTCCCTGCCCCCAGGATGGTGGCAGCAGGGCTGTGGGTACCTGAGGCTCCTGTCCTGGCTGTACTCAGCTGGTGGCTGCCTCTCACTGCTGTCCGTGGGCACCTGTGCAGCCACAGCAATGGGGTGTGTTTGGGAGAACACCATGGGGTTGCTGTAGAAGGGCACTGAAATGCTTGTCTGCCCTGGCACACACGTCTGCTGGCCTTGGCTTCCTCTCACTGGGTGCTGCTGCTTCTGCTGCTGTGCCTGAAATGAAGACATAGGTACCCATGTAAGTTTGAAAGCTCCCTGATGGAAGGATAAAACAACCACTTACAGTGGGCAGAGGGGAAAAGGAGAAGGAACAATAGGATATTGTCCCTGAACACAGCAGTAGGAATAGTATATCAAGACCATCACCCCATTAGCATTTATTCTCCCTGCAGGGCAGGTGTTGGCATCCCCAGACAGTCTTTTGAGAAATTACAGTACAAGGGTAAGGCCACAAAAGGCTTGAGGAGGAAGAGAACAGCTTAAGAGGGAAAGTGCAAATCTGAAGTCTCCAAGGAAAGCATCTCATCTGTCCTTTAAGGTACAGTTTTGGCCCTTTTTGGTTTTGAATAACTCAAGTCTTTCCTCATCTTAATAGTGGGGATTTAGGTCTAGTGATGACAAAATTGTTCTTCCAAGACTCCTCAGGTAGAACAAAATTAATATTTTAAAATGATACCTACTCCCATTATACAAAACCACAACTTTCCCAGGCTGTGAATGAGCTGATGAGAGCCCAGACCTCCCATTCACTTCCTCCCCAGTCACCAGCAGGGCTCCAGCAGTCTCTGGGGTTTAAATGCTTTTTGGCTACTTGGTTTATCATTTTTACAGCTGAGTGACATTGCTTCCAACTGACTCCTGACACAAATCCCTCAATGCCAGCTCTGCAGTAGAACCAGCACAGAGGGGATGGGGTACCATGGAGAGGAGTGACACGGAGTATTTGGGAGCTGGGAAAGGGGATGATGACAATGCCAGCGACCTGGGGGACTGTGCCACAGGGGTCCCTGAGGAATGGGTGTGGTGACAGCAGGTGGGTGCTGCAGTAGTGCTTTGTCCCCATGGGGGCTGGCTGCTGTGGCTTCTTGGCTGTGCTCTGCCTGGGTGTCCCCTGCGGCCTCCGGGGGCTCGGCTGCTGCACCGTGTTAAAGACGACGGGGATGGGCTGCTGCATCAGCATCTGTGGGTGAGAAAGACACAGGAGATGGCGGCTGTGCTGCCTGGCAGGAATAACACTGCAGCAGCAGCACTGTCTCTAAATCCAGGGGCAAAATGGACCATGAGTAACCAAAAATCAAACCTTAGCTTGTGTAGAATATTTATTCAGAGCCAGGACTGTTCCAGCTCCACTGTGCCTGCTGTGCTGTGCAGGAGTGGCAGTAGTGATCCAGCAGCATTAACCAGACATGAGACCACCAAGATTTTTATTCATGGGAGACTCTGGATTAATTTGGGATTGCTTTTTTTTCTAAATCACAGAAATTACTGATGCAAAACTCAGCCAGATATTGACCTCACTCATCTCTCGGGTAACACCACTCCCACATCTGCAACCAAGTTACCAATTTGTCAAGAGTGCTTTTGCCACAGACAATTTTGTTACTGCTCCGTGTGCTCAAAGGAAAAGCAAATGGCTGGTGAGTTTGGGAGCACCAGGGGGAACAGGTACCTGCAGGTTGGAGTCCTGCACAAGCTGCAGCTGCTCCTTGATGACATGGAGCTCCTCTTGCTGTGTTTTGATGTCAGCTTGCAGGATGCGAGTCCTCTCCTCCAGCTGCTCTTTCAGCTGGTGCATCATCCCCAGCTGGGTGGGGAAATGGTACACTGGCTGCAGAGAACACAGAAAAAGGACCACAGGGTAGGACCAGTCCTGCTACTCACACCCATAGCAATGCTGGATTCAGAAAAATGAACTGCTTTTTGGCTTTTGCCATAAAAAATATGATGCTGACAAGAAATGGCAGTTGCATATTTAACCAAAGTGCCACTGTAGCTCCAGAGCAGCAGCACATCTGGCTCACATGCAGTGCCTCCCTCCAGGTGTTGGTCTTTATAATTTCTGCATAGATGAAGTGTCTGTCCACAGGACTCTCCTGTCCTCCAGGATAACACCCAGCTGGTTTGGGCCCAGTTTTATTTTGTGGCAGACATTGCATCCAAACCTTTGCCACACCTCCTGGCTGGGTTTTTAATTGTGCTGCTGCTGCTATTTGGCAGATGCCAGGCTCAAGTTAAGCTGCAATCCCACCTAGGGAATCCATCCTTCACACCCACATTGGCCATTTTCAATCTCTGTTTTATGGTCTGGACATTTACTGCACTGGCATCAAAGCCCTGGAAGGACAGACCTTGTCATTATGGTTTATGACTCACTTTTCTTGGGGTTTTTGTGTTCATTTCTTTTCTTGGCCTCACTCAAACCTTCCATGACATCCCCTTCCTCTAGTACAACTCTTCAGCAGTGTATCAGCCTGTAGTAGCTGCTGAAGATTCAGGGAGAAGCCTTCAGCAGCCCACAATGCTTTTGACAAGTGTAAACCTATTCCTATGGTATTTCTTTGGATGTCCCACCTGCTCTCTCTGCTCACTGAAATAAGTGGTTGCAGTAAGGTTTTTGCAGGTAAATAGCAACAGAAAGGGCACAAAAACCTTTGTTCCCACTCTGGGATGGACCAGCAAGGATGTGAGGGCAGTGAACCAAAGCCACCTAGGCTGCCCTGCTGACAGGACACACCAGTGCACTGAACAAAGACAAACCACATACCATGACAGGGTGCTGGGAGGGCACTGCCAGCTGAGCCACGGGGTGCTGAGAGAGCTGCTCACCAGGGGCCTGAGGAGTGCCTATGGCCTAGAAATGAAAACTTTGCCTTACTGTAGGTCCACAGCACCTCTAGTGCAGAGCTGCTGCAGCTCATACCAGGGATGAACAAGTGCAGGGAATTGGACAACTGAGATTGGAGATGTGAGGATAAGCCTGAAGGGAGAATTTAGGCTCCTGGATGCCCCTGGTAATTTCAAGTCCTTGGTGTCAGCACCCATTTTGGATAAAGGCCATCTCATGCGTACAAACCCCAAGAAATGATGGTTGGTGATGGTGTGAAAAGGCATTTTGGCTGGAGGAGCCAACTGAATCCTGAAAGAAGGCACCAGAGGAGCCCCTGGCATCCCTCCAGTGGCTCTGCACTGCCCAGGGAGCCCCAGCACACCCTGAGTGTGGCGTCCAGCACCTCTGAGAGTGAGACCAACACTCATATTGCTCATTTCCCTGCAGCCTCAGGAAGGCTCCTGCCCCTCAGCCCCACTGACCTGAGAGCTGCCAGCTGCTGCCAGCCTCAGAGCTGCCTTGTCCCCCGGAGCGCCCGGCCGCGTGGGAGTGCTGGTGTCCGTGCGCCGCACCGAGGACGTGGCTGCAAGAGAGACACCCCTGTCACACAGACACCCTGCCTGGGGCCTGCAGCCCTGGGCACTGAGGGCTTCAGCCTTTCTGTGCTCACAGCCACTGACCCCCAAGGAAACACTGTGTTTAACCTGAGGCCGTGGAAAAGGCTTCCAAAATTGAGTGACAGCACTGGGATTGTGGGTGGGGAGTTTGGATAGAAGTGTGTGATATCACAGGGTAGAAAACATAAGAGTTTTAGAATATAGTAATATATATAAAAAGCAAGACGGAGCTTTTAGGGTGTAGGCTAAGTCCTTCTTTTTCACCTTCTTCATGGGTCTCTGTGGTATTTTGTAATTGGGTAGAAAAATCCACACCTGGGTACCCTGGTTCATAAATTTACACATGCAGATGGGCAGTGACCCAAACAGTGCCAAAGTGGGCCCTCAAATTGCCCCTCTCCAGGCATTTTGGGTCTCTGCTCCTCTATGGTCCCTCTGGCTCCCCACCTGACTTGCTGGGTTCCCTCCTGATGCTAACTCCCTACTCAGCCTGCCCTCTATGGGTGTATCCAGATGAGAGCCCCACTCTCCCCATAGCAAGTATCTCAAGAAGAGTCCCCTGAGTTTCCTACCCATGGCCCCACAGGGCACTGCAGTCATCTTGCTGCCTCCCCCAGGGCAAGGAGGGCACTGCTGGGAGCTGGGATGAAGCTGCCAGCAAGGCAGGCATCCTTCTGTGCTCCTTCTGCAGGGATTTCACATGAGAGACCCCATAATAAAATTTTATTATCCCAACATAAAACTTTTGTCAGTGAGCCAGTGAGTCACCTCTGGTCCCCAGACCCACAGCAAACAGCCATGACCCTCAGCTGGTGACAAGCCAGGGGAAATCTGCTCTCACACAGGCAGTGGGTTAAGAGGGAGGAGGTGGCAGGTGGCTCTGCTGCTGCTGTGCCACTTGTCATGACCCGGTTTGCAGGTCCCAGTGCTGAGCACTCCCCTCCCACCCCACCTCAATCCCTTCCAGTTGAACAGCAGCATTTTGGAGGCTGCTCTGCCCTCCAGCCCCCTGCCTGCACCCAGCTGGGCTGGCCCTGCACCTACAGGTGGAGTTGGAGAGGGTGGTGTGCGAGGAGCAGCGGGAGCTGTGCGATGACACGGACACTCCCTCCCGGCTGGCGTCCTGGCTGCTGCCGCACTGCCCCACGTCCAGGAAGCTGCTGTGGCTCTGCAGGGAGAAAAGAACAAGTGGTGAGTGAGATCCTCAGCAGCAGGGAATGGCCCTGGAAGGGACCTCTGTTGGAACCCTGGGCACTGAGAATTTCAGGCTTTCTGTGCTCACAGGCACTGACCCCAAGCCAACACTGCATTGACCTAAGGCCGTGGAAAAGGCTTCCAAAATTGAGTGACAGCACTGGGATTGTGGGTGTGGGGTTTGAATAGAAGTGTGTGATATCACAGGGTGGAAAACTTAAGAGTTTAAGGTTTTAGAATATAGTAATAGATATAAAGCAAGATGGAGGTTTTAGGGCAGAGGCTGAGTCCTTCTTTTTCACCTTCTTCTTCACAGGTTTGGGTGGTGTTTTGTAATTGGGTAGAAAAATCCACATTGTGGGCCATGGGTGGTTGGTTATTGGGTTAAAAGCAAAAACAGTTTAGGTGTCATTTCATAATTGGACAGTTTGTGCTTAAAAGACCTTGTAGAAAGATAGAGATGGAGCCATTTTTCACTTTTTTAGCCAGAACTCACAGCTTGTGAGACTGCAACATGGATAAGAATTAATGAACAACTGAGTCCAAACATGAAACAACGTCTCTTGTGCAATTAAGCCTGGCTCTAACAAGAAAAAGAAGATAAAATGCCACATTTTAATGGTGCCCTGTGTGAGGATGGAACTCACAACCTTCAGAGACCTCGACCTCCTTGAGCCCTTGGAATGAGAAGGGAGTAAAGAAAAGGGAGAAGAAAGAACAGGTATTTCCCTAAGGCTGGTAAGCTATTTCTCAGTTTGGTTTAAACATCTCCTCATTCAACTGTGAAGGAACAGGGTACCTTTAGAGAAGAGGATGCCAGTTCAATTGATGACTCTTCCAGGCCAAGATCTCGCCTCCTCTCAGCCCGAACTTCTGCATAACTAAAAAAACCCAAAACAAAACAAAGATTTTACAGCTTCTGTCCAGGTAAACTGCCACAACAAGAGTACATTCATTTTCTAACCTGATGATGATGAACAAGAACTGGGTTTTTTTCGCATGGTATGTGCAAAAAAAATGCCAGTGCCTTGGGCAGGATGAAGTCAGGTCCCTCCTGAGGGTGTACAGAACTGTGCATGCAGCAGAGTTAACATCCTGCACTCCAGTGCAGGCTCCAAATACAAACAGGCAGCTGCACAGGTGCAATGTGAAGTGCAGGAATCCCTATGAGGTGCCTCTCAAAGTGTGCATTTTCTTTCCTTACTTTTTTCCCTCCGAAATAACGAAATATTTACAGTAACCAACATGATTCACCACTGGGATAAATTGGGGAGGATGTTTCAAAGACTCTCTGAGTGCCCATGGATTGTGGGCACTGAGAGGTGCCAGACTTTAGGGTGATGAAATATTAATGAGCTGCAACCTTCCTGAGAAGCAAGAGAAGCTGCTGAACCGACCTCACTTATATCATCGTGGCAATGAATTTTCCTGAAACAACGTTTTTACCTTGTGTGCTTCAGCAACATATTTTAAGCCTGAACTATCTGAGACAGAATTGAACTTGAAAATTTAGGACTACATCACTGGGAAAGAAGGAACAAGTTCATGCACAATAAATCCAGTCCTTAGAGTGAAGCTGAATTCCCTGGAGGATGGCAGAGACAAGACAACTGAGAAGCAATCTCTCTCTCTCTGTAACATTTGCTCATGTTAATATTTCATATATAGTTTATACCACAGATCACAGAATCAGAATCAATAGAATTTGGGTTGAAATCAACCTTGAAAATTATCTGGTTCCAAGCCCTCTACTGTGGGCAGAACACCTTCCACTAGACCAAGGTGTTCAGGGTCCCAGCCAGCCTGGCCTTGAACACTTCCAGGGATGGGGCAGCCACAGCTTCTCTGGGCTTCCAGTGCCTCACCACCCTCACAGGAAGAATTTCTACCTGATCTAAACCCATCTCTGTGAGTTTAAAGCCATTTCCCCTTGTTCTACAACTCCATAACTCCTTCTCCAGCTCCCTTGGAGTTCCCTTAGGCACTGGAGGAGGCTCTGAGGTCTCTCTGGAGCCTTCTCTTCTCCAGGCTGAACAACCCCAGCTCTCTCTTCCTGTCCTCACAGGAGAGGTGCTCCAGCCCTCTGAGCATCTTCGTGGCCCTCCTTTGGCTCACTCCACCAGACCCAGATATTTCACATTTACTACTGTTTGCTCTCCCAGGTGTTTGACAGAAAAAGAGGGGGACCAAAAAAGAAAAAAACTGATTCCTGACAGCAAAAAAATCACAGAGTGAGCAGTAAGTTTACAGAGCAAACCAGAGTGTCACTATTTTTTCAAGCCCTTCAGAAAATACATTCTTACTCTTCACAAAGTCTTTTTTTTGAGAAGGCTGTGGTAATCCAGCAGATCCCCCTCCAGAAGGTGCACTCACAGAGCATCCCACACATGCTTTGCCTTCCAGCACAGGCTGCAACTCAGCACAAGCAGCTTTCCCACTAGGGGGGGATCCAGGGCTGGATTTGGGTGAGGAGTAAGGCCAGCCAGCCAGCAGCTAACTTCAAATCACAAATATTTAAAGCTCTGATCAAAAGGTCTTGTAGGAGTTACATGATCTCATTCATGCCCAGAAAGATGAAAGATGTCTGATTCCCAACAGCTTTAATTTTTTTCTAAGGCCGTGTCGGCTCTAGGGACAAAAGGGGAATGTAACACACTATGAGATTTGGCCAAAGGTGGCTTCCGGACTTTTGGCTCAGTTAAAAAAAAAAAAAACAAAAAACAAAAAACCAAAAAAAACCCGAGATAGGTAAATAAACCACATATTCCCTGTCAGGATAGTTTCATGGAATTACATATCATTTTAGTGTGTCAGTTGGCACAGGAAATTTTTGGTTATCATGAAACAGAACCAGAAAAAGCAAAGGCTGAGCCCTGAGACATGACACACACTGGGAGGAGTTTGGTGCTTGCTCCTACCTGACCACCAGGTGAGTGCAAACGATGAACTCGGGCTTGGAGTTCCACTGGTGGTAGGTGATGTAGTAGTGTGTCTGCAGCCAGATCCACTGCTGCCCTTTGGTCAGGAACCGGTAATAACAGGACTTGCCTTTTCCAAACTGCATCACTGTTACACAGAAAGAGAAAGGAATTTATAGCAAACAGGGATTTTATGGTGCAAAGGCAATTAGAAAAATCACTCAGCCCCTCTCCCAGACTGAGGCAGTGCTAAAATGAGCTTTATAAACAAGACAGATGATGCACAACCATGTACTCAGCTCTTGTTTGGGGTCATTCCTGCTGATTTTCAGGAGTTCCCTTTGCTATTTTGAGATTTCTCTTATAACTGGAATAACCAAATAACTAGCTACATTCTTATAACTTATGGGCTCCCTGAAATTAGCATAAATAACATTAATTAAACGAATTATTTGCCTTTTATAACTACATGATAATGCATTTCAAAGACTGAAGATGTGAAGTAAGAATCCTTATAATGGCACAAAACAAGAAGATAGTGGAGTTTTAACTGAGAGCTTTCTTCCAAGACCTGGCCTACTCCAACATGGTGTATTTTATCAGGTTATGTCCAGAAAAATCCCAGGTGCAGTAATACAACTGGAAAATAATGAGGGGAACTATGTTAAATAACCACACTAATTGTTCAGACTGCTGGAACAAAATAAAACATGCTCATTTAAAGTACCCACAATTAATGCAAAGTAAAATCCAAATGTGCTTTAAACAAACTCATTTCACTTGACAGGAGGGAAGATGTCTGCCCTGGCTCCAACAGGCCACACTATTCCTCCTTGCATGAAAATAAACTTCATGGACCTACTTTGGTATTCACACATTATCCTGAACCTGAACTTGACTCTTCTGCTTTGTTGTTTTCCTTTCAGGTCACCAAACATGAGCCACCTTCACCCGCAGGAAAACTGTGTTCACTACTTTTGTATGTAAAATGATTCTGAATCTCCAGAAGTATTTTCCTAATGAGTGAGTGAGGTTCACAACACCTAATTCCACAGGCAGGTGATCCAAATGATGCTCTCAGAAGGTGTTTTGGTGAGCTGAGCCTCCTGGCTAACTCCTGAGCCCAGGGGAATGGCAAGGACTGTGACAAACCAACAAAACTTGTAGGGCAGAGAGGGGATAGCTCTGACTCCCAACCTTTTAATCTCATTTCACTCTGAGGCAATCTGTGCTCAAACAATTTATGAAACCTACAGAAACAGCTCCTGATGTGACTGAACCCTACAGATTTCATCCTCCCAGGAAAAAAAAAAACAAATCTGTCACGGGAAGGGAGAGCTCCCACAAGCCCCTGAAGAAGAGCCTTTGGCAATGACAGTAAAAAGTTTTGCTCAAGTGACAAAGGAAATCAGAGACAGACACACTGCAGAGGAAGGGCAACTTACAGTGTTCATGGCACCTAGCAAGAAGCTCCAGGTCATCTGCATGGTAATAATCATACCCTGATGTTCCCAGAACCTCAAAGGGTAAATATCCTATAATAGGTGGAGCCCTAGAAAGGAAGCAAAGGTCAGGCAGTGAGCAAAAAACTTGATGCTTTTGACATCCTGGCAGATAAGGTGTGATACCAGCAATAAACACCTTGTTCATTCACTTGGCAGGGAAATCTGGAGTGCATTTTCATATAGGCAGTGATGTATTTTTATATACAAAAAAAAAAAACAACCACCCAACAGCGAGGCGGAGGTAAAAATTGAGAAAATGAAAAGGTGTGTGTTTACTGTTTCACAGCCTATTCATTATGTGGGTGTAGAGAAAGGCATGTACATATGTGAGTGACTCAATTCATTAAGGATGCTTGTGAGACACAGCCTGACAAACGCTATGGCTGATCCTGCACATAACTACTTGGAGCTGGAGTAAAATTATCCAGTAGGTTGGATGTAAGTGTCATCTGGGTAGTGACTGTAGGAGAGAGGATAAGTGGGAAGCTGCAGTGTGTGTGTGTCAGGACCAGCTTGGGAAAAAGTAACTGCTCCCCTGGAAAAGCTTGGGAAACTATGGCAAACAAACCTTTCTGTGCTGGTAGCACTGACAGCAATAGGGGCTGATTTAGGGCTGGTTTTGCTTTGGTTGGTAGAGAAGGAATTGATGAAGTATTTAGATAGGCACATTGCAATGACTTACCTCACTGTTCTCCTATCAGTTCTAGATTTTCCTTTTTCTAGGCAAAATGTGAAATTTTTTTAAAGCAGATGAAACAACACTGAAATGTTGAGGGAGAAAACTACTGCTCCCTGTATCAGCACGTCACTGTCCATCTCCCAGCACTCAGGTACACTCCTGCCTGCACCAACTCAGACACTCAGGGAGGCAGGAGCTGTGCTAATGTGGCTCCACCTGTTATTCCTGCCCAGGAATAGGGCAAAATGGTAAATAACTCAAAATGGGGCAGGCTGAAGGTGATGGTGCCTATCAAACCTGCCCCTCCTGCTGCCCCTCTCCTGACAAGCTGAGTGCTCTAAAGGAAGAAGGCCATAAAGTGGCCCAAGACTGTGAGGAAAAAGTTATTTCAGTGTATATAACATGTGGGTTTGGATGGATCAGCCATCCAAACTGAGTTTTTTGGTTATTACTGTGTGGAGTTCTCTCTTGGCTGAGCCACCCAGCTCCAGATTTTCCTGTTGACAAAGTGGACACAGGTTATTCAGCCACAGAGAGCCCAGGCAGGTCTGTAAGCTCCCAAATGGGAGGAGAAGGACAATCCAGGGATCTGCTCAGCAGCAGTGCCAGGAGGAGCAAGGTGTGAGCAGGAGCTGCTGAGCCCCAGCACAAGGGACAGCAAATCCCTTGAAAACAGAGCTGAGCACACAGTGCTCTCTGCCACAACACAGCTTTATTTGTTCAAGTAACTTTTCATAGCACTCTGTTCCTTTTCCTTATGTGACCCAGATTTCTGTTAATGATGATAATATGTGTATTTATTAAACTGTCCTTCCTTGCTGTCCCTTTGGCAGGATGCATGACTGTTTCTCCTATTTTTAATGACATGCTTATATTCAAGACAATAATGTCTTTCAGATGCACATCAGATAAACATTTAAGCTGATCAGGAAAGTATTATACTTTCCTGAGTATCACCAGAGCTCTTCATAAGAGAAAGCAACCACAAAATGCTTCTCATCTGTCATTTAACAAGGAGATGCCTTGTGTAGCAATTTAAAAGTGTCTTGTTAGCTTAAGTTTCAGCCCTGAGATCTGCAACTTGCTGTGCAAATGGGAATGCACAGCCTTTAGAGAGCCTTTTGGGTGCAGTCTTTTAATAAATGAAGGGAAAATAAGAACAGCACCACAGTGCAGAAGAGAAACAGATCGTTATCGAAGTTGATGGGTTTTTCTTCCTCTAGACATATTTACATATAGACCCAGAATACAGATTTTTCCTATTTTTCTCATCTTTAGCCAGATCTGTGGAATGCTTTTATCTTTACTCTGATTTGAATTGTGATCATGACAGCAAAGGATAGTTGGATAGCTCCTGCTGTGTGCCCTCTGCCCCTGCTGCTGGCACACCTCAGTGTGGGGCAGCCTGTGGCAAATCAGCAAGAAACAGCAACATCTCCCAGTGTCTTGCAGGCTGTACTGGGGAGAGCTTGGAATCAGTGACTAAATCAGACATCTCCCACATCTCCTGCTCATTCTTGGGTCTGAGCTCACTGCTTGCATCTGGGGCTGTCACAAACTCTGCCTCATCATCTGCACCATCCTAATTTCCTCTCAGCAACAATGGATTCCTCGCTGGGGATATCAGTGGGACTGGAGTGTCTGCAAGCACCCAGCACAGAGATTCCTCTCTGAGTCATAACCCAGATTGATCAAAAGACTCTTTGACAAGTTTCAAAGTGGCTCCTACTCACCTTTTTCACAGGAGCTGCTGGGAGACAGGCCTGTGGAAAAGCAGCTCACTTCATTAGTGACGTGAGGGGCTTTGGGCTCTTTTACAGATTTTAACGTTAATCAGCTGATTCTAAAATGTGCATTATCAGACAGGCCAATTAAAGTCTAACAAAGCCACTCCAGCAAGATCTCAGCTGAATGAATAATTATCTGACTGTCCCAAACCACCATGATCAGCTGTAGGGCTGTCAGAGGGTCAGTTCCTCCACACTCCACACCTCGTGTTCTATAGAAATGAAAGTTATTATTCATTTCTATGTGCTCTTTCTCTTTCTTGCTCTAAATGTGCAGATGGTATTTAGATTTTTTTTTCCTTACCAGTATTTTTTTTTCCTTAGAGCCTTATTTACTAGTCTTCTGTTTTCAGTAATGACTACCTTGGCACAGTTCACAAGGAGGGGGATAATGAAAAGGGTAGGATTTTGCAATGTGCTTATGCACATATGTCAAATACAGAGAAGTCAAAAACATGAATAAAACCCTCCAGCTTCTTTTGAAGAAAATTAATCCTAAATTAAGCAGCTTAAAAAACTGGTTCCAGTCTGTTTCATTCACCAAGCTGAATTCGAGCCCACCATATTGCATTGTCAAAAACTAATCTACAATTAAGTAATAAAATCCACTGGTTTTTTATTTTGTTTTTAGAAATTCTATCATTTCTCAAGGTGAAGTCTAAAGTTTAATGACACAGCAAAAGGTTTAGAAGGATTCCTGGGAGCTGTAGTTGTAAAACAGAGGAGTTAAACCAATACAGGGAATGTACTGGGATCCACAGTGCTCACTTTCAATGACTTATTATCGTGGTTAGGAGATTAGACATTTTCCTAATGTCTAAATGGAAATATTTAGACATTAAATATGTCTATTTTTCCATGGTTGCTTGCTTGCCTTAAATATGGAAAACAGTGAAGCTTTTAAGGATGCCTAACAGCTAAGTTCAGAGTACTGCTACTTACTGAGTTGCATTTAATTAGAACTATTCCATTTGGGATCTCAGGCAATAGGTATACAAAGTTTTCTATTTTCAAACTACAATTTATTCATCCTTCAGTGACTAAACCCAAATCTCTTACCTGTGGTCCAAGAATAAAAACTTCCATTCTAAACTATGCCTCGATGTAAATTCTTCACATGGCTCTTCAACATTGCAGAGCTCCTGCAAAACAGGGCACATTCAGACATTTAATTCTATGAAATGACAAAAGGAGCCCACCATCAAAACCTAGGATACATCTTGTTGACATAATAAACCATAGCAAAATAAAGTGCTTTTAAAGCACTTGACTTACTTTCCTCTAAGGAATGTGTAAGACTTGTTCTATAGATGCATGAACTGATGAAATATGGCTGAATAGTTTCACCTTGAGCTGAATTTCAGAGCTAGGATAAACAGAGAGTCTTATCTTGCACTCTCTAGGCAAAATTCCCCAGCTTTTTGCAAATCCTGGTATTTGAATATGGATGACAGCTCCAGGTCCAGCCTCTGAGGTGGCCAATGCCCTCTTGGCAAACAGCACGTAGGGTTGTTATCCCTGTCATCAGTGCACAGCCATGGGACATTTAGAGACCAGCAGGAAGAGCCCATGACACATATTTTCCATGTTTCAAGATGCTGATGGCTTCCTTACACAAAGGAGTGGTGGATGACCACCTTTGAAGGCTGCAAATTCCCAAGTGGAGTCACCTCATCCTGGAGCTCCCCAGGCTGCCCCCTCTGAGACAACCCCATCACAAAACCACCTCTTCCCAAAAGCAGCTCCTGCTTTGTACCTCACCTTCCCAAAACACATCCGTGTGCATGTGTGGGATGCTCTGTGAGTGCACCTTCTGGAGGGGGATCTGCTGGATTACCACAGCCTTCTCAAAAAAAAAGACTTTGTGAAGAGTAAGAATGTATTTTCTAAAGGGCTTGAAAAAATAGTGACACTCTGGTTTGTTCTGTAAACTTGAGTAAACTTATTGCTCACTGTGTGTTTTTTTTACTGCCAGGAGTCGATTTTTTTCTGGTCCCCCTCTTTTTTCTGTCAAAAATGTCACCTCTCAGCCACAGCCACGTCCTCTCTCCTCTGCCAGCCCTGTGCACACGCCAGCTGTGCTGCTGACCCTGCTGCTGGCAGTGCCCCAGGGCACAGAGCTCACCTTTAGGAACTCAGAGCTCACCTTTAGGAACTCAGAGCTCACCTTTAGGAACTCAGAGCTCACCTTTAGGAACTCAGAGCTCACCTTTAGGAACTCAGAGCTCACCTGTAAGGACTCAAAGCTCCCCTTTAGAAACTCAGAGCTCACTTTTAAAGACTCAGGGCTCACCTTTAAGGATTCAGGGCTCACCTTTAGGAACCCAGAGCTCACCTTTAGGAACCCAGAGCTCACCTTTAGGAACCCAGAGCTGCCTTTAGGAACCCAGACCTCACCTTTAGGAACCCAGAGCTCCCTTTAGGAACCTAGAGCTCCCCTTCAGGAACCCGGAGCTCCCCTTCAGGACCCCAGAGCTCACCTTTAGGAACTGCGGCGTGACGAGACGAACAGTGGCTACCAGGCAGATCTGCTCCTCCGTGGCTGACCTGAAAGCTCGTGCAATAGCTGACTCAAAGCCATTACAGGAGGGTGTAGGCACTGGGAACAACCAGACAATTTATTTTAGAAGAAGAGGAGGAACGAGAGCTCTCTTCCTGTGTTAGGACGGAACAGTGACTGAGGAAACCCAAGCAACAGACTCCTCCTGCCCACGGGGTGATGCCAAACTGATTTTATTTCCAGCAGGACCCTTTAAGTTTCACAGCTGTAATCATCTACCTCTGGCATGCAGGGGAGCTTTGTAAGACAGCTCTGAGCAGCTCACAGTGTGCAGCTGCAGTCAGCCTTTCTCCAGGCCAACATTTGCAAGGTTCAGGATTTTACAGGCACCTCAAAGTATTTGATCTCTGTAAAGTGTCATTTCACTGCCACGAGTGAAAGAGAATACCATATTTTACTGGCTGTTTGAATTTTACAATTGGCAGTGGGTCAAACAGAGGCATTTTCTTTGCAGGAGCATGCACTCTTCTGATCAACAGACTCCCCACCACTTTTGTATGAAAAATACATCCAGTGTATGCACAGCTCATTCCATCCCTGACAATTGAGGGAGCTCACTAGCAGAAATAGAGCAGAAATAGAGCCTTTAAGATGCTACAGATCAAGACAATTTAAAGGAGAGAGATGGAGAGGCAAAGATAAGCTGGAACAGTAACTTACCATGAGTAAAATATTTAAAATCCACTACAAATTTCACATATTCATACATCAGGGGTTCATTTGGATCTAAGCTGCCTCTTGCTAAATGGCAACAAAACTCTATTTGTTTTTCCACTGAAATGAGAGAAAGAGAGGGAGACACAGACAATGTTATTAGAAGTCTCCACTTTACCTCGCTCACATATTTAATTTATCTGCCAACTCTGCTGCTGTGGTATCTGAGCAAACCCTGCTGGGGAGCTTCTGATACCCAGAAGTAAATATATAACTACTGGGAGCAATTATCAACTGTTTCTGCTTAAGGAAATGTATTCTCACCCTTTTTTCTTGTCTTTGCAGTCACCCCAATAAGCTGAGGGGAAGCCCTGGCTGTACTGGTCAGCAGGATTTTCCCCTGACCTCCTGGATGGAGGATTTCATGCAGTTCCATGGTATTGCAGTACTCTGCTCTGGTCCTAGGACCTGGACCACAGAGCACTGAATTCACCCTAAGCCTTCCCATTAACAGGGGAGGGCACTGTGCCAAGCTCTAAAATCCAGTTTTCTGCCCCAAGTTTGAACTCTACGGATTAAACCACATGGTTTTCAGCCAGAGGGAAACCACCCCCAGGGCAGAGCATCAGCAGGGTGCTCAGAGCATCATTAAACTGCTCGGAGCACCATCATCCTGCTCAGAGCATCACCAGGCTGTTTAGAGCCTCATCAGGCTGCTCAGCTCCCACTGATGCTTTTGGAGCAGCAGGGAGGGGAGCCCAGAGCTCCTCCTGGCCTTGCCAAACCCACTGGGAAAGGGGCTCAGCACAGGCTCAACGGAACACAGGTGCTGGGAAGATGCTGCTCTGGTCTTGGGGGACATTTTCTGTGGGAAAGAGACATGGGACAGCAGCCAGCAGTACAGATCCAGATGGACTGGTCAGGTAGAAAGGCTCTTGTTTAAGTTACATTTGGGTTTCTCTTGTGTCCTGAGACATGAAAGCTTCTTAAGGAATAATGGCTCTGCCAAAACTGGGATTTCTCCATTTTTTTTTTTCCTTTGAGCCCTCACTCCTTTCTCAGGCTTAGTCTAGCATCCCCGCTTGTGAAAAGCATCTACCATCCAAGGGGCAAAGCAGGTGGTAAAACAAACACTGTCCTAATCAAAGAGCAAGTACTGGGAGCACACAGGAACACTGGAGCTGTGATGCACTAAAACCCACAAATGCAGCAAAGCAGAAGTGGCAGGCAAGAGCATTAAGCAGCTGGAGAGCTCTGTGAAGACCTCTCCAGGAGCTCTTTACTTTTGGCAAACTTCTCTGACCGACAGACAAGAGCAGAGGAAACTTCCTTACCATTGAGCAAATCAGCTGCAACAGGATCTGTCATGAGCACGTGTGGAGAAAGGAGCTTGTACACCTCACTCTGCTCCCCCTCAGGCAGAAAGTTTAATATATTTTGGTCCACCAAATCTGACTGATACAAAAGAATGCTTTGTCATGTTCAGCAGTACAGCCTGATACAACCAACATGCCTTTTGACCCCTTAGCAGAGCACAGATGCTGCTGGTCTGGATGGCCAAGACAAGGAAACCCAGTCATTGTGCAGATGGATCTAGGGCAGAACATAACCCTCAAACTATCTTACCCCAGGATTACTATCTATTGGTAAAAGGTTGGATGAGTCCCAAAGGTTGCCCTTCAGTTCAGACAGATTTAGGATGGAGAAGAAACCCTGGGACCACTGGAATATAACATGATGAGAAGTGAAACATTTTTCTTTGAAAGCATGACACAGAAGAGGGAGAGCTCTCCCCACATCCTCCATTTGTCTTCTGGGCTGAACATCTGGAAAAATCAGCTTGACCCACAAGTGATTCAGTGCTCATCAACCCACACATCCTGACTAAAGGGGTTCTACCAAAATGTCAGCACAGATTTGTTCTTTGCACATGTGAGATTGAGGTGATTTGCCCTCACACAGGGCATCCTTTGGTGCTCCATCCTTGGCACCAGATAAAGAGAGATATGTTTTTATAGGGGCCAAGCTGAAATTTCTGCTCCTGACAACTAACTGGTTTCTAGAAGTTCTCCCTGAGGCCACACATTTGTTCTTAAAGACTATATGGACTCAAAGTACAAAAACTCAATGTCATTTGAAGGGCACAGATTCAGTTCTGAATAACATTTACATTCTCTAAGAAGAGCTTCAGAATGGATTTCACAACCATAAGATTTTCTATTAACCTGCAGGGTCAAACACCTCCCAGACCTTTAGATGCACAGCCATGTGATGAGCTGTGAGAACAGTGATTTTGCACAGTTGGGGATTTTTTTAAGCAAACTCATAGACCCTGGGAGAGAATCTGTTATTCACAGCAACTTCAGAAACTCCACAAGAGTTTGTTGGTTGACCTCCCACCCACAGTCAGCTGCCTCTTTGGTTGGACAAAACCAATTCCCAGCCCTGGATTGACTGATTTACATTCAGGAGGGGAATGAGCCTTCAATGTATTGGTCAGAACTTACCGGTAAGTGTCCTAGCAGAGATGAAACACTATCAGATACATAAATAATAATCCCATCAGTGGTAAGAGCAATGAGAAAGCCATCTAGTGCCTAATGATAATAGAAAAAGAAAAAAAACCAAAACAGCGTTATGCAAGGGAAAAACTTAAAATAGTTTAGCTTAAACCTAGCAGAAATTAAGCAAAGAAATGACAGTTCAGTGTGGAAAAATAAAAATTACACATGCTGTCTAATTCAACATTCTTTTTATATTCTTATTTTCTCACTCTTATTATTATTAAATTGACTTGTATTTTTCACTCAGTGAGTATTTATTTAATGTGAAGTGAGACAGTGATGCTTAGAATTTCAACACCCACACAATCCTGCTGACTTCAGTCACTCCATTATGTGTTCTGAATTACACAATAGTTAACAAAGTCAGTGCGTAAGGAGATGTCAGATATCATCATGGCAAATCCAGCATTGTGAATAGATTGATGGATGGATAAGCAGAGAGAGACAAATTATAAAATTTATGTATTTTTAGCAGTTAATGGACAATATGAATAAGTTCTAAAGCCTAATTTACTTTGCTTAAAGCACTGATTTGTTAGGTTAGTGACAAAACAATTTTAAGGCTTGTTTTGTTTCCCCTTTCTCATTCACAGTGGTTTCTGTCCCAGAGTTAAAGCTCTCTGTCCCTTTTAAGTCACTGCCTGTGCTTTTCTCCTTGGATGTTGTGTTCTCCCTGTTCCTCACAATACCTCCTTGTACCATTTACCCAGTGCCTGTCCTTATTCCTCTCTAACATCAAGATCTGGGAGGTTCAATAGCTGGTCAGCACTGTGGACAAAGCCAGCCCTTCTACAGACACTCTTAGGCTGCTCTGCAGCTGAGCTCCAGAGATGCAGCATTCACCATCTCCCCCACCTCACTGCCAGGCTCTCCTTTGCTCAAATTGAGTCCTCTCTGGAAAAAACCCACTGATTTCTGCCCAATGGACCACAGCCCAGCAAGGCAGCAGTTATTACAGGGTTTGCTCTCCCCCACCACTTCCAGTCCGAGGGGGGGAATTTGTTTTGATTCAGCTGGAACAAGCCAGCTTGTTTGGCAAGAGAGATTCCCAGAAAGAATGAACAGACTTTTCCAGAGAGGTGAGTCATGACATCCTGATGAAAAGGAGTAACTAAGACACAGCAGCACCTCCCAGCTCAGCCCAGCATCCACCCTGATTTTGGTGGGGCAAAGAGCAGCAGCTGCCCACGCAGGGCAGGAGATGTCCCTGCCACAGGAGCATGCAGCACAAACCCAGAGCCACATCCTTAAAAGGGGAGAAATGTAGGCTTGGGGGATGTTTCTAGATTGGCAAAGCATTTTCAGAGGTGGGAGTATAAGAGCTGTTTTCCTGAATGCACTTAAAGGCAATTCAAGCAGAAGAGGCAGCACTCCCATCAGGAGGACGGCAGCACACAGCCAGCAGCTGCACAGGCAGCACAGACAGTGCTGCCTGGCTAATGGGATGTGGGAGGAAGAGAGCTGCTCTGCTTTTTTCAGGTCCTTTCAAGTTTTTTCCTAAAAAATGCCAGCTCTAGCGGCTCTTCTGAGAAAAGGAAATTCTCTTCTTCCTCTCTCACCAGGCCAAATCTGGGGCAAACCAATCTTCATTGCCAAACAAAAAGCCATTTACCTTTAAGGGGAAGCAATCTTATTTTTAATTCGGTGTCTGTAAAGCATTCAGTACAACATTGGTCTCTGACAGGTTTGTATTGTATGTGCCAGCAGAGTAGAAATCATTAACATTGGGACCTACAGGTGAAAAAGAACTGTATACCCCTGGTCTACTCCACTGAACTGATTATTTCTG
The DNA here is from genome assembly GCA_013397095.1 of Sterrhoptilus dennistouni. NCBI lineage: Eukaryota > Metazoa > Chordata > Aves > Passeriformes > Zosteropidae > Sterrhoptilus > Sterrhoptilus dennistouni. The sequence goes on along the minus strand of VWZU01011166.1, from coordinate 1,537,831 downwards.
ACTAATCTATTTAATTTCTTCTTACCTCTAACATCAACTGGGTGAACTCCTCGTTGCTAAGAAATGAAGGCTTCCAGTCTTGTCTAATCTGACAGGCTTCTGTCTGTGCTGTGATTTCTTAAAGAGAAAATATCAAAAAAGCAACATGACTCATGCTACTTGGGATTTTTTTTTCATTTTCAAGTAACACTAGATTTCTTTAAAGAGGCTGTTAGAGGAATCATCCTCATATCATTCTTCACACAAAGCCTTCTTGCATGCAACAGTCATTTTCCACACCATCATGATACAAATGCATTAGAAACCAAGAAAGGGAAATGGAGACATTTTAGGGGCCCTGAAGAAAACCTTAAAAAATTAAATTCAGTGGGCTAATTTCAGAGTAGTAGAGAGTCTCTGTGAGCAAAGGGTGGCTGCAATTCTGGAGCTGTTTCTTTCACTCTGGAGCTGTTTCACAAGCTGCTCTTGTGCGTGCCCAGAGAGCAGGACAGGTTTATCCTCTCCTAATCCAAGAGACCTGGGAAGATGGGATAGGATCCTCTGTCTCCCTCCTTTTGTGATGGATGCTGTTCCTCAGCTTTTCCCTCCTCATGCTCTGTTTGAGAGTGCACAAAGCAGGCCAGGGGATGTGGAGGCCAGTGAGGGTAATGATGTAAAAAGCATCCAGCCCTGCATCTTTTCAAATCTATGTTTAACTGCTCAGCAATGCATTCAGCTCTGGCCCATCTCCTGAGGCCAACTGCTGTGCCTTATTCTGCCCCTCACTTAGGCTCATGGCCTCTCTGGGTGGCTTGGGAAAAAAAACCATCCCAAACCAGTTTTTATTTTCTGAGTGGGGACTGGCTGCTGGGCAGATGCAGAGCCAGCACCCTCCAGCACCTTTCTGTTTCTGCAGGAAGTCGATGGTCCTCTGCAGTATTGTGGACTTGTCCATCTTGAGAGGGTGGCCGTGGCCCTGCAGCATGGTGCAAAGCTCTTTGATGAGGACATTGAACTGGTCTCTCCTCTTCTTCTCAGATTTGTTGCGTGATGCCCTGGGTGACAAAAACATAAATGCCACTGAGCAGAATGAAGGGCAAACCAGGGTGAGGTGATCCACCCTGTCCCAGCAAAACACTTTTGCTACAAGGCCCTAAGCACCAGCAAAATCCTTGTGTGCAAGCCCAATTTTAAACAAATAAACACTCCCAGCAGAGTTTAGATTCTTGCATTTAAACTGCAGCAAGGAGCACCTGGAGGTAACACAAATTTGTGTTCATTTGGGAAAGACCATATCCTTACAAACATTTCAGCAGCAGCTCCCACTGTTTCAAAAGCAGTGACAGGGAAGATGTCACAAGAGAAATTCCTCCAGTAAGAGGAGAGCATGTTCATGCATGTTCATGTTCTGCTCACTTAATTTTTATCAACTTTTGTTTTGCAGTTAGTACACACACATCCAAACGTCAGAATGTGAAGGATTTCTCTTATTTGCACTTGCAAAAGGAGCTTATCAAGAGACAGCACTGTGCAGAGCCAACTGAACTGCAGAACAAAATCTTGCATGTGGTCCTGAAAATCTACTGCTGCCATATATGAAACTGGGAATGTTAAGAGTCTGGCTGCAGAACCACAACTAGTTTCAGTTCACAAATTAAGAATATTTATTAGGCTTTCCCCCTCCATTAAAAACAATGAAGGAGAAAAGCAAATCCATTCAGTTTCTTCCAAACACTTTTCATAAAACCTCATCCAGTAGTAATTAATTTGCTTTACAAGTGTATTCATGATGATACATACTTCCTGTGATCTAGACTGAGGGTGGGATGCAGAAAGCATTTCCATTCATATTCAGGTTGGCATTTGGATGTTCTCAGATCCAAGATTCATGCTCACAGCCACCTCTGCTTTGGCACTCATTTACAATGACTAAATACAAGTGAGCCAAGAGCTCCTCTGGTAGGAGACTAACTCAGACCTGGGCTAAAGCAGGACTGCCAAGGGAACTCTACCCCAGGTGGGCAGCACTGCTTGATAAATAAAATAAAATCACAGGTCAGGACTCCTGCTTCAAGATAATAAATAGCCATGGGATAGCATGTCCTGTTAGAGGAATCATCCTCATATCATTCTTCACACAAAGCCTTCTTGCATGCAACAGTCATTTTCCACACCATCACAATACAAACACATTACAAATCAAGACAGGGAATGCCTCATCCTGAGGGCACAGCAATGAAATTTAAGGATCACTCAGCCAGATAACCCGTTGTAGGGGTGGCCAAACTCTGTGACAAGCCTGACTTAAATTTTGCTGCTTGTGGTCAGCTGGGCACAGCCTGTAAACTGTGTGGGAGCTTTGCCTCTGACACCAGTGGGGTCAAGTTCATTGCCAAGCCCTGGACAACACAGCATTTACAATTCTCCTCCAGGAGTGCATCCCATCATACCTCTTTGCCCTGTCCTTCTCATCTTCATCCATCAGTTCGTTTACACAACACAGGGCTCTGCAAGGGAAACACAGAAGTGCTTACTGAGAATATTCCCTGATCTTGCTAAGAACTCAAAACATGGAGCGTGGTGGTTTGTACTTAAAGGATGTTTCAGTCTTCCCTTTCCTAAATTCCACTCTTGGTGTGTCTTCCCTTGCTAGTTGAGTCAGCTACTGAGGCATGAGGAGTGAGGCTGCTGCTACATGCCCAAACATCCAGCTACAACAGCAGGGCTTTAAAGGGAAAGATCAAAAAGCCCCTCAGCCTGCCTTTGTCCTGCCCTCTGAGCCAGGATAGGGAATCCTGCTGAAGCACCATCTCTGCACAGGAATCAGCATCTTCCTGCCAAATGCAAGAGCAAAAAGGAGAGAAATGTGACCTGGTGTCTGCAGCAGGCAGCACCACAGCTGGTCCTGTCCTGGGAAATCAGACAGGTTGATCTCAATCTGCCTGCCCTGCCTGAAACATACCTGAGATTTCTTTTCCAGTGGAAAGACATAGGAGAAAGAAAGAAACTGTGCTAATCCCCTAAAGGATTAGTATTAGGCAACAGCAGTGTATTATCAGGATATCTAAGAGATGATATGAGACAGGTTCATCCAGAGCATCCTGCAGCCAGTGACTGCTGCCTGCACTGCTGGACTTCTCCCACATCATCTCAGCAGTGTCCTGGGATTCATACCCAAGGCTTCCATTTAAAATATCCTCACCTGGCACTAACCAGGGAAGGAGAACAGCTGGAAACAACTCCCAGTAAAGACCCAGGATTCTCAAACCCCATTAAATGATACAGAACTCAACACAAGGGTAATTTCTTCACTGGTGACTTGCCTTCTTTGACTCACTTGGGCTGAGTCTGAGAGACACAGACCAGGGAGGTGCAGGTGAGGCAGCTGCTGTCACTCCACACCAGTGACAGGTGCCCAGGTCAACTCTGCTGGATTTCCAAAGAGGAAATCACACCCATCCCCACCACCAGAACCAATCTGCCCCATCTCCTGTGAGCACTTTCCCTGCAAACCACCTCAGACTGCCCAGAACTCAAGGGGCATTTTTCAGTAGGTACATCCAAAAGATTTTCTCTGTTTTGAGACTACTCCAAGCTCAGACAACTTGGTAGCTATAAAAATAACACAAAACAGAACCACCCACAACTGTCAGGAAGTCAAAGATGCTGCTCACAGCAACAGCTACAAAATTTTATCCTTCCTTCCCTGCTCCAGGGCAAGGAACTCCCTCCCTGCAGATAACCTGGGCAGAGGAAACTATGAATTCTTTTGTTATGAATGCACTCCATGGAGAGGGAGTGGTTCTTTCTGCCCAAGTCACCAAAAAGCTACGAGCCAAATTAGAAATTACCTGTTCTATTCCTCAGATTCATCAGTCCAGACTGACAGAGTGGGATTAGCACTTCTTATCACCATGTAAATAGAGATGGAGAAAAATTAATCCTGGAAGGAAAAGCAAGTCCAGTTAAAACACAGTTGCAGGCAAGACTTAGCCCAGACAGCTGCAATCATTTCAGGCTGAGGAAAGTCTACCATCACAAATTAGAAACATGCTCAAGTAGGACTGAGGAGCAAAGTCTTCAGCAATAGGAGCTGGACCAGGTTCTCCTGGCTCTGTGGGCACCATCTATTGCCACAGAAGGAGCCTGGGAAGGCCAACATGTCCCAAAAGCTGTGAGACTCAGCAGGGTGGCAGAATGGCCCTTCTGGCTTGGAGCCACTGAGGATCACTGGAGTTCTCCCCAGGTATGACAGTTTGCCTGGTGTGCTGTGAAAACCAGAAGTAGGACCTGTACCTCATCTATCAAACCCTGCAACTCAAATCTCCCTCAAGACAAACATGATGAGCAAAAGTCAGCACAGGCCACAACCATCCACCTGTGAATGGACTCAAGTCCTCCCTTTAATACTTACTGCTGATGGGACACACAAAATCTAGGGGAAATAAAATATAACAAAATCTAGGGAAAATACCAGGTAACTCCTGACACCCTCAGTGAAGCTGCAGCTGGAAACACCTGCACAGCAAACTTAAACTCAGTGGATGTGCTCTGTGTCTGTTCTCACAGCTGAGAGAAGTGACATGCTTTTACTCCAGGTCACAAGGAGCCTGTGATCTTGTTTGTTGCCCTATTGAGCTGAGGCTCTTATCACTGCTGCTCATCCCTCAGTGCTGCTCTATCAAATCACACAGTTGTTTCTCTTCTAGAAGAATGACCCCTACAAAAGATTTGGTGACTGGGGATAAGTTCAGAGACACACAGGTATAAAGAAAAGTCTCTTTAAAGCAACAGGTTAAATGATTAAAAAAATGCTTGTGGACACACAGAACTACCAAAATTTTTCAGAGAATCTTCTTTGCATGCAGACTTGACCATGCAAATATTCAGCTAAAGGAAGGGATTTTTCCCCAGCATGGAGTGCAAGGCATTATTTTATAGAAACTGTATTTTAGGGAAACTTTGCCCACGGCTCCCAGGAAGCCTAGTGGGTTTTCTGCCTCACTGGAATGGTTGGCTGGAACTCCACCCAGCTGGAACAGCAGCCTGCTGAGGGAAGCTGCTTGGTCACCAAGAGAGTCAAGAGTCCAGCTAATGCTCACTGAGCCTGAACTGGGAAATGAAGCCTGGATTCTCCAGGAGTCACCACTGCTGCAGCACGACAGATGTGAGCTACCAGGGGCAGGGGGATGAGGCTTCCTAATAATGAACATGAGCAATGCCATCAGCCAACACCAGACTTGGAGGAGCTCACAGAATAAATAAATGGCCATAAAAAAAAAGACCCAACCACACAGAGCAGCTCTTTGCATGATGCAGCAGGATGGTGAGCTAGAAAAAGTCTGAGTAGAAGACACCTAAGGACAAAATAATCCTAACTGGATTAAGCACTTCAGGACTGCATTTAGCTAAGTGCTTTTTGTCTTGTTATAAGACAGAGCTAAATATAGTAACCAGAATACTTAAGAATAGTTTCATAAGGGTTGTATACACTCCTCAGCCAGTTAAGGCACTTAGCACTACTGACAGCAGTATGTCTGCAGGTTAAGGGTACTTTAAATAGATCCAGATAGAATCTCTTTGACCTTAACTGCATTAACCAGAGGGATCAAAATTTATTTATTGCCTCCTGAAAATCCCCTTCTGTAACACTTTGAGAGAGGGATTCCTGAACTCTGTGGGCAGGTAAAGAGGAAACTTGTCAGTGCTGCTGGCACCATTTCTCACCCCACCTACGACAGGTGAGGATCAGCCTTCTCACAAAGCAATGCACATCCATCACTGCTTAATGCCCTCTGTAAAGGGAAATTATTTTTTCCTTCCTTTGTACAGGGAGTCTCAAAACCCACTCATAGTGTTTTAAGGGTACATTACATTTCAGACTTTTCAAATATCACAGTATTTGAGGTTGTTTCCAGGGTTACAGAAAGGGTAATGTAGCCAAATGACAGCCTTAACAAGACAAATGGACTTTGCAGACAACAACTAATAGTTAAAGCATTATTCCATGCTATCTGCTATATTCTGGCACATTTTTTTACTGAAGAGAGAACGGCAGAGGGAATTTTCTGTTTTGCAGAACTATCCGACTTCAGGATCAATCTAAAACTGCAAACCTGTGAGTAAAGAAAATGCTTATTTATTGACTTGCTGCAAACCATCAAAGTATTAACATTACCTTCAGGATAATTCTTAATGGAACAGTCAGATTTGTGTCCTGAAACCAACAGTAACTATGAATGTTTCATTATAGGCTAAATTTTCATTATTTGGTTATGTCACTCATGGCAAGGCAAAGATATTTCTATGAGAGATGCTGCCCTTTTCTTTGTCATCAACAATGAATAAAGCTTTCATCCATCACCTAAAAATGTCCCTGAACCCAGATGATTTGATTGCTTTTCCCAGCTGGAAAAACATTCTCTATGCATAAAAACTTTGCTCTGCTCGTATTTAAGTTTTCATAGAATTTTGCATTAAAGTAACATACAGCAGTTAGGGAGTCTTCAAATCTACACCATAGGAAACACGTTAATTATGTAAATGTGCTGTACCAATAATTTCCAGACTTTGCATGCAATGAATTCATCAGAGAGCCCTCAATTACAAGATGCAGCACTTTGTGGCACTATGCAGCCACAAATAAGAGAGATAACACCATTTCCAGCAATATGATTTATGTGTCAGTGTGCCAATGTCTCATTATTCTCGAGGCAACAGGAGGGCATGACCGTGTTGGGCAGCAAAACAGCTGATTTCATTTTTAAAAGGCAGAATTTAACCTCTTCAGCAAAGTGCTGCTGGTTCGACTATAAGATGCTTGTATAAATGGCATTTGAAAAAACCAAAGAGTGTGGCTGAATCCTCGTGGTTGTTCAGCACAGGAAGATGCTGTGGCACTCAGCCTGTGCTCCCTCCTGTCTCACAGACACAGATGTTTGCCCCAATGTCACAGTGAGTGGCACAAGCCACAGCTGTGACATTTCCCTGTGCCAGAGCTCCCCACAGGACACAGTCCCACCACGGCTCTGCCCCAGCCCAGCATGAAAACATCACACAGAAATGCAAAGACTAAACCAGGTGTGGCAAAGGACTTGCATACCTGTGTTATTTGATCTGCTTGCTTCATTTTTTTTCTGCCTCTGTTTCACCCTCTCCTTTTCTTGCCCTCTGTTGTTGTTCACCCTTTTCTGCCCTTCCCTCTCTGCACTCAACAGCCATTGGATCACAATTCAGAGAATTGCATCTCTCTTGAACATGGTTTCTCCCCATCTTGCTGTTCCTTACATCACCTGCCTTCATCTTTCCATTGCTTTTTCTTCTCCACATTCATCACCCTCCTCTTCTCCAGAAAAAAAAAACAACCAAAGAAAACATACAATTATCTCAGTTTTGGCATTTCACTGAGGGAGCTTGGCGTGCCCAGCTCTGAGGCACACAGGACTGACAGGGAAGGTTCCCTTCAGGGACACACTGCCTGAGCAGTGATGCTGCTGGGGATCTGATGAGTTTTGGCTCCCAGGACACCTCTGTCCAGCTCCAGCAGCACAGGGTCCTGGTCAGCTCCCATTCCCAGTTCCAGACCCTCTCTGGAGGAACTGGGCTCTCCCCCAGGTCAGTGGTGGAGCTGTGAGCTCCAGGCTTTACAGAAACACCTCTCTGCACCCACAGGGAGGCTGAGGGAACTGGTCCAGCCCAGCACACCCATCCACAGCATCACCCTGGAACTCTTTGTGGGTACCATGACTGTATTTTCACACATATCTTTGTTTGCTAGAACAGTGGTTATGGTGCTCACTGAGGGAGGGAACCAAATGTTCTGTGTTTTCCCTTTGTTAACCTGCCAGAAGTGGATTTTTTTGTGCTACTGCTGTAACTGTTGCATCTCAATGCCCTCACTTATCTACAGCATACTCTCCCCCTGGTTTATTGAGCTCTAAATTTAGCTTGTTACCTGTGACAGATTTATAAGAGCATTTATTAGAGCAGTAACAGCTTCAGACAGAAGCTAAAAAGTGTCCAAAGAAAATGGATTATACAAAACAATTACACCATAAAAAAAGGCTGTAATGGAACACTGTGATTCAGCACAAAAGTGAAATGAAAAATACAACCAGGAACAATGGTGGGGTTTTTTGGGGGTGTGTTTTTCGGGTTTTTTTGGTTTGTTTGATTTTTTTAACCAATATATGGTGCTTCAGAAAAAAGAAAGGCAGAAAAGGATTTGAAAACTCACGGATACTTGAAAAGAAAATATGATTACTGGAACATTTTGTTCTCCAGGATTTTTTATCAGATCCTGGAGAAAATAGCTGGCCAAGTTTGCTCTGTTCTAGCAAATTGCCGAACCTTGCAGGGTGAAGATACAACAGTGTAGAATATTATTCAAAATGTCTCTGGGGTTTCTCTAACAAGAAGAGCATGCATCTAATTAATTCTACCAATTTGTCTAATGCCCCCTTAAAATTCCCAAAACATGGCAAAAAGCAAAATGCTGATTCACAGCCCTAAGAAATACAAAATTGTACCTCTGGCACAAGCAGGGTAGGATAAGAACACAAATAATATTTCTTCTGCAGTTTTGGGTGAACACCTGTGTTCATTCAGTTACTACAGGAAAGGGAAATAAATGTGTGTTGTAGTAAGAAATGATGATATCCAAGCTATAAACAATTCTTTACCATACCTTACTCAGACAAAGAGCCAAACAACCCTCAAATAATAACGTGGCTTTCCCTCATGCAGGATGAGAGCAAAAGTAGCTGTTCACAGTCAATCCTTCAGCAGCAGCAGTTGGGATTGTGTGTTTTCAGGGGACTGCTTCCAGAAAAGGTACACAGAGCTGAAGAGGAGGCAGGAATATTGAAAATGAATGGTCAAAAGTCTTTTGAACAGGATGTTCTTCAAAACTTCCAGCTTTTAAAGCTGTGTTTCTGTTCCTGGCTGATCCAAATGATGCAAATGCATGTGTGTGGGGGTGAGTGCATAAACACATATTTTACTTCAGAGCAATTTGCAAAAAAAATACTGAGAGCAATTTCTACCCAGGAAAGCAGTGGTGACATTCAGGATGACTCCTGATGCTGGGGGTTAGGTAACCATTACTGCTGGGTGCATGGGGAAGGAGGTGAGCAGAGAGCCCTCACTCTGCCCCAGGCCACTTCCTATCAGATTCACTTCTCTGGCAAATCACAAAGGAGTGGGGGGTGTGGGAAGGTTAACCCAATAAATTTCAGCAATGAAAACAGTGACTTAACAAGCTAAAAAAATCCCTCCCAAAACTCTTGATTCTCCAGCTTAAAAAATTTGAACACTATAATTTGGTGCTCACCATCTGATTACAAACCTGGTGTTGAAACTCTGGCTCATTTCAGGGGTTCATTCAGAAGAGTTTTAACACTCCCAGAGACAACCACCAAAGGACATTTTAAAAGAAGCCAGCACTCTGCTCTGTCAGCAGTGTCATCTGCAGAACTGCCTGTGGAGCTGGTGCTGGGCACCCTGAGCCCTCCTGGTCCATTTTCAGGGATTGCCAGCTGGAGCAGGGATCAGCAGGCTCCCTGGAAGAGGCTGTGCATTACTCCCACCAAGAGGACACAGCTCAATTGGTGGCATTAGGGGAGGTCACTGGGTCCTTTCTGGAGTATGGATTTTGTTTTGGCAACAAAGAAGGTATGAGGACAAACATGTCGAAGCTGCCTGTTTGGACGCATCACCCTGAAATCCCTCTTGTAATTCCTCTTCTATTTACTACAGGTGGAACTCACCCTGAGCACAGAGCTACATAAAGTCTCTGTGTCATTAAAAACTGCCTACTTTTATGCCTTGAGCTCTCCCCGTGCACTGAATAAATGTAATCATCAGGCGGCAAAGAAAATCAGTGATCTAATTAAACTAAATACCTTCTCCTCTACTTTTCTGAGCAAGAGAACACCCCCAGCAACTACCAGCTCATTGAAAGAGGCAATAGTAGCATTCATGTCCTTAGCTGTCTTCTTTTTCTCCTCAAACAATATATTTTTTTGGCTGTGTTTCTTCTTTGCCTTTATATAAAATGCATTTCAGATGCTTGAGGATGGTACAGATAAGGAGATGAGCACTGTGCTTTGTGTTTGCTTGTGCTGGAGGTTGAACTTGTATTGCAAAAATAAAATGTGAGGCCTGAGGGGCAGATTGCTCTGTACAGTAAAAGCAGGAACCTTCAGCTGGGTCAGAAGCGGGTCCTGGGTGGTTTCAGGACCACCCTGCAGAACTGCTCTGCTCCAGTGGGGCAAAAACACTGGGTGTGACTTGGCTTCATGATGCATCTACCCCCAGCCTGCAGGACCAGCAGATGGTAGGAGCTATTTGTGGACTGGAGGATTTTCTTTCAAAAGTGTCTACAAGCATTACTCCCCTGGCCAGGGCTCTATAAATGTGCCTCAGCTCATTTTAAATCCTGACAGCAGCCACAGCGGGCACTGGAGTCAGGATGCAGCCATGGGTGTGATGAACTCACCACTCCTGAAACCAGAAGTCCAGCAGCTCCCAGAAATATTCAGGAAAGGAGCCTGACACTAGCAGGACTCTTCTCTTCCCCTACCTGAGCAGATGTTTATAGCAGAACTGCTCCACACCTGCCCAACAGGTCAGCCCCTCTCTGCCATGCTGACTGTGTGTGACACAAATCAGACTCTGTTAGAAGAACACACCTCCCTACACCTGCCTCACCCTGGCTGTGATCAGTCCTGTGTCTCTGCATCCCCCTTCCCAGAAAGGGCAATTCCTCTGCTGCTGTTGGGAGCAGGTGGGAAGGCTGAAAATGGGCTTTGGCCCCATCATTTCTGCACTTCCTTACACCTGCTTGGCCCTCTGCACAGCCTGGGGAGCCCTTTGCCTGCTGAACTCTTGAAGTTGAGTCCTTGTTCAGCATTCTTTAATTTCTACTAAACACTGTCTGCTTTTCTGACAAGCAGCTTGCTGCCATCCTTTCTCCTGTCTGATGCTTTTACCTCTCAGCACACTCCACAAACACAGTTATCCACCCTTGTTGTACAAATGAGGAAGCAGGGGCACACATTTTACTTCTGTCTCCTTTTCACAAGTGTCCCAGTTTTGGGAGGCTGAATTTGAAACAGTTCAAAAGCAGTTACAGCCTAATTTTCAGTAATGCTGAAATCCAGCAAAAGGCGCCTACAAATACTGAACATTTTGGAAAAACTCGACCTAAATCACTGACCCAAGGTCATGCAGCAGAGTTAAGAAGTGAATCCAGATGTCCTGATGATTAGCTTTGTCTATTGGCATTCAGTCAAGTCTTCCCTCCTAAAATAAGCTTCCTGAAGCACCTAAGACTATGGTCTTAGAACTCACTTAAACACACAGCACTGGTAAGACCTGATTTTCAAATGAAGAAGGCGGGGGGAAAACCCAGTTTGTTATTTTTTCCTCAAGTGGTCACTGAATGACCAATGAAAGGGCAGCTCACAGTCACTTGATCTCGAACTTCTTCCTATAAATAAAAAAGGGAAGATTCTTTCTTTTCAAACAACATGACAAGAAAATGTTCTGCCTCAGTAATTCTAGACCTGAGTAATTAAATCTGCTCTCTGTTGCAATCTGTTTCCTATGTGTATCACCAATCTGGAATTTCTGGAATTCAATACATAAGGAAGCTATTCAATAAAAGGAAATACTACCACAAAAGGATTAGAGATAGGTCTGAACCAGACTGAAAGACTCCCTGTATCACAGAAGAATCCAGTTCCTTATCCAGAGTTCAACTTTTCCAGTATTTTGACCAGTATCTCAAACCAAACACTGCAAACACAATGGATCTCCCAGAGCCAGACCACCTCTCACCTCTGGCTCAGAGGCAGAAGAAAAGAGGGAACAAGTTGAGGAGACCTGTGTGGTATTGCAGCAGAAGTGGGACAGCACTACCTGTCTGTACAGTTTAACTGCTCAGCAGAATAGAATAAACTAGAATATTTCAGTTGGAAGGGACCTACAGTGACCAGTTTGTCCATCTGCCTGACCACTTCTGGGTTGACCAAAAGTTAAAGTGTGCTATTATGGGCATTGTCCAAATTCCTCCTAAATGCTGCCAGGCTTGGGGAATTGACCACCTCTCTAGGAAGCCTGTTTCAGTCTTTGACCACCCTCTCCTTAAAGAAAGGCTTCCTAATGTCCAGTTTATGTAAAAGACCTGTGAGGAAACTATAAAGAGCTTTAGTAGTTGAAATTCAAAGTCTTCCCTGTGAGCTCAGAGTTATATCTACTAATCCATTAAATGAATATCAAAGGATTCACTTGCAGCTGAGCTAACTGACCTCATTTTACATCTTTGGCTTTAAGCATTCAAGTTCAAGCATAAGAAACTTCCTTCCCCTCTTGGTGTGTTTAATTCTGGAGCATCCCAGGTATAATCAGTCATATTTTATAACATATCAGTTATGATTCACACCTAAGCAAAAAGGCATTTAAACAAAGCCCTCGGATTTCAGAATTTGTCTTATCCTCATTTGGCTCCCAGAATTTCAGCTGCTTCCCTTAAATGATCTGCTCACATCTGCTCTCCAGCTGAGCCACGTTCATGCCCCACTGACCTGACCACTGCCATCTCTGTAATCTTGCAGCTGAGAATAACCAGCAATGCACTCAGCCCCTGCCAGCGCCAAGAGCCTTTCAAGAAGCAGGAGGCAGAAAAGAGGCAGCCTTTATATAACAGGGAAAAGTAGGATTGCAGAGGAAAAAAACCCAACATTGTTCAGCTAAGGTGAGTAATGGGAGCTGCACTGAAGTGCCCTGGTCCAGTTCCCTCGGGCAATGCAGACTGGAGGTGTCAGCATCTTGCAGGATTATTCTCTGCAGTGGCAGCTGGCAGATATTTTTCTAATAGAGAGCACAGCAGCGTGGTTCACACTCCTTTGATTCTATTTGCTGCTGCTCCTATTCAAACTCGGCTAATCCGATCAAGTTATTTCTTGGCCTGTGCCTTAAAGCTGAGTAAGTAAACACCTTTCATAAGGTCTGAGCCCACTTGTTTCAAGTGCATGATTAAGGGCTAGACTTGAGCACTATTGTGAGAAAACCCACCTCTCATTACTGGCAATTTCCAAAATCACTCACAGGTGTCTTGAAGTGGCACTTTTCCACCCAGTGTTTTAACTCCTTGCATTGCAAATATAAAATATGGTCTCCAAGGGACAGAACACCAAATATCCAAAAAATCTGTGTTTCAGCTGCCCTGGAGAACGGCCCTTTGGGCTGAGAATAGCTCATAATAGCACCACTTAGAGACTGTGATGCAAAATATTTTCTGTGGCTACCAGACCTTCTCCACAGATGTCTCTTCTTGTTTACTATGAAGGAGACAGATGACAAATATAGCCAGCCAATGTATTTTGGACAAAGTTGTACTCATTTGTAGTATTTGCATTAAATAACACAAGTAGACTGATGTGACAGAAAAGATGTTGGCCCAACTGCAATTCCTTCTCTGGTACAGCAACTATTGAAGTTTACAAGTTTTTATCAAGAAGGATTGTTGCCATTTATGCTGGCATTGCTAATAATATAACTGATCTTGGTAATAAAATAACTGGGGTTTTTCTCCTTTTTTTAGAAAACCCCCACGTGCTTTTCTGTCTCTTCTCCGAGGCACTTTTAACTTCACATCCAATAGTCTCTTTTGCACTATCTTGCCCACATCACTTCTCAACTAGCTCCTCCAAAGATGGTTATTTGTTTTGAAAGCTTCAAGAATAAAGGAACATTTAAACAATTAACTGCAATAATATTCATCATCCTGCATGGTATTGTGGAAGTATAATGAGAAAGTAAAACTTTCCTTCAGGAAGAAGAAAAGATAACACAGAAGATCCACAGATCTCTTTCTCTCTCATTACTTTCTTATCTTTTTTAGGCTGCAAATATGTCAGTCACTGGAACACTTTCATACTAGGTCATTGTTGTTACACATATTATGCACAAAGACCCAAGGCCTCATTCTGTCGTAGATAAGCAATTCACACACATCCTTTTTTCCTCCCTTACAGTCTATTTGCATGGCTGGCTGGATAATCAGCCATAATAACAAAATATGACTCAGCATGGCTGAATACCACCAAGGCCAGCAAGATTCCTGACAAACATCTACACAGGAGCATGAAGCCAGCAGCAGGAGTTAAAAATGCCCATGACATTTAGCTGGCAGTCCCAGCTTCCTCAGAATTCCAGACCACGTTTGGGAGGTGAACATCATTTGCACCCCCAGCCTCTTTCCTCATTGCACTGCTTAAGTGCCCATCTGCTAAAAATCACAAGCAAACTACACAGAGGTTCAGCTGAAACTCAAACAGGGAAAGCATTCAATTAGGTAGAGAGAAAAGCTAACTTCCTCCTTCCTTTCCTTCATCTCAGCAGCTTTTCTGCAGGAGATCAGTAGTGAAGCTCTTACCTACTTCAAAACTGGCATTACACGCACCCTTGATTTAAAGTCCAAGTTTCTCCTAATTTAATTTGGTTTTAGCAAGTGAGAAGTGCAAAACAAACAAGAAATTAAAGCTGTGTCCTTAATTATTGCTTATGTAGAGCAAGCACTTCAAAGAGCCAGCAGAGATGTGAGGCAGCCACTGCCCGAAGGGGCACAGGGCACCTAATCCTGGCTCAGCCTCCACACAAGGGCTGTGCCCACCACCACACCAACCTGGCAGTGCAAAGCCAAGGTGCTCAGGCTGTCCTCTTCCTCTCCAAGCCAGAATTTACTCCAGGAACATCTCTGCCAGTGGCAGAATCTCGAGCTCTGAGCTCATCCTGAGTATTGCACGCTAGTCTGGGGCTGAGCTGGCCATGTCCATCAGGGTGGGGGATGTCAAGGATTGTGCTTCTCCCCTTCCACTCTGCCCTCATGAGAACCCACCTGGAGTTCTGCATCTACCTCTGGGGTCTTCAGCACAAGAAAGACATGGACTTGCTGCAGGAAGTCCAGAGAAGGGGCACAAAAATGATGAGAGGGCTTGGGCACCCCTGCTATGGAGACAGGCTGGGAGAGCTGGGGTTCTTTCAGCTTGGAGAAGAGGTGGCTCTGGGGAAACCTCACTGTGCCATTCAAAGACTAATGGGAGCTTATAAAAAAGAGAGAGAGATGCCTTTTACACAGGTAGGTATTTATAGGACAAGGGGGAATGGTTTTAAACTAAATGAGGTTAGAGAGGGAATCCTTCACTCTGAGGGTGGTGAGGCACACTTTGCCCAAAGAAGCTGTGGGTACACATCCCTGGAAGTGTTCAAGGCCAGGCTGGGTGTGGCCCTGAGCAACCTGGTCTGGTGGAAGGTGTCCCTGTCCAGAGGGGTTGGAATTAGATGATCTTTAAGGTCCCTTCCAACCCAAACCTTTCAATGATTCTTTCTGGCTGTCTTCAAAGTGAGCCCCTGGTTATGATCAGTGCTGTCACAAAATGTGACCCAAAGCACCTAAACTTATTTCTTCCACACTGAAGTTAAAATGAATAAGAAATCAAATACAGTGCCACAAAATGCTTCTCTTCAGCCTCGGAAGCTTGTTTACCATTGCTGTAGTAGCTGAGCTGCTGAATGAAATATTTACAACTATTCATGCAATCAAACTCATTTTCCTTAGGAAATAACTGATTAGGTATCTCACATCTGTTCCTGACAAGGATTTAAGCCTCTGCTGATCCCAATCTAGACCTGACATGAATGTTAATGTTTTGGAAACCGTCATCCTGGATGGGAGGGTGATGACAGCCTCTCTGGGTCTGCTGGTGGCTCACTGCAATGGGGAAAGCTCTGCTGCACCTGCAGCTGCAGGATGACACAACCAGCCCACAGTTTTCTCTAACCTTGTGACCCAGGCCTTGGGAAGCCTGGCAAGAGACAGGAGCTAGAGCAGAGCTCAATGCAGAATTATCTTGAGAATGATCTTCTATCCCTGTCAGAAGTTTTTAATACCTCCCAGCTGCTTGCTTCCTTTATGCAGAGCAGCAATGCTGCTCCACCACGCTGCAGCACTGCATGTCATCCTCTCACCAAGGTTTCCCCATCGGGGCCCTTTGATGGAAGTTGCTGCAAGTGTTGCAAGGTTGTGAGAAAAATCAGCTGCTAATAAAAAATCTGCTGCTAATAATTTTACCCTTATAAAGCATGATGCTCATGTCAGGAAAGACAAAAAATAATTCCAAGGTTTTTTTTTTCTCAAATAAAAGCTGTTTCAGGGGTAAGGAGTCAATGCCAATGCACTACTGGAGAGAGAAATCTAATGTTTAGTTAATCTAATTCTCCAGCAATCCTCTTTTCCACAGGAAACTTATCAAAATAACTTACCAAAAAAAGTAGGGAAAAGAAGTATTTATTTCAATATGCTCCTTATTTCTGTAAGAGCAAGGGAGAAATTTCCATTCCTTTTAGGCCAACTGCAAAGCTCAGCTACATTGGACCAAAGATTCCAATGACACAAGAGTTGGTCTCTACTACTCCTCCTGGTAAGGGTGATAACTAAGTTCTGACAAGATCAACTAGGTCAAAAGAAAACTTTTGGCAACGATTATCAAGTCTCACCTCAAATTCAAGGGATGAAAAAAAAAGTGAAATAAATGAACTTTGGCCTGCAAATGACCTTGTAGAGCTGTAATTCAAATAGAAATGAAGTCTGTCTAAATGTCTGAAGAGTAATCTCTGAAACAGTCAGAAATGCTGCATAAAAGTAGATTTCAAACACAATCCAAAGAAGATTAAGCTGGCAATTCATCTCTCTCAGGACTTCTATACATCATAAATAGGCATTATGCCTTCTATGTAAAGCAGCTCATTATCTGATTTATTCACCAATATCTCTTCCTATTCAAACAATTCAAACCAGACTTTTCTATATTAGAAAATCCCAGAAAAATTTCCTCAGCACTGCAACTTTTGAAATAAGTTGATGCTTTCACTTACTGTACAACTAAACTCATGTTTCTTAATATAATACATTATCTCTGAGGACAGTTTTAAAGAAAGATGTTATCCCAGCTGGATCATTTATTAATATTCACATGCTTTCCTTCAAAAAAAAATCAAAACACAGAAGTTGTTCTTGCTGGCATTAGTCTTTTTTTCATCCCCCGAGTGAAAACAGAAATTCTGCTCTAGTCACAACAGTGTACTACCAACAAACTCATCATTCTAATCCTTCAGACTCCATCTGAATACTCCTTGCCCTTTTAACTATGAATATATCCAATATAAGGAATTCCAGATTCAGAACATATTCCCTGGATAAGACAAAGTTCTGACCCAGCCTTGTTTCAGGTTTACAAATGGCTTAGTGGCAGTTTTAGTCCATTTTTTTGTAGTTATTCCTCTCCCATTTTAGGCAATGGATCTTCGCCCTTTCCAGACAATACACCAGGATTATTGCAGAATCACATACACTTTCCTTCTAACAACTTTCTTCTGGGAGCCTCTCCTTCCACACTCTGAATTATTCCCAGAAAGTCGAAAAACAGAATTGCAGACAATTTTCCCATGTCAAATAATTTTCAGCCAGGCTTCCTGACTTGTACAAACTTCCTCAAATAATGGACTTCAGCTCCAGTCCCAGAGAGACACAGATACCAGGAGGTCTTGCTGTTGAAAGCCCCATGAGATGTGAAGACGGCTTGGATAAAAAAGTGCTTTCTCAGAATTTCATGCTGCAGCAGAATGAGCAAGAGGAATTATCTGCCCCAATTTGTCAGGAGAGGCACCCGAGGGGCAGTGTAAGCTCCCTGTGCAATCACAGAGTTCCACATCACTGCTGCCGTGTGGGAGGTGAAGCCCAGAGTTTATGACGGAAGGAAAACGCAGTAACTCACTTTTCCTCTGTTGACACATTGTCTCCACTAATGAGACAGCTCAGCCTTTTGCATCAGCAAAATTAAACAGAAAATGGAGGTGTTAAGATTAGCACCAAGAGTTTGTTTTATTAATACTTCCTGCTGTGCCCTTTCCATGGAAAGCCTGCCCCAAAAGGAAGCCATTACAATTATTCAAGAGAAAAGGCAAACTATTAATACTCATATTTAATAAATACATCAGTAGCGGAGTCAACCCAAGTCCCACCTTTTTGTCTCGTGTGACTCATTTAACACACACACATTAATACTTCACTTAATAAAAATTGATTGGAAGCAGTTTGATCAGAGTGAGTGTTTTTAAGTCACTCTAAATTGAACCAGTGTACATTGCACTCAGAGACAGGACAAACAGGTTTATGGTCAAACTTCCTCAGCAAGGGGTGTAACCCTCCCCAGCTATTAGAGCCTCCCTAATTGCTCCCTTTGCTGTGACAAGCCAACAGTGGACCAAACACACAGGATGCTCCTCTATACATAAACACCTATTTGCAGTTTGTGCAGCAGAGCTTTGAACAGCCTAAACCCAAGGACTGACTCCCAGGGACATCCACTCTTCAGCTGATACTTTGGGAGAGGTCCCCAAAAAGAAGCTGGTGGAAATTCAACCTTTGTCTTCATCAGGGCCAGGGGTTCATCTCATCCCCTTCAGATAAAGCCTCTGCACTGGCTTGAAAATCTTCCTATAATGCTGCCATGCCTATGCAAAATACCAGAATACCTATAGGCAATGGGAGCTCCTATCATTGCTCATTAATTATCCAAAAAATGGCTCACTTAGTATGTTGTTTATGATCAAAACTTTATTGTCCAGAAGCAATGCACTGCACTGTGCTGTGCATTAAACCAAGATCAAAGTAGGCTGAGCCCAGAAGAGAACCAACAAACCCTATTAATTTCTTTCAAGCATCTGTGCATGCGTGTGTTTGTGGGCTGAACAGATGAAGCAAGAGAGGAGATTAGCATTTTTATGGATATGATTCCTGCCATTGCTACATACTTGAAAATCTTGCCCAGGCTTGGGCAGTTTGTAAACAAGAATAAACACACCTACAAATATCTCTGCATTATCTATTAGTCAATCAGTTAATCAATCTGCCTATAAGCGACACTCAACAAAGCACCTCACATTTACTTATAGTTGAGGAGAAACACCTCGATGATCCTTCCAGAACTCAGAATATTCCATAACCATGGGGAAACAGAGCAGGTCTCTGCTGAGCTGTGATGCTGCTACTGGATAAAGAGGGGTGAAGCCTCTGCCCAGAGCCAGGACACAGAGAACAGTGCAGGTACCACACAGCAGCCAGCCAAACCCCAGAAACTCAGTATAAAACTCTGAAAACATATTTCTATGTCACACAACAGGCCTCTGCAGAGCAGCCCTGAAGAACTGAGGTCCCAGAAGCTGATGGAAGGTGATGTGCAGGGTGGCAGAGCTCACTGAGGTCCCAGAAGCTGATGGAAGGTGATGTGCAGGGTGGCAGAGCTCACTGAGGTCCCAGAAGCTGATAGAAGGTGATGTGCAGGGTGGCAGAGCTCACTGAGGTCCCAGAAGCTGACAGAAGGTGATGTGCAGGGTGGCAGAGCTCTCCATGCCATGGGAGAGGGATGCGGGAAGACTAAATCCTTTGCTGTCCCTGCCTGCATGGGACACCAGGTGATCCAGCAGGAGGGTGGGATAGTGGCCCTAGTCTGTCAGCTCTGGACAGATCAGGTAGTGAATGTGCTGCAGGCAGTTGTTAGCCAGAGTCACCTCTTTCATCATACCCAGAACATGCACGTGGCCACAAACCACCCGACGTTCACCTTCCTGCAGCAGGAGCCCAATTCCAGCTGGCCAGGTGTGTGTGTTTGTGTGTGTGTATTTGTGTGCATCAGCCCTCCAAAGCCTGAACTCCAAGGCCTTGCTCTGCTCCCTCCCTCCCTCTCTCCCAAAGAAGGATGTTTTGCAGTTCTCCGTGGCAATGTTTAGCGAGCCTCTCGGTTACCATAGCGTTACGCGCTACAGGAATGTCAGCAAATTAATCAATTGTACAATTGTGTTTGCCTAAGTATACAAGTCATTCAGATGATTCAATGCATTTCAACAGCTCCATGGAGTTTGGTTAACACACGTCCCCTTCTGCTATCTCAGTGTTACCCTCATTGGCGCTGACGTTTTTCAATATTTCAATTTCCCTTTACAGGCAGATTGGCAGGTAGGCGATCTCTGCTGCAGGCTAAGTTGAGCTGTTTTCCTTCCTTTCCTTTCCTTCCTTGTCTGTTTCATTTCTGTCCTGTTTTATCTACTTCCTGCTCTCTTTCTTGTAATAAGATGGACCTCATACATTCGACTTTACACTAACCACACACTGTGTTTTTAAAGTTACTAATTCATCACTAATGGTCAGCAGTCACTTCTTTCTTCTAGATTTTATCCTGCACGATTTAGAGAATTTTGCTCTGATCAGCACCAGAGCAGAGATGATACCAAGTCCAGGTTTCCAACTTATTTTAGGAATATCAGGTTAAAAGGGAACGTCAACCCAGCACTCCAGTCTTGGAAGACAATAACATCTCTTCAACTTGCCAAGCAGCACCAGGAGCCCGAGAACACATCCTCACATCACACAATAAACTTATGACACACATCAGAAGCATGTCAGATTAAACTGTTCCGTGACACAGCAAAGGGCAGGTGAAGATCACTGCCAGTACTTCAAGTCCATGGAGCCACACATTTACACCAGCAACAGATCCCAGAAAATACACCATGAAGTAACAATACAGTTACAGGCAATACAGCCTGAAGGAAAAATGTCTCTGGCCCAAAATCTGATGAACAGGTTGAACCAGGAGCATGCCAGAAAAATCTGCAGGTAATTGTGCCTGTCTAATGCTACAAGGAGGCTGCACAGCACGTTTTCTTTTTCAATGTCTAGTGCTCAAGATGAACTCAGATGTGGGAGAAAAAAAGATTCAAACCCGCAGCAACAGAGAAAATTATTTTTTGCCTCATCTCCCAAGAAAACAGCAGAAGATTCTGCATGGGGTTAAAAGTGCAAACAAACAAGATCCATTCTCCTTTCAAGCATACATTAAAAATATGACTACACTGCAGACCAAAGAACTAACTCTGCAAATGTAATTTCCTATCTCCGGGAACTCTCTAATTTAATTGTATAATCTCTTTCATAAGATTATCAAGATCTATCTCAAAACTACCCTAATTGAAAGACTCTTATGCAACTTCAGTCCTTGGGTAGCTACAAGCTTTCTTCTTAATTCCCCACCCAAATTTATTCATGACCAATTTAGAAAATTTGACCTAGTGCAGATGCAATCTTTTAGCTTATTTTTTTCTGCCCTCTTGCTATATAGTGCCAACTGTGTGTAAAATACCCCAAAATAGACTGTCCCTTTATTGTTCACCTGGCCAGAGCTAAACAAATGATGCTCTTTAGCCTCACTTTGCACAACAGATGGTCTGTTTGTGTAACCATACCTCTAGCCCTCTTACCACTGTAATTTAATGGTTTTTTGACAGGGTGTCCAGAACTATGCAAAACCTCAGTAAACCACTCCAAAAGCAATGTGGAGCTCTCGTATTGACACCCTGAATGATGATTTGTAGCACATTTCCCTGAATTTCTCAGACTGTTTTCCTTTGGTATCCAAGGATGTCAGTGGTCCCCTTCCCAGCTGTATCCCAGTCCTTACTCCCAGGTATCTTCTAAGCAGCCAGTGCATCCACTTCTCTCCCTTCTGTCATGGACAACTGATGAGCTCCTATTTCACACTGGAAATTCTTGTTACCGGTCTCCATGTTTACAACTTGATTTGACTTTGCACTCAGCACTAATAAATGCCATTTTATGTCTATCACTCCCAATCAACAAGTCATCTAAATTCCTCTCGTGTGATAATGTGACCCTCCTCTCTTACTGACAGTACCTCCCAAGTTTTTGTCATCCCACACAGCTCCTGGGCACACCCCCAGACCCTGCACACAGGTCAGAGGAATCCATCCAACAGGTCCAAGCCTGGTCCCAAGGGAGCTACACCACCAATCTCCCTCCCTGATGACTTTCTCTGAATAGCTCTTTCCATTCAGACAACTTTATTTGCATGCAATGGTTGTATCTTTTCTTTTCTACCTTTCAATTCTTGTCTTGAACCAACATCTTCATTTTAAGCCATAACAGCCTGTGGGCCATGGTATCAAATGCTTGGCTTTAGATAAATAACATTCCTACCCTACCCCACCTAAATAATCTGTTATATGAAAAAGATGTTAGATTAGTCCAGCACAATCCATCCTTGATAAAATCTTAGCCTAGTTCCTCATTATTTCCATGTCTAATTATTCTTTCCTACAAAATACGTCATGAGACGCTGGGCACTGTTGTGTTCAAACCAGCTGGCCCAACATTTCCTGCACTGCTTCTTTATTTTCTGACTCTCTAGGGACTCCCTGTAAAGGACACAAAAGCTTCCCCTCTTCTGCATCTGAAGAGCCATGGGAGAGCCTTGCTGCAAGCTCTGCAAGCTTTGTGCCACAGTATTCCAGGATTATTGGCACCTCTTCATTTGTCTCACCAAGATATTTAAGTTTTGCCTGTTTTCCCTGGGTTTTTTTGAAACCTTTGCTATGAATAGCTTTCTCTTGCCTGCAGATTTGTCAGTAATTACACTCTGTTCCAGATCCTACAGAAGGTTCTGCTTTCATGAGAAAGTTGTGTCATTATTTAGAGACATCAGTTCCCCTTCCAGTTTAGGCATGTCTAATTTCAGTTCTGTGCAAATTGACTAAGTGCAGGTTTTGGTTGAACCCAAATAAGCTCATTTGAACCAAAATAAGAATGTCCTTATATAAGGTCACATCAGGTTAATCAAATCACTTTAAAAACAGAGTTAAACTAAATTAGTGCAATTTCCCCATGTAGACAAGGCCAAAGACAATAAAGGAATATGAAGTAGGTCAAAGTCTCTCATTAATTGTACAGACCTTTGTGGTTTGACTGAATCTGGTGATTCTGAGGCTGGGCAGATGTGCAGCCAGCAAGCCCAGCTGTGCACAGAGCTCTTGTTGGGGCCTGCCAGTACCTCATCTCCCTTAAATCTGGGCTTAAGTGAGACCAGACTAACAATAAATAGGATCTTGCAGGACTTTTCTACAGGGACATTGCTCCTTCAGCTTATGGGCCACACGGCATAGAGGCCATACACTTTTGGCCACACCAAAGCAGCAGTGAAACAAGGCAAAAAACCAGAATGGCCTGAGCCTGGGCTGAGGCTGGGACAGAGCTGGTGGAGCTCCAGCCAGGTAAGGCCATCACCAGGGCCATGCTGGGGGCACAGAGCTGCTCTCACATCCAGCAGAGCACGGCCTCAGCTGGGCCAGGACTCACTCAAAAGAAGGGTGTCATCCTTCAAGGTCCTAACAAATCAATACAGTTGTTGTACCTGCCTGACCTCCCTGACAGAGACTTGTAACTGAAGGGATGGAGAGGTCTATCGTTTCAATAATACCAGGAGACACTGGTTCACACTATTTTGGGTTTTGTAAGTTTTACTGTTCTGTTTAAAGCCATATTATTTCACTAGAATCTACAACTGTTCCAGTACAAGCCCAAATTCAGTTGTTCTGATATAGGCACAGAGCTTATTTCTCCAGATGTGAAAGGATGATCTGTCTTGGCATTAAAACCTTTTTACCTATTCATGTGAATCTTGAGAGTTGATTTAGGATAAAACAAAGCAACTTCTGTGCATAGACAAGCCCTGGCTCCAAACTGTAAAGACATCCCAGCAATATTTTGATACTACTAATGAGCAAAAGTTGGATTTGACATCAGTATCTCCACAATGTAATGCCATTTCCTCCATCACGAGACTTTAATTATGAACTACTCATTTGCTAATTTTAATCTGTAACTCTGAGTTATTCTTGTGTACTTGATGTATGTCATAAACCAGAAAAATAATTGAACACAGATATAGTTTCAATGGCTAAAACCCAGGAACCATCACATATCTCACTGAAGTCTGCAGTTTATAAAAACACTTCATTTTACTTTCTTCTCTAAATCAAGTAATCCACAGCTTGGAACAATTAGGATAAGTGAGCAGCAAGCAACCACTCCTAAAGCCATTTTCATTTTTCCTATTGCCTCTTCCATAAAAATTCTAAAGATTCAGTAGAACACACGTTTAGCCCAAGAGATATGAATGCCTCCCTTCCAACACAAATCTCAACTTTTGGCTTTCTCTGGAGCTTCCTGTCCTCATTAGTGCCTGCTCTATTTGTCAGGGCTCCATCATCTGCAGAGTCCTGAGTGTTGCTGTTCTGGTCCTCCCTGCTGCAGCACTGACACACTGGCTTACTCTGATTAGCACATTACAGAAAAATGATCCACTTTT
>VWZU01011166.1:1485129-1511032 GCA_013397095.1 Sterrhoptilus dennistouni | reverse complement strand
GGCGGCAGGAGCAGCGGGTCCCGCCGGGCAGTCGGGCTGGGGCCGCGGCTCGGCCGTGCCCTGTGCTCCTGCCCATCGCCAGAGATTGGTTTGTGCTCCTCTTGTATCTGGAATGCCCCAGAGCTGGGGCACTAAGACTGTTCTGGAGTCTCCTCCTCTCTCTTCTCCGGGCGCTGCAGGAAGCCACAGCTGGGACGACTTGGGAGAACATCTCTGGGTCCCTGACTCCGGCCCCGGGCTGCTCCAAGCAGCTTCCAAAACTGACTGCACTCCCTTACCAAAAAGTTAATTTTTTGGAGGTGATTTTCCCCCCTCTCCACTTCAGCTCCTCTTGGAAAGCTGCTCGTTAACTTCTGCAATGCTGGGAGCTCTGCTCCCTCCGGGAGCACGTTACTGCCCAGCAGCCCTTTCCCACAGCTGGCATCCTCACCTCTGGCTGTCTTTGCTCAGCCACAATTCCCGTTCCTTTCCCAGCCCTGGTTCTGCTGGAGGAAAGGGGCGGGCAGCTGGGACGGCCCCATCCCCACACGTGCCAGTGCCCCAAAGCACAGCACGGGGGACAAAAGCAGAACCACAAACGGGACAGTGGACAGGAGACTTGGCTGTGAGGTTTTTAACATGAACCTGCTGCCAGTGAGGAAAGGGAAGTGGCGTTGTCACAGCAATAACCCTGAGGAACATCAGCTGTTATTGATGAGGACAAGTAAAAGGGAACCTTTGCACGCTGTTAATAAATTTCTTATTTGCTTTCCTATCGGAGGCAAAGAAAATAGCTTGGTTGTGCTGCCTGCCACCAGTGGCAAATCTCTTTTTCTCACTTAGAGTGGGTTTTCGAGGCAGGCGGCCTCATCGTGTGAAACACAGCAACCCTTCCCTCCTTCATGTGGTAAAAATCCTTCCTGCTCACTTTCAGAGATAAGAACAGGTATCAAATGCAGCGTTTCTCCCCACTTTTGCTTGGGTTAAGATGTGTTTCTGCAGCCCTGTCACAGCAGTGCCATCACCTGTGACAAGGGGATGTCACTGCCTCCCCACACGGGTGTGCAGACACATTTGGGGAAGGAGAGACAAGGAATGGTGAGAACATCAAACTCTGTGACTGAGGCACTTCAAGATTAAGCATGCACAGACGGATGGGTGGGAAGCACAGGCAGGCAGGATGTGGTCCCAAAGAGGCTGTGGTAGGTTTCCCCTCAAGGTACAAGTGAGTTTTTGATGCCACAGCCCTGAGTTGTGCTAGCAGCTGGCCAGGGGTGCTGGCACTGCTGGGACACTTCCATGGCCACCCCTCATCCCACAGGCCTGACAGGCACAGGAAACAGCATCAACACTGCCTTCTAATAAAGCAACCTGTTCAGAAGTACACTTTACCTCATTGAAAACCATTATTTGCTGAGCAAAAACCATGTTTTATTTGAAGTGTTCCAATCAACTCCCCTGCAGCCCCTGGGGAGGGGAGGTAGCAGGCTGGGCAAATACAGGGGCTTCTCCTCCTGCAGCAATGGTGCAGGAGTTTTTGTATCAATAACTTTAATTATCTCATTTAGAATAACACACTTTCTGCCAAGATCTTTCCACGAAAGTCAAGAAAGAACAGGGAAACAGACATTTCTGCCACTGCAAAATTCACACATTGCTCAGCAAGTTGTGGCGTTGGGCAGCTTTGGCTGTGCTCAGCGATGGTTGGCATAGCCTCAAATTCGTTTATATTGTTAGTTTTTGACAGTGCTCCATTGCAAAGACATGCCATGAGCAATAAAACCAAGAGATAGCTGGTTTTTGGCCAGAAAATAAGAACATCAAAGAAAAATAAAATTATCTTTGTTGTTCCTGTATATATATTCTTGCGAATGTTTTTATGTAAGTTCTTGTGTTTGAATAGAATATATATGATCTATACAGAATCTATATATAATATATATTATATATATATGTGATGTGTGTATATCTATAAATATGTACATATATGTACATACACATTATATATATATGTATATAAACCCCAGCCTGCCCCTGCTGCACTCACCCAGTGGACTGGGAGATCCTGCAGCCTGACAAGAACCACTAAGGAGCAACATAATCAAATGAAGAACTAGAAGGATACCTTGGGCTGTATTTTGGAGGATCACACTCCCATCCACCATCTATCATCCCGAGCCAAGGGATGTCCAAACTAGCTCTTAAACTACACGCTGCAAAAAACTCCTACCCAGGAAATGCTTGCATGGCTCAGTGCTAAGTCAACAACCAGTCCCGGCTCAGGATCAGGCACCTCAGCCTTGTCTCCCTCCAGAGTGTGCCCAGAAATTCACAGAACTCACAGAATCGCTGGGTTGGAGGAGACCTTCAAGATCATCAGTCCAACCCAGCCCCAACACCTCAACCATGGCACTGAGTGCCACATCCAGTCTTTGTTTAAACACATCCAGGGATGGTGACTCCACCACCTCCCCGGGCAGACCATTCCAGTACTTTATCACTCTTTCCGTGAAAAACTTTTCCCTAATATCCAACCTGTATTTCCCTTGGCACAGGTTAAGGCTGTGTCCTCTCGCTCTGTCAGCGCTGCCTGGAGAAAGAGACCGGCCCCACCTGAGCACAAGGTGATGTTTCCCCCTTTTCGCACGGCGGTAACCGGGAGGCTTTGGGACCGCGCGGACGAAAAGGAAAGGGAGGAACAGAGATGACAAAGAGGAAGAAGCAGCCTTGCCTTGGTCCGGAGCGGCTGTTTGTGCGGAGGTCCCGCGGTGGCCCCGGGATGCGGCAAAGAGCGGAGAGCTGGGGCAGAGCCCACCCAGCGCTCGCCATGGGAAGGTGCGGGCGGGAGACCCGAT
The DNA here is from genome assembly GCA_013397095.1 of Sterrhoptilus dennistouni. Classification (NCBI taxonomy): domain Eukaryota; kingdom Metazoa; phylum Chordata; class Aves; order Passeriformes; family Zosteropidae; genus Sterrhoptilus; species Sterrhoptilus dennistouni. The sequence goes on along the minus strand of VWZU01011166.1, from coordinate 1,508,198 downwards.
CCCGGCTCTGCCCAAGGCAGGGACACGGCGTTAATTGTGTCACCGCTATTGCACAACGCTGTTGCCTTGACACTGTGTCATGTAAAGATTTTAAACTGCCTCTTTATTAGTCATCCTCTATTCATTTTAATTGCGCCTGATAAGCGGGGCCATTTCACCTTTGTGTTTTCTGTACGCGCTTATCGCGCGTATTTATGTCGCCCAAGAGACTTTCAATCTCTTCCTGTAGCGTTGGTAGGTGCAGAGGAATGAGGAGGCATTTGCCATCACAGCCTGCTGGGCTTCTCACCTGTTTGTTTGCTGCCTTTTCAGAGCCCTTTTTGCTCTCCCAGTGCGGCTGTCTCCTCGATCCTGGCACCAAAAATGCTCCAACAGAGGCTTAGCTTAATGCATGGGAACCAGTAAGAAGGGATAGGCTGATTGAAACCTGCACCTAATTTTATTTTTTTTTTTTCAGGATCAAGTGCTGTAGGTGTGTGCTTAACACCACGGGACTCACTTTGATCTTCTCCCAGGACAGAATTTTCTATGGATTAAATTCTTGCCTCTGAATTAGGGTATAGGTTATTTAACAAAATCAAAGCTGGGAGATGAATAACTAATTATTGGATTTAATGCAAAGAATACAGCGAAAGTTTATGGAATATTTTAGTCTCACTTACTTGCAACATAAAAATATACTGCCTGTGAGTTTACCCGTGTGAACTCTGTCCCTGGAATTCCTTATCTAGCCTTATCTTTGTGAAGCCTGAAGTTTCACTGGAAGTTCTTGGAAAAAAGTGCACTTTCCCTTGTGTGATATTATGACCCTCTGCTCATGGCAAACAGCCCCTGGGTTGGTGGTGGGAGAGGGAAGGGCCCTTTGGCCAGGGACAGCTGTGCCCACCTGTAGGAGCAGTGCACTCAGGTGGCACAGGTGCTTCCCCAGCACCTGCAGCACTGCTGCCACTGCTGCCACTGTTTGCTTAGAGCTCACTGCAAAGTTGTCAGAGTCCTTCTCCATCTGGAGAGGGATCTGTTCTCTGGGTTTATTTAGTTTCACCTTCATTTTCCCCATTTAAAAAGGCTCAAAGCTGGAATTCAGGTTTGAGCCAGAATCGTGTGAGGAGATGGGGAAAATCCCATTCTCAATTAAGTTCAGAAAAAGGAACAGAAATGCCATTAAAGGCAGAACAAAAACCACATTTACTCCAGTGTGAACATGATTTCCCCCCTAGCATAAATCTTGCATTCCTGTGGGCTGAAATGAGCTACCCAGCATCTTCAAGGGCCACTTGGAATATTTATGCAACTCCTTAAAAGGATTATGAACATATATGGATAAGTTTATTACCATTTAGGACAAAATTCCACCTAAGCTTTTGACAACCAAATGGAATATTTTCGTTTCCATCATCCAGGACCTTATTTTGTAGAAAATGGTTTAAGTTGGTTCTTATAGATACAACAGTATTACTCAAATTTTGTGTGTATTGAAGATCCTGTATTGCCTTGTGTTGGAGTAATACCTTGGCCAGATAAATGAATGTATTTATTTGAAAAGCTGAGAAGTGCCCAAGTCATATTTTTGGCCCAGAAAAAAGATTAAAGAATGCTTTTCATGTGGCTGATCGTGCTTCCAAAAATAATAATTATTTTTGTAAAGGAAAAAAGTGTTCTGTCATAACTGCAGTAAAGTATTCTCTGATAAGTATTCTTGTGATCTGTTATTCTGCCTAACTCAAAGAAGGGAGGGGGGGAACAAACAAGAGCAAGGCTGCCTTCCCTTGCCCTTATCCTTACATGAGAGCACACAAGCTAAAGCTAAAGCTCTTTGACCACATTTTAGCTTGATCCCACAGGATAATGTACCTATGAATTAATTGTCTTTGATGCTTGGTTCATATCTTCTGGAGACTGTGCTGAAGACAAATTCAGATTGCTGCATTTAAATATGGGTTAAGTCACCTCTGATTAGTATAATCAGCTACCAAGGAGCCTCTTGAACAGGGACATAAAATAGAGAGTTAATAATAATTATGTTAAAGGCACAAATCCCCCTGAATTCAGCAGGCAGAGGACAAATGAGCAGAGGGAGCACCAGGCAACAGCAGCAGCTGCAGGGTTGCCCTTGGATGAAGCACAGAGGGAGAACAGTCAAGTCAGTGCAGAATTACTGTCCATCATCTGCTACTGCATCCTTCCTAATAAATCACAGTGGTTACTGCTTAGCACATTGAATTCACATTGATAAACATGAATATTTCCTATTAATATCCAACAGGATATTTCCTATTAATACTTATGCTGTGCCTTGTTCATACAAGGTGGTGCCGCTTTGAAGTTTCTCTCTGGTACTTGTCCATTCTTAGTTACCTGATCCCATACACAGCAGTTGGGAATTGTGCAGGTCAGCTATTCCTTGCACTGAAGGTTTCTTCTTTCCCTCTTGGGCCTTTACTTAGGGCACATGCAAAGGTAATATTATCATCTCACAGTTTTCAACATATTACATTAGAGCAGCTAGTGCTCTAATGTTTGGCCCAATGGGCTTCGGGCCAAACATGCCAGATGGAAAGTTCCCCTTGTCACCTGGAATTCCTGCTACACTCCAGGCTCTGCCCAGACCTCAGGATGTACATGTGGGTGACAAAGGACACCCTTCTTGGGGAGGCTGTGCTGGTGCAGGAGCTGCCTCAGTCCATTCCTCCCCATCTATGTCACAGCTGCTGTCATTCTCCTCCTCTGTTCTGCACTGGGCTATGGCCAGAGGGCTCCCAGCTCTATCCTAATCTCCTCCCCAAACTGGGTAACTGGGTCAGAAAGTGGCATTAGGGTGGCTGTGACTTGCAGGCAATTCCAGAGGTCCTATTTGCTTCCTGTGCTGGTGGGAAAACCTTCCCTCTGCAGAGCCACCTGCAATGGCCTGCTGAGAGAAGCTACTGCTGATTTCACTAGGGAAAGCAAAATCTTCCTTTTCATGACCAGTGTGGCCCTTTCCCAGCTTTGTACAAGAAGACATTAAAAATCAAGACTGTTTAAGATGGATCAGGATGCAGCAGGAAGCTGCTGTGGAGAAGACAGTGGGGTTGACACTTCTACCACACCCTGACTGGCAAACACTGGAAAAAACAACACAAATATATCTGTGTATGGACCTGATACCATGCAAACTCACCTCCAACAACCACTAAAGGCCAGGCATAGTTTGACAGTCACATTATAAATGTCAAGCAGTGGCTTTTTAGGCATCAACTGTACCAATGGTTCTTTAGAACTGAGCAGCCTGATGGTCTCGAGGGACCACTGACAACAAAACCCAGACACTGGAAAGGACAGAAGCCTGAAGCACAAGCCCCAGGGCAGAGCTCTCCAAACACCTCCCCTAATGGTCTTTTAGGATACACAGCAAAGAAAATGTGTGTCCTTCATCCCAGGTGCACCAAAGTCAGCAGGGCTCTTGGGGAATTTCCATTCCTTTCCTTCTGCCTTTCTTTAAAAACGCTGAAATTTTCTAAATAGTTTCCTGAATGCATCAAACAGGTGGACTGATATTCAACAGGGATTCTGCCCAGGGATCAAGACAGACTGAAAGCCCCACACGTTGCTGAGGCTGTGCCACTCTGCTCATACCTAAACAAAAGCAAGTTAAATTGCAAGTCTATGAGATTTTATCGCTGTTTTACTACAAAATGATACTGAAATGTGAAAAAATAAAAAATCAGAACTGCGTGGGATGTTACTGCACTCTACTCACAGAAAAGCACATGGGGTTTTTTTGGGCACAGGGGAGGTGCTGAGCACCATCAGTGAATTGATTACGGTACTGGAAACTAGTATTACGTGACAGATTTTGTCTACAAGCAGTGTTGCAAAAAGTCATCCCTAATAAGAGGAAATGAACCTCTGACTAACCTGGGGAAATCGGGTTCATTATGCAGCTCTAAGTGATGCCATTTTTTGTGTGTCTATAGAAAATGAGTGTATGGGACAGTTGGAATTTCCTCATCTAAATGGGAATATCAAGATCAGTTTTGGTCAGGGTTTGTGAATGGGAGACTGGGGTTGGAGAGCAATCTAATGAGCATGTTTTCATGAAACTCAGGAAGTGTTTTGCAGAAGTAAGACCCGTGAAAAACAGATTGCGTTTCTGGTCTTTGGACTTGGCTCTTGACTTGGCCCAGATCTGGTGGTGATCATGAGGGCAGTTATATACTGTCACACTTCCCATCCTGACCCCAAACCTCCACTGCACCCCTGGCTGTCTTAGAAACAGCTTCTAGTTCTCCCCTCAATAAGAAACCCCCTCTCACTTCTTATCCCAGGAGAGCACCCATCCTGTCTGGCAAGCCAAGAGGCACCTTCCCAGCACATTTGCAGGCAGCCAGATGAGCCTGATGAGGTTTGTGCTGTGGATCTAATTTTTTTTAAAATTTTTTGGTCTGTTTTTTGGACTTTTTTGGGGGGAGGGTTTGTTTTTTTTTTAAATTTCAGCACAGTATGCAAAAAACATAGTTCTGCAGAGCAGAGCCTGAGGGTTCTCAGAACACTGAAAACCACTTTTAGGAAAATGCTAGCTTACAACAAACTTCATTTCAATAAAGCAAAAAGCTGTCCTCCTCTGGACCATCATTGCTGTCACAGTGACATCTGAGTTTCTCTGAGTTTTCATCCTTCCCTTGTCCATTTAATGCACATGCCTGCCCTTAACCCTGGTGGTGGTGCTAGTTTGCAGAACAAGCCATTTCAGCTGAGGAAAAACACGAGCAAGAGACTCCAAAAGATTATTTTAAAATGCATTGTTTCTTCTAGAGCTTCAGTAATTTCAGTGGCAGCACTTTGGGTGACCTGCATTAAATAGCACTCACAGAGAGCACTACAAAAAGCAGAACTCACTGTGGGTTTGCTGCCCTGTCATCATCTCCTCCAGTGAATTCAGGCACCATGCAGTACCAGCACAGATAGTGTCACTAGCACAGCAACTGGTGGATGAATCATAATGAAACTATGAAGAGGAAACCTGTCACAAGTAGAAGGAAACACTTGCTTTTCAGTGGAGTGTTTAATCTTCATACAAGGGCTGAAGTTCAGGATGTTGGTGAGAGAATTAACTTGTGCCCTGGTCAGTAAATGAAGCTTTTATGCGGTTATTTACTGCATAAAAAGTTGATGGTTCTGTTGCCATGGGAAATATGAATACTTGCCATGACAACTGGAGCAGAATGTGGCACATAATCCACTTCACACAGAGCATCTTCCAAAACAACGGCTCCCATTCATGCATCCTACAAAATTCTGTGTCCTGGAGAGCAAATCCAGTCTGTTTTTTCAGGCACAGAGGTTAACCTGCACTTTACCTTGGCATATTTCCTTGTGTCTAATATTATTTACTACTTGGTTCTTATATACCCCTTTCAGTAATACACTTTGCTAAGGTAATCTCTACAAAACAAACTTCTCTGTTTTACAGATGAGCAATTCAGGAAAAAAAAAATAAAATCAGAAATCCCCACAGAACAGCAGGTGTTTGCACCCACATCACCTGAGCCAGTAACAGGAGCATGGCTCTCATTGCAAGAAGGTGGGATGAAGCCAAAATCTGCACTATCAGGGCAGAAAAACTGCTGGGGAAAACTTCAGTGAGCCCAGTGCATCAGTTCCTCTGATCAGACAGGAACACAGTGATCTCCCTGAGCCCTGGTTTGGGATGCAGGACTGCTAGACCCCACAGGCAGTTTGGGCATGGAGGGCTCTCCCTGTGCCAGCCAGACACTGCAGAGAAAGGATTGTGCTCCCTGTAGCATTTTGTTCCAGAGGATACTTCTGAAAACATCTTTCCCCATTCTCACAGAGGAGCTGAGCACGCTGCTGCTGCTGCTCAGAGCTGTGCACACTGAAATAAAGCACAGTCTGTCTTTGCTGTGCTCATCCTGGCCAGCCTGCAGCTCCAAGCACCCTGCACACCTGCACTGCCCTTTGGCAGATTTGGCTTCCTCATGCCAGACCTGGTGCTGCTCCTCAACAGGAACAGGGTGAGCAAACACCACCAGTTTGGGTGGCCAGGTTGCACTTATTTAATCCTAAAAACCCATTGAAGCCCCACCATGCCTGGTGCACTAATGGAGCACAGAGTTTTCTAGAATTATTTGCCTTAAAGTAATGTCTGGAGGGAAAAAAAAAAAGAAAAAAAGAAAATAAAACAACATATTGTGATCAAGAGTTATGAGTAACCTGGAACACCAAGAATGTGCTTGGAGTAAATATGTGACTGAGAAAACCATTACTAACCCAGATGATGATTATTCTGGCTATTTACCTCTTAACCTTGCCAGACACATCCAAAATTGCATAAAAAGTGACATCTCTCCTTTATCACAAGATTTAGCCCAGAGGGAAACTCTCTCTCTTTGAGTTACCGACGTTAACGATGTTGCTTTTGGCTTTGGATCTATTTCCCTACTTTAAAAAACAGCATTGACAACTTTTTTCCACTGGTTAATTTGCATAGTCACAGTAATTAAATATGAATCTTCAAATATTGCTTGACATGTTGTACATTTATCATCAGTGAAACAGTCTCCTGCCCATTTTCATAATTATTGCTGTTCAGATCAAAATGGTTATGTGCTGAAAGACTGACAATTTTCTCCTTTTAGTTGAGTTCTCAGTTGTTTGCCCTCTTGGCAGCACTGCACAGGAGTTGTGTTTCATAATGAAATTAATTTCCATTCGCATATGGAGGCAATAGTTTCCTTTCCAAAATTTTTTTTTTTTTTTACTTTAAATTGTTTTTTAAGATTTGGACTCCAATCCGTCCTGCAAGGAGCCAACATTTCCTTTAATGATGTCTTAGGAACCACTGCTCATGTGCAGCCCTGGCTGAATAACAGGACCATATAAACTCCCTGGATATGATTGATGGTTGGTTATGGTGGCCTTGATGGCCATAAAGCTTTGCCTGATTGGTGTCTTTAACCCTTCCTGCTTGTGTGGGTGGTAAATTTTGCAAGGAATCAACAGTGACTTCAGGCCTTTGCTCAGATCAGAGGGTTGGGTTTTTTCCATCTCCACACTGAGCACTTTTACACAGTGGCTGCCCCCAGCTCTGTATATTTCTTTCACCTTGTATTCCCTGGCAGACCAGCTTTGCACTAAAGAGGAAAGAGGACAGGAAAAGTACTTTTAGGCACCCATAAAGCCTGGCAGGAGCAGCTGTGTGATTTCCATGCCTCAGAAAATTCTGAGTGAAGTGCTCTCCATCCCAACTCCCCAGGCAGGTGGCTGACTAAGTGTTACCTGCCCATCAGTCATGCTGCCACACAAGGAGTCCTCGGAGTCTCTGCCTAACTGGACATGCATCTGTATGTGCTCAGAAACCCTGCTGGCTGTCTCCTCCTCAGTAAATAAATATGTAGCTCCTTGTGAACAACGTCTTAGCAGATTGAAGGAGCCTCTTAAGAATGATTGAGGTACGAGAACTAGTTCAAAAAAAGCTGCAGACAGGTTGAAATCCTTAAAGTAATAAGAAACCCCAATGATTTTTTTTAAACTAAAAATCAGTATTTCATTCTAGAGGCCAGATTACACTTTCATCTATAAAGGTGAGAAAGGAACAGGCTGTTCCTGTTGCATGTGCCTTTCACAAACCCTCAGCAGGCACACTCTGTTCCTCACCTCCCCTCTGTTTCTGGGTGATCCCAGGTGGGATTCTGCATGGGCACTGCAGCTGGAGATGGTGCTGAGAGCTCAGGGGCCTCAGTGATGGGACCAAAGGAGAGGAGAGATTAAAAACCTGACCTCTATGTTGGGAGGGAACAAGGAGTTTTCCCCAGCCATGATTAAGCCCAAGCTTTTCACTTCCTGCCTGGGACTCACTGCTGGTGCTTGAACTGGAGCAAAAACTCACTTGATGCACTCAGGCCTGCAGCTCCTGCCCTCCTGATGGGAAGATGCAGCGCATGGTCTCATGCAGCTCCTGCACTTCTCATCACAGGTCTCAGGGTTTCATCACAGCCCCTCAGAGCTAGGAGAGAACTCCTTCATTTCACAAAAGTCAAATCAGTCCTTTTTGAAAAGCAGCTTTCATCACAGATTAGTGACTGTGAGACTACAGCTCTGGGTTTGTTTTTATTTTAATCCTCATACTCAGTACAGGTTGGAGTTACAGCTGCTGGTGAAGATGGGCAAACCTCAACTTTTCAGCAGGTTTCCTCTAAAAGAAGGACTTACAGTTTGAGGTGCTGAACCAAGTGACTTTGTGATTTCCTGGTAGCCACAGGAGAACCCACTGCCCTGTGAACATCAGGGCTTTGCTATCACTGATCAAAGCACACAGGGCCCAGGGAACAGTGAAATGATCTCTGAGGAACATCTCCTCCTCCTCCATGAGGGCCTGGGGATCTCCCTGTGCACGGCCAACATTCAGCTGCACGTTTCTATTTCAGGTCTCGACTGCTGGAGCACTTGATCAGCTTACCCACTGTCCTGCAGGATCAGGGCCTGAATGAGGGCAAGCTGGCTGTGACCCAACCCAGATAAGTCCAAGGTTTTGCTGACAGGTTGGGGAAGAGAGGGAGCTGGGAGAACTTCTGCTGTCTATGACAATAGCTGGCTTTTTATTGTTCAGATTTCCAGACCCAGAGACATTAGTGTGTACTGGCTTCTGCCCATCAATTAACTATAAGAAGAATGAAAGAGAGTCTGTTTGCTTTTTGTTGGGCGGCTTTTCTGGACCAGAAGCTGGAGCCCATCCTTTTGAACATTCTTTCCTGTACCAAGTCATCTAGAGAGTGGACTTCCAAGTGCCCTTTTACCAGGAGCAATGCAAGCTTTCCTCTGCCCAGGCCAAGGCAGGGGTTTGATGTGCAGCTTCCCCTGCCCACAGGGGCTGCAGCATTGACACACTGCCCAGTAAACAGAAATAAAAGCATTTGTATCCTGTGTAGTGGGTGCTGGAAATGTGGGTATCCACAGGACAGACTCCTCATCCTGAGGCTGGTTGGCAGAGCCAAGGCATTCCAGATATTGCTTATTTGTCACCCTTGGAAGAATAATTTCCTCCTTTATGTAGCTTTTCTGCTGTTCACAGCTACAAAGGGATGGCCCTTTTAGCAAGGCCTGTTGTGATGGAACAAGGTGTAAGGGCTTTAAACTGAAAAAAGTTGATTTTGACTCCAATTTTTTTATAAAAGGGGCAGTGAAACACTGACAGGTTTCCCAGAGAGGTGGTGGATACCCCAGGAACATCCAAGGTCAGCTTGGACAGAGCTCTGAGCAAACTGATCTAGTTGGAGATGTCCCTGCTTAGTACAGGGGGGTTGGACCAGATGACCTTTAAAAGTCTTCTCCAATCCAAAACTGTTCCATGATTCAGTGATCCTATGACTTAATATTCCTCATCCAGACGAGTGTAAGCAGATGAGCATTTTGCCTGACTTGACACACAAGAGCCCAGATGCAAATGCTAGAGACAAATATGGAATTTTGTTGCTCAGAAGTTGCTCCCTTCAGTCACTGGGTACCATCAACCCAGGGGATTCTCCACCAGACACAGCTCAGGAACTTCTGCTGTTTAACATCCCTTCTCCAAAGGCAGGAGCCCACCTCTTTAGCCAAACCAGATACTTTCCTGCCAGCAGTACTGGAATTTGATTTCCCTTTCCTTTGCCAGGGCTCTGGGGGTCTCCATCTCCCTGTGCCTGATGTGTCAAACTTCCTCCCCAGTTCCACTGAGAAAAAATGATTGTGCTACATGGGGAAATCCTCCTCCCTGGGTGCCCCTGCACTGCCACAGGGGTGGCACTTGCCTTCCTCCATCTCCTGAGCTGGTTCCCCAGCCTGGATTGCTGCAGCTGTCACCTGAAACCTGTGGCACAGCATCTGCTGTGTGCAGGGTGCCAGGGAGGGAAAGGGTTTGCTTGGTGCCAAAAAAGTAACTTGTTTTTGCAGGCATTTTAAGGCAGGGTGTGCAGGTGGGGTTTGCAGTGCTCCACCTGTGCCAAAAGGAGTTTGTGTTTGGGCAGATCTATATGGATGACAGTTTGTGTTTGGATAGATCTATATGAATGACAGTTTGTGTTTGGACAGATCTATATCTGCAGGATGAAACAGCAGAGTGAGGGACTGTGGACAAACCACCACATGAGCCATCACCAAGTGGCTGCCAGCTTTACATATCACAATATATCCCTCACTGACAGGCAAAACTTCCCTCCCAGGGCCATTTATTCTCTACGACAAACTCCTGTCCTCCATGAGGATTCTGTAAACACTTCCTGGATGGGGAAGCAGACATCAGGAAGAAAACGATGACACAATATAATGAAAGCAATTTGGGGATTGCTTAGCACAGAGTGAAGGACATGAGAGCTCAGCAAATTTGAACCACTATTGTAATAACAAAGAACACAAGTCAGAGGAGTCTTTTCCCTGCGGTATCACTGCAAAAAGCTTCTCAGATGGCTCTGTTAAAGTCATTTTTGCACTGGGAATAGCCACTGGCAGGATGACAGCCTACATTTTGCTCCTTAATCTTATTGGCACATTTAGTTGGCCAGGGTTTAATTAATGCTAGATCTATTTATAGCTGCAACCATGAAGGATGTGAAAGTTCTAAGAACTACTTGCAGAGTCTAGATCCATGAGATTTCCTCTCATTTTTTTTGCTGTCCAAAATTTCCTCTGAAGCCTTCAAATATCTCTGTGACCTCTCCGGGCTGAAATTTGGAGGAAGGATGGTTCCATAAATGCATTGGGAAATAATACTTAGTAATGGACAAACCTGAACCAATGTGTCCTCTCAGCTCCTTTGGGATGTGGGTTGGCCAGCCAGGCCAGAAATTGTGCAATCCCTGGACTGCCCAAGCCCAGCATGCAGGGAGGTGGCTGCTTGTGCCTGTGCAATGGGGGAAGTGTCCACTCTGAATCAAATTTAAAAACTCTTTCTCAGCACTCCTGGGACACACATGGCCATGACTGTGCCTGGTGGCTTCAGCTTGGGAAGAGGGTGGGACAAGCCTGGGGAGGAACTGACCCTCAAGAGACTTTGCACCATTGTGGTGTAACATGAGCCCTCTTCTCACCCTGACTGTGCATCCTGATGTCTGATAGAAGCCTTTTTTCACTAATAAAGCACACACAAACAGCCTGTTGAAGGTGGATGAGACTGATGAGGGCCCAAGTACACCACCCCTACACACAGAAAAAAACCTGAAGCTGGTTCTACCAGGCAGCAGAGGTTACAGCCTGAATAATTCATTTAACTACAGTGCAGCTCTACCATGACGTGGATTTCAAGCCAAAAGCAAGTGATGTTTTGAAGGGCCTTAATGACAAAGGGAACTTGGGTTCTCTCTGTAAATCACAAGGGGATGTGTCCTTCAGAGGGCAGGGCAGTATGTGCTTCTGAAGAAAGAAAATTGATGCTTTTTGGAAATGTCACATATTACTTTTGCTTTTTCAAGCACACTGAGATACAGCCAGTACTAGGTAGGCGGGAAATGATGACTCTGTTGAATAACTGTCTGGCCAATAGGATCTCCATAAACAGTTATTCAGATGTGCCCTGTTCACACCTGTCACCAGCTAATTGCAACATGACTATAAGATCACCAGGGCTGTATTGACATGTGAGGAAGTGATTATGAACACAGAGCTTCCTCAGAAGCAAGGGCTGTCCCACTTTTCACAATGATGTTGGAGCACAGAAATCTCTGCGGAGCTCTAATGGGCTGCAGGGGTGAGCTGACAATAAGCGCTCTTTAATTAAGCTCTTTGAGAAAGTCAGGCTCCCACTGGGCTTGTTGTGAGAGCAGCAAAGCTCCTGATTTATAGCAATTCAGTGCCCAAGCTTCCTAATACTGATGTAGGACACCAAATCACCAAGACCTTTTCAGAGTAATTAAAGGCAGGATGTGCTCCTGGCTGGCATATCCCAGCTCTGAATGGGAATGCAGTCAGGGGTATTCCTGGAGTTTGCCCTGTACTTTATATGGTCTGTGCTATACAATGGGTTGCACTGGTGATGGTAAAACTAAGAACTACTTGCAAAGTCCAGATCCATGAGATTTCCTCTCTTTTTTTTTCTGTCCAAAATTCCTTTTGAAGCCCTTCTCATTCAATTAGAAAGCGGGAAGAAGTAGTGATGGGGTGATAATTCAGGATCTTCCAAGTTCTGACCACAAACTTGCTGCAAAGTTTTGAGAAGTCCAAAGTTTCTCTTTTCCTCTTTTAAATCAAGTGGGAAGGAAAAAAAATTAAGCCCAATGGCATGCAGGGTTTAATCAGTTATGGATTGATTTTCAGAAATAATAAGGAAATATCAACTCATTCTTGGCACTCTTTATCTTTGAAAAATGAGGCCACGGGGTGTTACTTTTCTTGCAGCATTTCTTTATAAAGACAATATTGCTCTTATAAGCTAAATCCATCTTGGCCACGTCATCAGGGCTCTGGGCATTGATGCAGCACATACAATTACTGCAGTAGCTCCTCCTTGAGCTGGTGTTTGAGCACACGCAGGGCTTTGGAGCCTCTTGGGTGGCCTGTGGCCACTCTGTGTTGCCCCTTCTGAGGAGGTACCTGAGGAGGTGCTGCCAGTGACCCTGGCTGGAGCACAGGGACATCTGAGCTGGCCACCAGCACATAGAGAAGTCTGTCTGCCCTTGGAACTGCCCTGCACAGGAGGATCTGAGCTCTGGTGAGCCACGAAGATTTGTGCAAACTGAATTGATTTGAGAACTCCAACTCCCAGAGTCTCATAATGCCTTTATGTGCTAAACAGGAGCAGTCCCTACTCAGAATTGTTCCTTGTAGGGAGAATTTGCACTTTCTAGACTGCAGTCAAATCAGCCCTAAGCCTTTCCTTTGGCAAGAGCAGCTGGTGGAAGTTGTGGATGCTTTACCAACTCAGGCATTTTCCAATCCCTCTGTCACTCTTGTTCCTCTGCACACTTTCATCACCCTTCTTGAATTAAAGAAAGGCTTGTATGAACAGAAGTAATATCACTGAAAATCCCTGACTATAGTCCTTCTCACTAATGCATTGTGACTATTTAACTGTGACTCCTAAAGTCTCATCCAGAGTCATTACTTTCAATCCTGTGGGCCTGCCTTCCCATCTGTGTCTTTGGTGCCTGATTCTCCATCAGCCCACACCCATGTGCTTGCCATAGGCAGCTATTCCCTGTGTATTACCTTACAAGGCTAAATACAAACAGGAAAAAAACCCCCAAACTTCACAATTTGAATCACCATTATACTTGCTTTCCAATCAGAAGAAAAATGTCAACATTAAAAAAAAAATAATTAATTTTTCTGCTTGGTGCAAAATACCATAGGAAAGAAAATGCCAACATGAAAATCGAGGTACAATTACAACCCTCAAGGTCACACCAGTACTGTGGCCAGTGGGACTCTTGTGGGTGAAGTTGCTCCCTGTGTGGAGGCCAATTTTAGGCCGTTGTCACAAAAATCCTTCGAAAATAGGTTCTCTGCAGCAGCTGGGTTGCTCTTGTACTCAGGATTGAATTTCAGTCTGTGTGCATATCAGATGAGTAAGATTTGGTTCAATGAAAGAGTCTGAAGGGAAATTTTTTTTTCAAGCTGTGTGATGTGCAAAAACACCCAACCCATCAAGAAGAAAGACATGAAAAAAACAATAGAGATACCAGAAGCATAAAGGAGGAATAAAGACATCCTTTGGGATAAGGGAATGGAACACGTGTGGGTGGAAAAGCACACAGGAGAGATATGGAAAGTATTCAAAGAGAAATTACTGTATGCCAAATGGTTATGTGTGCCATTGAGCTATAAATACTTCAGGACTGGAGACAAGGGTAAAATTTATACAAGAAAGTGGGAAAAAAAAATCATCTGATGTAAGGTAAAACTCCCTAAAAGCACAGGGAAATTGAAAAAGTCGAGGTGGAAAATGGAATGAAATGCCAGTTAATGATGTGAAGAGAGCAGGACCAAACCCACACTTAGTTCTTACATGGGTGTTTGTGTTTAGTAAAACCTTACTGTTTGCAACCCTGCTGTCACTGTTTCAGAAGCAGCTGCATCATAAGAGCTCAGACACCCCTCAGAGTCACCCTGGCAGCACCTCCTGGTCATCCTGCCTTTCTCCTATTGCTTCCTGGGTCCACCACTGCTCCCAGCACCTTCCTGCACTCCTCTGGGTCCTTCCTGCTGCTCTATTCTCTGTTTGTTCAGCAGCAAAAGTGCCTCCATGTGCCTGGGACCAAGCAGAGCTACAAATCACACCCTCAGTGCCAAGGCTGGCTCTCAGAATCACCACTGACTGCACACACTTGTGTTTGCCCAGCAGCAAACACCTGTCTGTTGACCCTTATGAGCAGGAATTTGGTGTCCCCAGGTGATGGAGGTGAGTACACAAATAAAATGTTGCAAGTCCTATGACTACCACAACAGGCTGAGAGCCACACACCAGACCTGCGGCCAGAGATGTGAGTGACCTCCAGCAAGGGTAACCATGCATGACCTCAAGGAATTCAGCTCCCCAGGGCAGGATTCCTCTCAACCAGACTGAATTATTTAAGGACTCGATGCTTACTCCCAGTTAATTGTGCTGACTTGTTTCTAGGGAGAGTGGAGGGAGAAAGGCTCCTTCAGAGACTTTGACTCAGAGGAATGAACATTGCAACTTCTCCTGCCATGGCAGCTCGTTGGGCAAGGTGTGGGAGGCTGCCCAGTGACTTCAACCCCACTGCAGGAAATTCTGTTTTCTGGAAATGGTTGTGCTGTTGCAATGTTTTGGGGAAGGGTGTCAAGAGCTGAGAAGGAACATTTTACAGAAGGAGTTGAAATATAACTTCAAAACCCCTTGGACCTACTACAAGCAGCTGTACACTGGGGCCCTGTGAAAGTTCATCCCAAAAAGAGACTTAACCATCAGTGTCCCCTCACCTTGGGCAGGTACATCCCCTGTTTTGGCCATGCAGACTCTCTGGGTGGGATCAGCCCCCTTTTGCAGAAGGAACACCAGGCACACATCAGCTCTGCCTTGCACTGAGCAGCAGCAGGAGAAAGCTGAGCTTGGCTCTCTCCTCTGTCCTACTTGCTCTGCTGTGATTACATAAGCAGCATTTGCCTGGCTCCTACTTTCTCGTTTCCTTTGCTTGTTTTCTGATTTTTAGGACACTCTTTTGCTCGAGTTACACTGACCTCTTTTGTCAGGGAGGGTATGATATTTTCTGACTAAAGCCTCTTATCTTTAATAACCCGGCACATTTACTGTCCAAGTCAATAGTTAGACTTGGGAATTCTTTTAATTAGAAAAGCAACCACTCTAATCAATAGAGAAATCTGAAAGCCCCATGTAACAGAGAGGGAGCTGTGCAGAAATCTAGACCATCTACAAGCAAGACAGACACCTACAACAAGTATCACATTCATCTTCTCCTTTCCATTCAGCAGTGGAAAATACGTGAACATATTGCAGGGCACCCAAACCACCCTAAACACAGTCATCTGTGAGAAGTTCTGCTTTAGTTATGGTGAAATAAAGAAAATGACAGCATCATTCAAAAAACCTGGGTACCAGTTAATAACTTCCACAATTCTCCCTCTCTCCACTCTGGCCACTGTGGTTAAACTAGGCAGCTGTGGGAGACGGTCAGCAGCACAGTGATTTATCTGCCTTGATTGGAACTTATCAAACACAAGCTGAGGGTTTCCTTCTCAGATGTGTGGCACAGGTGGCAGCTGATGCAATGGCACAGATAGACAAACTCCCACCCCAGCCAGCTGGCATGGAGATGGGTTTTCTCTTTAAATCATGACATGTCCAGGCTCATTCAAAAGCTATTTTACCCAGGATATAAAAAACCCCTTGTAATGTGGAGGGCAGGATAATGTGAACAAGGAGGCAGAACACACAGTGAGGGGACACAGGACAGAAATGGGTTAAAGCAGAAGGTAACAAAATGCACAGTTTGGTCCAAGGCTCCCCTGCTCACCCTGCACAGGGACACAGCACAGTGAGGGAACACTGGTTGCTCTGTGTGTATCACAGGTACATGTCAGGATACCAGAGAATTGCTGTAAAATCTACTTTTCATGGGCTCCTATGGAAAAAAAAAAATCTGTTCCCCCAACTTTAAACTAAGCAGCTGCCAAGCTCCTGAGTGGCAAGGCTGAACACCAGCCCCAGGGATTTTGTTTGCAAGCCCTTACAGAGGATGACACTGGGTAGTGAGACCCTTCTGCATCTAGCCCAGCATGACGGTGCTTCTCTGCTCAAACAGAATGGAAGATTAATCAGATGTTAAAAATTACTATTCAAAAGATCTTCTCTGACATAAATACCCAGACTGACAGCAGAGCATTCAGCAACGTGTCCAAATCATCTTCCTCTTCAGGAGAGGAACAGAAACAGCTTCTCAAACAAATGAGAAAAAGACTTTTGTTTTGCTTTGTTGCAAAGAAGAATCAACTGATGACAGCAGACATTTAAAAAACAAGCCCATGCTTAATTATAATCTTTCTGGAGCAACCAGGATGGCTTCAGATTATTTTACATAACTGTGTTAAATCCCCCCTGAGAATTATTCGCCTCCTACACTCCAGGGTGCCTGAGCTTAAAAGATGGCCAGTTATTTAACAGGCTTGTCAGTAGCTTAAAAAATGTACCAGCACTTGCTGCAAAACAACAATTGCAAGTGGGTTTATTCCATTATCTTCACAGACCCTCCACAATGGACAGGAAATTGTTCTTTGATGGTGCATTTTATTTTGAAGTGTGCATTGCTCTTGTGTGTTGAAATGGTAATGAACATAAAACATATATATATATATATGGCCAAAGCTGGGAGTACCCTTTTGAGCAGTAGCAGCCTTGCATGCACTTACTTTGTGGATTCAGTGTTATCACTTTCTCTGTGCCCTGGCACTGCATTTTCTGTGTTTGTGGCAGGGCAGAAGAGAAAATACAGCCCTGAGCCTGATGACTGCAATTCTTATAATCCAGCACTGATGTGAAACCTTCAGCACTGTTCACTAAGAGAATAAAAACAACCTCCCGCAAACTGCCAGGAGGGAGTGTAGATCTCAGTGACCAAGTTACAAACCAACTGAGAACAGAAATTCAGCATGTCCCAGGCAAGCCTGGACTACCAGTCAGCATCCCCCAGCAGCAGATGGGCTCCAATGCTCAGCAAAAGGGGGAACTGAACAATTGGTGCAAATCCAACTATAAGGGAACCTGCAAAAAGGGGAATGGAACAGCTGATGCAAACCCAGCTATATGGGGAACCTGCAAAAGGGCAATGGAACAGTTGATGCAAAGCCAGCTGTAAGGGAACCTGCAGGGTCACATCTGCTGCCATGAGTCCCTGGGCTCTGCAGCACTGCAGACTGCCTCCCTTCATGCTTGGTTGAAGCTGTTCAAGAGGATGTGCCAAAACATGGATCTCTAAGCTCGGAAGGGAAAGAGTACAAGCAGAGTTCAAGCTGACTGTGCCACAAGAGCTGAGATGAGCACCAGGATGAATGGAAGATGGGATGGAGCCAGAGCAGCCTTGCAGTGGCCAGAGGAGCAGGCAGTGGCTAAAACACAGCTGGTTCCTCATGAAACCTCTCTGCAGAGCTGGAGGTTCGATGGATGAGCAGCACAGAGGGATTGATCAAGCCAGCACTGGGATTTCCACTGGGACCTTGGGCCATGCCACTCTGGGCTCTCACCTGCTCAGTCTCTTGGGGTTACGAGGTAGGAAAGAGGAATTCTACTTCCCTCTCTCTCTTTTTCTGAAGAACCTCTCCTTATTCATGGGGAAAATAACAAAAGAACATTTTTACTTGAAACTTGAAGCTGAACTCTATGAAACCTTTAGATTGCATTTCTCAGTGAAAAGTAATAAGTCCATTTGCAAATGGCACTCCTGCTCAGTTTAATTTGTCCCCTTTCCCAGGGGAGCTCTGACCTCAAAAGTCCCTGAGGCTTTTGGAATTGATCAGGATCTGTATTTTCCAGGAGAATGCCTTATTTCAAAAGCATCTGAAAAGCTGACTCTCAGCTAATCCCTTCACAACAAAAAGGCACCTTCTTTCCATCTTTTCATATCCCTGCTACTTTTTCCTATCTCCCTGCCATTTCCTACACTTTAATGTATATCTAAATTTTCCTCTCTGTCCTCTTCTGTGGTCAGTTCTTAGTAAAATATGCATTTTTATGCTCCTTGGGAAAGAGAAGATCACAGGAAAGAAAGAACTGGGTGTGTGAGCCATGTACCCTTCTCTCCATCACCAAGCATTTGAACAGGATGGCATCTCTAAACTCAAGAGTACAGAAATACCAACAGCCCCTGTCTGGAAAAAGTGAATTTTCCTAAATGCCTGGGCAAACTAAAGGTTTGGAGCTGTTATTATTAGACTGGGATAGCTGGAAGAAAGCTCACTGTATCCACTAATGAAAATGTGTCTAAATACTGCAGGGCTGTGAATTTCTATTTTGGGAGGATGTGGGTAGTTAAGTAACCCCTGCCTGCTTGTGTCAGAGCACAAGTGGCAAGTGCCCTGCCTGCAAAAAAAGCCCCAAGCCACAGAGGAACGAAATAAAGTCCTAAAAGACTGAAGCAGAGCCTTTCATCTGAGGGAGACCCAGAGGGCAATGAAAAATCTGGATGAAGAGACAACCACACATCACCAGGTTAAGCCCAGCCCAGGTGTCCAACCCTGGGGCAAAATGCAGCAGGGCAGAAGAAGTGCAGGACACAGTGACCTGGGGCAGGAGGTGCAGCAGAGCCCACCAAAGTCACAGGGGGCTCTACAGGTGGGTATTGTGCAAATATTTCCCCTGAGATTCAGGAGTGGAGCTGGAATTATCTGGCCCCTTCCTCAGCCATCAGATCCCACAGCAGTGAGAGAGCCCTGAGCTGCTGCACCCCTGTAATGTCAGCCCCATTTCAAACCCTGCCAGCAAGCAACAAAAAGCTGAAAGGGGTGAGAACAAGGAGTAGAAAAGAGAATGATTTCTGTAATTTCAGGTGAAATATAGATAAAAAAGCAATTTTTTGTTGCCACACAGCCCAGGGAAGAGGCTGTTCAGGGCTCACTGTGCTCACTTGGCCACAACCCCTTCACTGTGGGCTTTGGCAAATCTGGGGGCAAGGTGATTAAATGCTTCAACCATGCTCAAACTCTCCCTGAAAATGGCTGATTTTCTCAATTTCCAGCTAACCTACCTAATGTGGTGCTTCATGGGGGACAACTAAATAGCCAAAAGCAACAGGCATGAAGATAGCCTGCTGTGAGCTCTTAAGACTTTTCCATGAGCTCAGTATTTAAAAGGTTAATTACTCCCTATGGTGGCCAAAAATATGCAAATAAACCCTACTCTAGAATTAATTTGCCTGGTCTGGAATTTAAATTTTCTCTCATATTTTGCTTCTATTAAAAAAAAAGTGGCTAATGCTCAAGCTTGACTTTGTCCACTTAGTTCACCTGGAGTAGCACCACTGAGCATCTGGGAAGCTGCTGAGGAGTGAACATGCCAAGAGCTGATCTAAGGATTTGATCTGTATCACAGCCTTCCCTGACCTTCAAAAGCTGAACATTTCATTAAGGGCATTCAGGAGGATGCTTGTGATCCTGCTGTGTACAGTACATGTGCTCATCTTAATGCCATCTCTGTCCATCATCAGCTCAGACTGTTCAGTACAAAAAGGGCAAAACACAGGAAGAGTCTAAGCAGAGGCTGTATGGATGGGTGGATGGCAAACCCACAAAGGAAGAAAATTCAAATCTCTAGTTCATTCTAGTGGTTATTCTTCTTTTCCTCTCCTCTGGCAAGTTCTAAAATTTGAAACAAAAATATTCATTGAGGAACTGGAACTGTCCCTGCAGATACATTAATCATATCCTGATGTAAACTCTGCAAACCACCTCCCATGCCACAGACAGGTAATTCCAGGAGAGGCTGACTTGCATTTCAAACACCAGAGAGGGAATGGACACAGTGGGACTACTGACAGCCCTGGGCTCTGAGTACGGAATCCATCAGCAACATTCCTGTCTCAGGAGCATCACCTCTGGTACCCCAGGTTTGGGATTAGCCATGGTGATGGAGGCAGTAGAGCTGGTGTCTAACCAGGATATTTGGATCAGGTTCAGCTTCACTTCTTTAAAGAATTTGGCTACACCAAGTGCAGAGTCCTGGGAAGCAGACAGAGAGGTGGAACAGGACCTGTGAGTGCAGTACAGAGAACGAGGGAGGGCAGAGAAGCAGCATGGATTTGGAGTGGCCAAATTGCCTGAAAAGCAAGGCTGGATCCAACCTTGATTTCTGCAAAAGTTTCCCAGTGAATCCATGATTCCTTCTGGGAGTCTAATGTAGGGCAGGGCTTCTTCATGTGAGAACAGCTCTCACAACTCCAGCAGTCACTGTGCTCTGCACATGAGCTAATCTTTCCACCTGGATCTGGGAGCTCAGGAAGGTGCACCAGGTCAGAACTTACATAAAGAGATGACCTGAAGGAATTGGTTACAAAAAGCCTTCTACAAACTTAGATTGTACTATCAGCCTTCTCTTGGTATTAAGAGAGGTCCTCCTTACTAACACAGAGAGAAAATACTTGCCAGTTTTTGGGACATCACAATATGTTATAAATCCGTGGGAAAGAAAGAAATCCCCAGTTCTCCTGCTTGGTTTTCATGAAACAAAAGATTCTGGGACAAAAGTTTAGATCCTGAGATGACTAAAAGATAAATAACTGTGGAGCTTCCAGGGACTGCTGTGCCATGATTTCAGTTGGTGTGAAGCACCAGCATCAGACCAACAGCAAAACATCTCAGACAGCAGCCTGGCCCTCTGAGCCTGCATTTCCTTCCCAGCAGATAAAGGCTGTGCAGATGGATCTGTCAGTGGTTGTCCAAGAGGGGTAAACTCTGAGGAAAGAATTCAAAGCTCTCAGAGACGCTGAGAAAAGGGAAGTGGGAGATTTCTACCCCTGCTGTCCTGGCCACACCATTTGGCAAATGTTCCTCAGCATCTATATTTGGGAGTAGTGCACTTTTCAGATCAGAGGAAAGAGGAGCAATGTCCTACCACTGCAATATTTCCCAATGGAGTGAATCCTTCCAGGACCCAGATCTTCACCAAGAGAGACATAGCTCAAGGGCAGCTTGGAAGTGGCAGTCTTTGCTAAAATATTCCAGGCAATTAGGGCTCACTTGTGTCCTCTCCTCTGCCTTCCATTTTCCACCAAAACTGGTGATGTTTTACAAGAGCCTGAAGGTGGAGGGGGCTGGTGGGGACCACGGCAGAGGCTGGCTCTGGGAGGCTGTGGTCTGGGGAGCTCTGAGCCCTACAGGGGAGGGCAGCCATGAGTCCTGCCTGGTGCTCACAGCAGGGTGAAGGGAGCTGGCAGAAGAACCAGCCAGTTTTCACTTGGCCACACACGAGCACCAAGGTGGGGCTGCTCAGCCCCTGAGAGGCCTCAGGTCCCATCACTGAGAGGGGATTGCTCAAAGCCCAGCTGCAAGTCACAGACCTGGCTTCAGCTCACAGAGAATTTGAATTCTGTGCTTGGCCAGCCATTGTAACCATAGTCTTTCCTGCCATAAAACTCTCTCAAACACAAACACCTGTGTGTAGCCCTGGTTTTTTGCCTGAGATGTTTTGGTTCTCTGAAATTCTTTTCCTAGGGAATTTTCTGTAAACAGGAGAAATATTTTTGTAACTGGAACTTTGTTATTCATTCCTTTCCCCAGGAGGGACTTCTTCTTGATGTCCTTCTGCTCTGACCAATGGGAGTGAAGAGGTTTGTCTTTGTGTCACCAATCACATTGGTCTGTGTGAAATAGTATAAAAGGGAGACACATCCCAAAAATAAAGGAGTAATTTTCAGCCTTCTGAAGTTTGGAATCTGTGTCGTTGTGGTGTAAAACAGTGTCACCTCTGTATGGACATTAGAATGGGCTTGTTTTGAGGACAGAAAAAGAGAAAACCTCCTCTCCCACAACACTTTTTACAATGAATGGTAACTATGGAATCTTTCACACTTGTCATTGGTTTTCATATGAAAAAAAAAGCCTTAGCAGGTATAAATAAATGGGAAAGATATAAATATATAATATAAAGTCTCACCATAAATTAATGGAACACAAGCATCTCTGTGTCTGAATGAAAATGCAGCAATAAGTAAAGGCTTTCATCTTTCTTTTCCATTTTTCAAATACTCTTGAAAATAAATATTTGGGGTATTTTTCATATAGACAGAAAGAGAGGAAACCCATGAATCCTACTTTATGAGCTATTATTTTTATATGTCTAAATAGCAGCTGTATTAAGATGTCAAGAAAAAGCAACTGTGTATTTAGTCCCAAAACAAACTCAGTATGAGTAGACCCAGGGCTGGCTGCTCTCCCAAGGGTCTTGGTCTAACACACTTCAGCTTTGGTTTGGAAAACCATCCTTAGGGAGGGAAAACACCACAGCCCCATGTTGCCTGCCTGCAAACAGCTGGTCATGGTGCTAAAGAAGGCAGGGATGGGATTGAAAAAGACACTTTCCTCCCTTCAAAATAAAAAAAGAAAAGAGAGAGAGAAAAAAATAATTCCAGCCATCTAAACCCTGAAGAGTTTATGCACTGACTGCTGAGCTGAGGCTCCTTTTGCACAGGTCACTGGACAGCTGGACAGATATCAGATGGCAAGACCTTTTAATTGCTAATGGCCTGGTCTGGATTTCAACACATGACACAGAGATAAAGGACTCTGTATCCTATTATCAGTCCCCTGAGCAACTGTTACATCTTATTAAGTGTAGCTATGGATTCATAGATCAGAATCCCCAAACATGGAGAGTACCATGGAACCACAGAACAGTTTGGGTTGGAAGGAACCTTGAAGATCATCTAATTCCATCACTCCTTTGAGTGGAAGCAGAGTATTATTAGGGCATTCCATTGCTGCAATAAGGGTTTGTGAGTTCCAAAGCAGAAGCCAAATATCAGGCTTTATTTTTGCTTTAATGCTACAGCTGTTGAGGTGACAAAGCTGGGCTGGAAAAGAGCAGACACAGATTCCTGGTCTTTTGTGTTACTTTACACTCAAAAAAAAAAAAAAAAAAA
>VWZU01011166.1:1454244-1485100 GCA_013397095.1 Sterrhoptilus dennistouni | reverse complement strand
AAAGTGAAAGCATTCAGATAGTGCTGTCATTGCTTTTCTGAGAGAGAGAAATTAAGGCCAGGCACAGCTCCAGGCTTTGCATAAGATACACCCCAGAGCAGTGCAAGGGCAGAAGCAGAAGTGGGCACATGTGGTGTGGCAGCCCTCTCTAACCAAGGGACCATCACTTCCTTTGCTAACCCCACATCAGGGAGGGAATGGCAGGATGGAGCTGGGCAGTGCCTGCAAACCCACCAAGGATGGCACACCAGAGAAAAATGTGGATTTTCATACAGGACAATTGAATATCAACACAATCCCCTAAGAAACAAGGCCAGCAAGGACTTAATTTGTGTTTTAAATGCACACTTCTCCTTAAACCTTTAGCATCTAAACAGACACCTGGCCATATTCTGCACCAGCCTCCATCAGTGCAGCTCTGCTGAAGTCAGCAGAGCCAGGTCTACTTTTATCAGCTAAAAATCTGATCCACCCTTCTAAGGAAGAGGGGAAGATGTTCACCGCCTCCCTGCCTATTGTAATGCTGCTTCCCATACCAAACACTCGGCACCTAGCAGGACTGGGGTCTTTGGGGTGAGGTTTAACATATATTCTCTGGTAGTGGCTGAAGTGATTGCCAGCAGAGAGGGAACTGTAAGTCAGCAGTGATAACCAGGGCCCTGCTGAGCCCTCACCAGTGGGGAACCTTTGCAGCTCTGAGAGCTTGATAGTCTCATAAATAACAGGTCTTCTGTGAGATACTGCAGTCTGACTGCATTTCATTAAAGAGCAAGGAGATGAGCTGATCCTTGCTTTAAAACATGGAGATCTGTGTGTTTATATTATCTGCATTATCCACCGCACTCGTCTTTGAACAACACAGTTTTCATCCAGTTGCAGATATTTTGAAGTTGTGGGCAAGGAACACAAAGAGGAATGTGCAAAGCAGAGTGCTGAGGGTGGCTTCTGCAGGCTGCACAGACCATTTTCTGGGAGTGCTGCTGATGCATAGTGATTAGATGCCATTTTAACTCGGCAACGAGCATTAACCGATGCTGCTCTTTCCCTGTCCTGCTACAGCTGCTCTGGCAGCAGAAAGCTCTCTGTGATTTAAGACAGAGATTTTGTGAGGTGCAATCTCTCTTCAAATCCTGCCTTTTTTTTTTTTTTTTTTTTTTTTTTTTTTTTTAAACTTTAATTTCTTCTAGATGAGTTTTCGGAAGCACTGAAAGTTTGATGAATCACTTGACTGAATGGCCCACATAGTTTCCTCTTAAGTCAGCTTTGGCAGAGAGCCACTGAACACATCTTGAGGCTTTGCTTTGAGTAATATTTTCATTGGTGAGATTATTCAAATATTTGAAGCCAGGCCACCCATACCCCACTCCTTGCATTTAACCAGGGGGAGGAGAGCTGCAGTGCCATGCTCTGGAAATCTGGGCACAAAGGCGCCGAGCAAGAGGAAAACTTGCCTCCAACCCAAAGGAATTTCCCTTTGGATATAACATTGTATGTCCAGCTGCGAGGCTGGGGCAGTGCAGCTGGTGTTGATGGCAGCTGGATGTGACCAGGACTAGAAAGGGCTCTTTGCCAGCCCTGCAAAAGAAGGAGCCACTGGTGCTGACTTCATGCTCCACTGGTGGAGTGATGGAGCCCATGGCAGCAGCAGGATGAGGGATCTGCTCCAGGCTGCCATCCCCCAGCACAGGAGGGGCTTGGGACAGGTACACACTCACGTACAGCCTGAGTCAGCTTCAACTCTGCAGGCACAGAAATACAAAATCATTGCAGGTCCAGATTTTTAGACCTTTAAAATCACCAAGTCCAGCCATTATCCCCCTGGCCCTGTGCTCTGTTTGGGAATGAGGCTGCAATTCTCTGTCAGGTTTTTCCCTGGCACTCCACTCCCCTGCAGGGACTGGCAGCAGCTGCCCTCTGTCCCCATGCCCTGCAGCCGGTCCTGAGAGCTTTGTGGAGGCATAAAAGGACAGTACAGGGTGTAGGGTGTGAGGGAGGGAGGAACCAGGTTTGGACAAAGCAGTGCAAACAGCCAGAGGTGTTTCAAACTGATCACAACCAGAATCAAAACTCAGCTATCCCAAGATTCACCGTGGTGAGCTGGATTCAAATCTCCAGATGTCCCAAGGGATCTTCTCTAACACAATCCTGGATCTGGGAGAAAATTCTCCTAGTACTGAATTTGTGAGCCCACATCTCTTCACTCTCCAGTGAGTTTAGAAAGTTTTTCGGCTTCAAGCTAATAATTTAAAAACGACTGTCTTTTTATCTAGCCACTGGATTCCAATTAGCTTCACTTTTCTTTTCAAAGAGGGGAGCCCCCATGCAGCAAGCATCCTGCAGACTGATAATCAGATGCAGCTCCAGAAGGACGAGCTCAATCAAACCCACCTCGCTGGTCTGAAGCGGAGCTCCTGTTCATTTTAGACTCATTTCAGCGTGGCAGGTCACAGCAGTATAAACATCACGGGGAGAGAAAAAAAAAAAAGAAAGGGCCGAGCTGGCAAACAGTCAGAACTTGCTGTTCCTGACCCAGTAACCTACTTTTCGAGCACCACGTAACATGAAAGCCACCCCTGGCTCAGACTGCGACGTCACCTCTTACTTAACTTCTCCCAGGCAAACAGTGGGTCTGGTTGGAAAGAGTTAGACCAGACTGGTCATCGTTTACTTCATGCTACAGACCACAAAGATCTGTTTAGTTTAGACAGGAAGACACAGAGTGAGTGGTTTGTAACCTCCAGTTGTTCACAGCCACCATCTGAGCACACATGTTCCAGCAGCAGAGCCTGGACCTTGCAGTCCATCCTGCTGACACGTGGAGCAACCCGAATTTCTGTCTGCAGCACTAGTGCCACCATCAGCTTCACAGGCACAGAAATTGTCCAAGGGAACCCCTCATGAAGGACCCCTGGTTTAGGTGTTTTCGTTCCAGCTCCCTCAGTCTGATGTTGTGTTCAGAGGACACACAACTTAGTTTTTAAAGGCAGAAAAGACTTGAGGACCCCTGTGACCAGCTCAGCCTGCTCTCTATAGCTGTTGTCCCTTCAACAGGGCAACAACAGCAGCCATCCACACCCGGCACCTCTGGGATGGCATCTGTCTTCCCCTTCCACTCTTTGCTGCCCCACATTTGTCCCTCATCACAGTCTTTCCTCCCATCAGCAAAGCTGGCCCCATGCTCACATACTTTTTTTACCCCTGATGAGATGAGTAAAGGATTTTGGGGAACACTAAATATGGCAGAAAAAGATATTTTCTCAAGGCTGTGCAGCATCCCTTTTCTCCAGGATAACGCATGGGCTACTAGGGATTTTCTCCAGGATAACTCATGGGCTACTAGGGATTTTCTCCTGCAAATTATAGTTTATCTTTTTTTTTTCTTTTAGTGACAGGAGTGCCATCACTGGTTGAAATGCACCTGGACAGTGTTGCTAGCCTGCAGAGAAGAAACCTGTGGCACTTGACAACCTCAGACAGTCCCTGCTTAAGAAAGTTAAGCTTAGGAGTTAAGCTTAACAATTGCTTAAGTTCAGCAAAACATCTACATCTTCAAAGCCTTTTGTTTGCCTAAAGCCATCGGGGGTTTTCCCATCAAAACCCAAATGGAGATGGATTAGGAATAAAAATTTCAGGCAGTTTTCTACTACAAAGGAAAAAAGCACAGAAACAGAAATCACACTCATCCAGTGTTCTTTGCAACTCTATTTGCCACTGTGAACATCCTTAGAAACCAGTGTTTAACACTTGCCATTAAGATGTAAAACATAAATTAAGACTAAACTCAGGTTTAACATTTGAAAGGATTAATATTTTACTGCTCACCAGGGAAAAGAAATAAGAGTGGTAAGACAGAGTGAGAGACATTACAAAGGGAGATCTTTAGGGAAATGATGGGAAATGACTCTTTACCAAAATATGCCAATTTTTGCAGGCAATTACTTCCACTGCATCTCTCAGCTGAAACACAAGCACACAAAATAGGAAGAGGTAGAAATTACATTACTTTTGGTTGAATATTCCAGCTACATGCCAAAAAAAGTAGTTGAAATAATCAGAACAAAGTGTCTTGAAGTTATTCCACCTTCCAGCTGGCTCAAACTGACTCTGATTCTATTTCTATTGGCACTGGGACTTCCCATTGTAGAGCAGGAGGGGCCAGGGCACTGCAGTATCTTAAAAATTCTAGCTACATTTTCTTGCATCATCACAATCTTTTTTCCCACCATCTCTTCTACCAGCAGTTTTAACTTAACCTAAGATTAAAAACATATGGAACGATTTTACTCTGGCTGGCACAAGCACAACACAAACGTAAATGTTCTAATAGACATAAGGAGTAATTTTTCTTTACTACAATGTCTAATTTAGATCTCTGAAATTGTAAAATTAAAATCTATTCTAATCCATACTTACACAAAAAAGGCATTTCTAGCAAATTATAGTATCTAACTGCTTATTACACAAAAATCTCAGAATGACTGTATTGTAAAAAAAATAATTGCCTAACTATGAAATCCTGATGATAAAGACACCATTGTCATGAAAACATCTGGACTGCCATCCTCCCAGAATACATGAAATCTCAATAGGCAGAGCAAAATCAGGAGGCAGATGAAAGGAGAGTTTTAAAGAGGTCCAGAGAAAAAACTATTACCCACTGCAATGTCTCTATCAAAGTGCAGGGGATGGCTGCAAACAAACCAACCAGTAACAACCCAGTCACAGTGGCAGAGCAATAAAGATGTATGGGGAGATGAGGGACAACGAACAAACACTGTGCCTGTTCTTGCACAACCTGGTAAAAAATACACTTCTACCCTACTCTTCCACAGTGTCAACCTGGAAAAACAGTCATGGCTTCAGGGTGTTAGAAACCTGTTTACCAATCTGATGCCTTAAAGTAACAGAGTGGACAAATCCGAAGAGAAGAGCAATCAACAGCATTGCATAGAATTTAACATAATGTAATTTAAATAATATTTGAAGAACAAAACAGGAAGAGGAATAGGAATGGAGGAGGGGGAAGGTCAGTTAAACACTAATAGAAATACTGAGAAAAGTAAGAGAAGTTTGACTGTTGTGTTCAGTTCAGCCAAACAGGGCTGACCATGAACAAGAAATCTGTTCCTTGTTGCCAAGCCTGTCATAAATATTATGTTAATAGGGAAGTTAGTGCCTTTGCATATTTTAGCTGCTTATGAAATGACGACAGTTGTCTTGGAAAAAAGGGAGTTCAAAGACAACATATCCCAGATGTGAGATGTTACATCAAAAGGACCAGAAGAAACATGAGCACATTTCCAGTAGGCTGGGAGATTCAGTCTAGTCAGAAGAGACCTTGTCTGTGAGCCCAGGATATGGTCATGTTGGAGAGACCTCTCCCAGGACAGGACTTTTCCTGAAGACATGTACACCTTTAACTGATCCTGGAGCATGCAGGCAATTCCAGGGAATCTAATGAATGTTCCTTGGTCAGATAGCTAAAAGTTCTCAGGGCTGACAGCTCCAGTAAGGTCTGATTTCTTACCTCTAACTACAGCTCCCATTGCTGGCAGTGACTTTTCACCACTGATCACCTGCACCTTGGAATCCCCAATGGAAACCTCACATGGAAATAATCTGCAAAGGCCCCAGAACCAGACAATGGATGAGACATCAGAGAATGATGCATCATTTATAGGATAGAACACATTGGTTCTGGGGGCCATTACAGGGCAGACACCATCAAAAGCACAGTAACCCTCTCACATGGTTGCCATTTGTGGTTCTCTGCCAAAGGTTATGTCAGGACTCTGTTGTAAAATGCTGCTGGCTGGGATTTATAATTCAGTGGACAGCCAAGTTCCCAGCCAAGAAGTCTTTCCAAATGAAAACAGCTCAGTTGTGGCGATTCTGCTCATGTTGGATATTTTTGATCACTAGCATGATAAAATCCCCAAAGTAGCCTGTGCATCTGATATGCTTTCCATAAACAGCCCTGCACAACAGCCAAACCAATGGGCTTGATCATCTCCTTCAGCCTCAGGTCTTGCTGCTTGTTTGCAGAGCATTTAGATAGTGGGATAAAACTCATTCCCTGTGCAAAGGCTGACTGTGAGATCTGTACAGCATTTCAGCCTCCCCTAAGGCAGATGTACAGGGGATTTAAGAAGTGTATGCACTAAGGAATGGCCTGCATGGCACCAGTGAACAGAGCTGCATGCACTAGGAAAAGCTTTCATATCTCTTTCTAAAGAAGCATTACTCTTCTGCCAAGTAAATAAAGATGCGCCTGTTATTTACTTTCCAGCACATATTGCAAAGCTCATGTTAATTAAACTTCTAAAACACACAACAGAAGAAATCTTTATTGACGTAACGCCAACAAATTGTATATGAGCTCTCCCCCGCTGTTTACTTAATAAATATTTGCTTGGAAAGGATAAATTGCCCTGTCCTAGACAAAGGACAAGCCAGTCAGGGCACTGGAGGCAAGAACATCCTTTCTGCTCTCCTGGGCTCCAGAGCTGAAACTCCAGGATCCTCTGTCTGAGTCAACCTACACAGAGTTCAAACATCAGGCAAACACACCAGGAAGGAGGCAGCTTGGATAAAACCCACAAGCCTGATGTCAGGCTCTGTGGCACCAGAGAACTTTGGTACAACATCAAAGACCTCCTGCTTTTCCCTGGGTGATTTATAGCACAGGGGCAGGTCAGTGGTTGAAAGGATGGTCCAAATACAAAACCATCTCCAAAGCTCAATGTACATCACAGCAAAAAATCCTCCTTTCTTTGGAGACACCAGCCCTTTAAAATACCTCAGCTCTCAAAATCCAGGCACAGGAAACCTAGGAATATTGGGTCTGTAACTCATTTATCTTTAGGTGAATTTCTAAAGTATTCCACATATGGATAGATTTCTAAAATCTAGTTTCCAAACCCTAGTAACTCACAAAATAATGCACAAGGAACCCAAGACAAATGTTATTTGACATTTACAGAATGCCTTTAGATAACTCTAGTCTATAAAGGCAATTGCACTGTTGAACTATGCAGTGACCAAACACACTTGCTAATGGCAAAGCTGCCTCTGACTTCAGCAGACAGCTTCATCCCTTAAATCCCATGAAATGTCAATCTGTTAGTATCCCTCTCATTATTAATATACACATATTTATCTTTAAAGCAGATGGACTGATTGCACAAGGCTGAAAGTTGTCCAAAAGAGAAGTGTCTTCTATTGGGGAACAGCCTATGAAGCACAAACACTCCCAAAATACATGACTCATGCTGGCAGGCTGTCACAGCACTTTTCTGAGCTTGAACCAACACAATCTGGGATCCTTTTCCCACTGGCCAGTTAGACACATTTCAGGAAAATTGCAATTATACTAGCAAAGCCTAACCTTCACATCATCTCCCTCCTGAAGCACATGTAGAATGTACCAGTAAAAAATTATAATAAAAATAAAATAAAAATAAAAGAAGATCATCTTAAACTGACAGGTTATTCACACTGTCATACCCCTCTTTCAAATACAGACTTGATAACATTACCATCTTGGATTAGAGAGTCTGGGACTTTGTTAAAGTTTCCAAGTAATGGTCATGGGGAATTGCTTTTAGTTGGTTTCTTTTCCTCTGTGATCCACAGGGATAATGGACATATAAATGCTACTTATCTACACTCCATACCTACATCTGAGAGACAGAGGCATTACCATTGCTTCCTCTATAAGAATAAGATAAATACAGTTTATAAGAAGACATATTTACATAGGTTTTGATTACTCACGCAACAGATAAAGAAGATTTAATGTACATTTTTCTTCTCCTACACACTGCTGTGTGCTCAGTGCTTTGTCTGGAGGTATTTCATAGAAGAATGTCTTAATAGCCTTTTTTTTTTCTTCCATACAAGAGCTGTTTCCAAACACCAGTGGTAGCTTCTGTTCCAACAGCACTGCCACCCAGTGCATTGTCACTGCAAAGCAGACCCACCGAATTTCAGCTTTGGTGAGTACAAAGTGAATTCTTCCCCTTGGCATTGCAGTGTGTTTGAGAAACACAGCCTTGAATTCCTACATAGCTGAAGGCAGTTCCGGCACCAGCTGTTACGTGATGTTATTAATTTAGACCCTTATTCAGCAAGTGCTGTAGTGAAACTAAGGTTCATCCCTGTTCAACAAAGTGCTGCTGCACAACTGAAAAACTCAACCCCAGGTTTTGTGTTCCAGTTATCCCTCACCAGAAGCAAGACTGCAAATGGTACCTGTGCAATTTCTAACATGGCTTTCATAACAGTTTCCTTGGTTAGCACCTTTAGGGAAAAGCCTTAACCCCAGTGTCCAGCTCAAAAAGATCAAACCTGCCTCAGATCTCTCCAAAACCAACCAAGCAAAACCACCCCAAATAAAATTAACAGCTTTAGCTTGGCATGGAGGATGTCAGATTGTCAGCACTGCAGAAATACCTTGTGGCAGAGCCCAGTGAGAACTTAAAGGTAAATGAACAAGACAAAGCTGGGCTGCAGAACTGTCCCCCAAAACGTGCCAGTGGAGCAGTGCCTGCCTTTCCACCTTCCAGTGGAAAAATCCTGACTTGGGTAAAAACAGCCCTCCCTGTGAGAGCCAGCAATAACTCACATTCAGAGTGAGATCCCTTCTAACAGTGATAAAGATCTAGACAGGGAAAATGTTATTTAAAACTAAATTCCTCAAAAAAAACCCTCCCAACACCCACGGCCAGATGAACTTGAGATAAATACTATTAAACTTCTGACAAGTGGCTCAGGACATTCAAAATGAAATGCATTAAAAGGGTCCAGGTTCCAAGAAATCACTTGCTTGGGGTGCTCTCCAGCACTATTAATGTGTTCCCCAACAATGCCTTCAAGGTGGAGCCCCTGTCTGGTAGGTGGGCTAATTTGGGGAGTGCTTTTCAGGCATAAATGCCTCATTAGATCTCTCCAGTGGCAGTGCAGCATTCTCATCTTCATAGGCCTCAAAGCATCATCTCAAGAGCGTTCAAAACCTTAGACTGTCCATCACCTCTTAAGTAATTTTTAAAACTATCTGAAACCCCTCCCCAAATTCCATGATGCTGAAAGCTGCAGAGAACAAACCAAACCCTACCAGAAAGCATTTTTCTATCTTCAAAAAAAGTTACGTGTACTCATGGATACCATAGATATTCCAGCTAGAAACATCTTCATCTTTGGGAACTAAAACTGAATTTCAACAAATACTTCCTCCTGAAGGTAAAATTAAATCAAAGAACTGTGATGGTAACAGAGCTGTGCTTTTCACCAGCCTCTATATTACATCTGGCTAAGGCTACAGTGATGTGCTCTCCAGTAAGACACAACAAACTTTTTGGCATTCAGTAGAATAATAATGCAGCTCCAGCCCTGCTATGTTTAGCAGTCAGTAACCAAAACACATCCCCAGGTAAGCACCAGAGGAGCCAGGCTTACTCTTTCCCAGGGCTCTGCTCTGTGACCCCGTTTCCCTGATGCTATCACTTTACCCTCATTATAACACTTCAAGAGGGAACATAAATATCTTGTACATCAAAATGCTCTTGACTTTTACAAGCAACCTGATTCAGCAGCCCTCGGGGTGCAGTTTCATGACCAGCTCAAGTAAATCTCAAACCCTTGAAAAGGCACTTCTGCCACTCCCAGGCTCCTCTGTGTGAAAAATCAGGCTTGTGTGGTTGGTTGAGAGCTAATGCTTGGAGAGACATTTTATAAAGATCAGCTCTCAACTACTTTGCTACTACTATACCAAGGCAGCAGAGACTGCAGGGAGCAGAAGACAGAACTGCCTTCCTTAGTCTTAAACCAGCTACGTGTGAATTTGTCTCAGTTTGAGACAAGTTAGGAGAAAGCATCCTGAAATGAGCATCCCCTCTACAAAAAGGTAGGTTTGGGCACTCTCTCCCCACACCAAACAAAAGGAATTTCTTGAAGGAAGGTGAAAAAACCTGTTTATTTAACACAGAGAGTGCATGCAGGCATGGGAAAATGAATGAATAATGTTAGATATGAAAACCTTCTCACTGTGGAGAAAGCTGGTGGATTTTATGGTCCTGCTCAGCTTCTCTCGAGGTCTGGAACTGGGATGTGGCATCCCTACAGCCTCCCCCTCTGGGACCCTGGTGAAATTCTGGTGTTTTGGACCAAAGCTAAGCTGAACAGTTTCAGAAGAAGCCACAGAAATTACCAGAGAAGCTGTGCAGTCCCAGAAAACTTCTTACCTCAGCTAACAGACAAGAAGCTGGCTAAAAACAAAGCATATACTCCTTCCCTGCAGAGCCAAATACTGGGGAGGTGTGGGAAATCAGGGGAGGTGTGGGAAATCAGGGGAGGTGTGGGAAATCCCACGGGAAGAATTCCTCCAGCTCCCTCCCCTTCCCCCAGTCTTGCTTAAAGTCCAGGACCCAAGTCTGATCATAAAACAGACTATAGGGGAGCACAGTATCATACAGTCACCCCTAGACAACTGTCATACTTGGTGGCACAACCCATTGCCTGTGAGGCCATCAATGAGTCCCACAAGCTCCCTGGTACCTGCAGGAAATGGAGGGACTTCAGCTCTGTACCTTGGAGGCTTGTGATTATTCTTAGCTTTGGAATTCTACATTGAACCTAGAGCCCTGCCACTCAATGATTTTAATAAGCCACCTAGTTTATATCCCATCTCCTTTTCCTGATAGCATTGAAACCTACTTTCATGTCTTGTTTTCCTAAGCTGTAAGTCATGTAGGCACCTCTCTACCTCTGACTGTTGTGGATCCCCTTGTGGGGAGCCACAAAGTTGGGGATCTCTCAAAGCTCACTGCAAGTATATTTTGTACATTTTCATCATTGCAAAATATCTACTGTCCCAGCTAAATCCAGTATTCCAATCTCATGTGGAACTTCTCATGCAACCACAGGGAAGACAATAATAACCTTCTGCCTGTGGAGCATTGTACAGGTGACAGGACAATTTTAGGGGAACGAAGATATTCTTAAAAACTACTGAATGCCATGGAGGAACAGTTGTTAAAAGCGGATATAAAGGCCTGTGAAGAGGAAACAATTGCCAGTGTTCAGCACTGAGCTTTATTGCCCCATAAAGTTCAGCCCTGTGCCCCATATGCTGCAGTGTTATCTGAAGAAACTGCAGCTACAATTTAATGTTTACACATATAAATACTTTTGTAGCACAAAGGTTGCCAAAGATCAAGGGCCTGATTCAGCAACAGACTTAGTTTAATATTAAGCAGCACCTCCATCAATATGATTATTCATCTACTCAAATTCAAGGAACTGCTACGTAATTTGGCCAAACGAGGCCAAAATGGGGGATTGATTCTGAAAAAACATGTTGTGCACGGGTAAAATCTCACCTGTAAAAAGAGAGAGAGAAACCCAGGAGAAACACAC
Organism: Sterrhoptilus dennistouni; assembly: GCA_013397095.1. Lineage (NCBI taxonomy): Eukaryota > Metazoa > Chordata > Aves > Passeriformes > Zosteropidae > Sterrhoptilus > Sterrhoptilus dennistouni. Next base: position 1,473,685 of record VWZU01011166.1, on the reverse strand, counting down.
TGCTTTGCTACCACTGAAGCATGAAGAGACAGTCATGCCTAAGGCAAGGAAGAACGACCTAGGGCTGAACAGCAGCAGGAGGTGGTGCAGGAAGGAGTCAGCAGAAGTGGGAGCCTGTCACCTCCTTCCTTCCTCTCCAAACCTATCCCAGAGCCCATGGACTGCACTCACTGCTGCAGGTGAGGTCCCACTGGGGTCTCTAGGTTAGCAATTGGCATCTGGTTCCACTGGAAACAGAAAGAGATATCCAAGAGCCTCTTTGTGTGCTACTTCCACAGCTCCCACCCATAAAAGCTTTGCTGAGAGTCCAGTACTGCTGACCAGGTCACATTCCCTTTTTCTATATAAGAAAATCCTCAGATTTGCTTCCAAATTTGTGCTGCATTTTTAAGCAATGTGCAAGGACATGCTTTCTGACAAATTCCATGTCACTTCTGTTCCTCAGAAGTCCTATTTTATCATTGCTCAGCAATGAGGGTCTAGAACACCTGGAGTGGACACACAGATGGAGTTTATTCAGCCAAACTGATGCCTGTTCAAGTTCTTAGCTTTCTCTGTGCTTCTGAGACAACAGTTTCCAAGGGATAACTGTGTTCTTGAGAAAAGCAGACTCCAAATTTCACTTTGGGTAGAGCCCTAAGGTGGATTAGCCTGTCTTTCTGCCCACCTTCACTGCATGCTGTAAGCAGATTACTCACAATATGACAGATTTAGCAAAAGTGACAGTTGCTTGCTGTCCAATATCATTAGCCTGCCTGCCACAAGAGCTCAGACGTGGTGCTCCATTCTCTAACAAAATTAATAACCATAGAGCCTGGCACAGTGTTTTCCATACAGCTGAAGCAGGGCTTTGAGCAGGGGAGTTCCCAATTCACACACCTCTGGAGGTTCAAAATTGAATTCTAACTAAGATGAGGTCCAAACAGCAATCAGGTTCAATGGACTGGCATGTCAGAGGGACTAGGATAGATAAGCATCTGTGCTTGCCTTTATTACTCATCCTTCATTACCTTTATTACTCTGGTCCCTGAGTCTGTGAAGGGAATGGTAATCTAATAAAAAGGTTACCTGAGTCAATGAAAACAATGCAATTCACTGGTCTGCCTTGGGGCTCAGCTCCCCAAGGAATCAGTATCAGTGCTCCTTTTCCCTGACAGGGCTCAGCACCTTCCCCAAGGTGCTCTGTGGCAGCAGGTAAGGGCCAGACTGCTCCTCCAGGTAGGCAGAGAAGGATGCAAACAGAGGAAGATCTCTTTGTGCAGCTGCCTTGAGTCTGGAATGAGACATTGCCCTCAGGTTAAGCCCCTGTGTTTACACCCTTCTCCTCACTCAAAGGCCACACCACCACTCAGGGACCAGCCAGATCTATGGGACCACTGGACTCAAGCACAGCAAGGGAAAGAGAAGAAAGATAAAATGGGATATAGGATGTGGGCCCTGGCAGGCTGCTATTCCAGCTGATATCACAAGGAACAAATGCAAAAGCCAAAGTGACATGAATTGTGACATCAAGTGCCTTTTAGACTGTAACAAAAAAGGAGTCTAAAAATTGAGTACAAGAGATTCTCAGTCCCAGGGGAATATAAGCCTGTATCTCATACCAGCCAATTTTTCTGTTGCACAGTTCATTTTAGGACAATGCTCACCCTCACAGTGCCAGTCCCATGGCCTGAGGCTGCTCTGGATTCAGACATCTGACTGTTCAGAAACAAGCATTTCTGTTTGAGAATAATTCAGATCCCTTGCTTATTTAGGTTCATTAGGGCTCTGTTTCTTGCTGTTGGAACCTTTTGAGCTCACAGCTGCCTGTGCTGTGGATGCACAGCCCCTCTGTCTCTGCAAGGAAACCAGTTCCCCCAGTAGCTCTCAGGTATTTGAAGCACATACAGTACTTAGAGTGCAAACACAGCTTCCACAATATAACCCAGAAAAGCTCAGGCATTCCTTTTGTTCATCTTGTTGCAAACCAAGATTACTTTCTACTCTGAGATGCACATTTGACAGTAGCAGAGAGTGCTACACATATGAGTAACTCTTCCCTGACAGTGGCAAGCACATCCAGACCTACAGTCCCAGTCTTAAAACAGACACAGACATCCAGCACTCATGGGCACAATCATCCAGCATCTCGTGCACTCCTCTGACTGATACACTCATCAGTCAACATGAACATTTGCACTCGGACAAGCAAACACAGCAACTGTGCTGCAAACAGGTACAGGTCTGCAAGTGCAAGAAACAACAGCAAGTGCAAAGAATGACAGCAAAGCTCCAGCAAGTTACATTCTGAATAGTATCAGCATCCTGGATCATTTGATATAAAGCATTTCCCTGCCTGAGCACAGCCTTCTCTCACAAAGTATTATTACCACTTAAGCCATCGTGGCTTAAGCACGGCTTATGTTTAATTGTCTTTGAGACACGTTAGACAAAAACAGACAAACAGCACAGACAAATTACAGACCTGTTTCACAGAGTAGCAATAGCCTAAAATGATCTGTTTCAGGTGCTGAGTGGCCGTGTTTGCTTGAGGCACCATTGCCTGCACCGACATCTCAGCCATTAATGCTGCAGCCCCTGCCCAGCACTGCACACACTGAACCCCAACACACAGCCCCCCATGAGGAACACATCCCTGACCTACCCTTCAGCCAGCCAGCAGCCCCAAACCCTCTGAAAGCTCCTGCAGAAGAGTTGACAGAGTTTCACCTCGTTTCCCAGCAAGGGCGTTATATAACCAGCACCATTTCTGCAGGCAGCGAGGATGCACCCCATGCACATCCCTCTCCTTCCCATTCCACACGGACATATCTCCTAAAAACAGCCCTGCCACAGCCAGCTGGGGGGCAAGGTGGGCTACAGGGTACCTGTGGAAAGCAAAACTAATGGTTTCAAACAAAGTCCAAAAGGTGCCTGATGTTTTTTAAGAGGCATTGCTACTATGAAAGGAAGCGGTGCAATGGTATAATGTTCCTTAGCCCACTGAAAGCAGCTTGGCCTAGATTTTCCTGTACTGTTTGATGTGACCATTCATGCAAACAGGAGTAAAACTTTCTCTTTGCTTTTAATTAAGCAACAACAACAACAAATGAAAAAGTGACACATACAAAAGACCTTTTTCTGCTGTCATCTGGGCTGCTGTCAGACAGAGAATATACAGGAATCAGTCATTGATTAAACTATTATTAGCAGCAAACAAACAGATGTGTTCAGCCAAAGACAGGACAAACCCCATGCTCTGTGTTTTGGGACTACATACAGAAAACCCCCCATTATTTTACCAAAACCTGGACAGTTTTTTTAGCAAAGAACTCTCCAGCACAATATGCAGAAGTACCCAGCATTTTAATGTGCAGAATTAATATAAAGAAATGTAACATTATTGCCTCTGCTCTCTTCCCACAGACTAAACCCCATCAGCTTTCATAAGACTGGGACCAGTTAATAGCCCTAAACAAAACGTGGCTCACACGCATTCAGGACACCCTGATGCCCACGACTCAGTGGCAGACACCCTACGCAGTGCACAAACACAGGGGCTGTAGCTTTAGGACAGACATAAAACTCTTATGTAAGCCATAATCCTCTCACAGACTCCTTATTCAGTGATTTTAAGAGCGGCACCGTGGAAGGCTGCTGGAATTCCAGTGGCTTTTAAGCAATTTGAAAATGGGGAGACTCCCATCCTATCCCAGAGCCCTCCCCGACACTGGTGCTGCTGTGGGTACCCAGACCTACCTTGCAGGGTTTGGGGGCACAGAGCATTGCTCTTCATTAATATTTTGGTCCTCTGCAGAGCTGCTGCTGGTGCTCTCTGTGCTGAGTGAATCACCAGGATTAATCTCCTGCAGAGTTCACTGAGGCTAATGATAATCAAGTTAAATTTACACTATATGATCAGAGTTTAATTAGGTACTGTTATACAAGTCCTATTAATTACAGCAGTAATACCCTTACGAAATGCAGATGAGAGGGTGGGGCTGTGGTCAGAGGGGGCTTGGCTTCTGATGAATTCAGGAAAAAGCCCCATTAAAATGCTCTGTGTGTACCTTCAGTTACCTGCTTGCCTCTATCAGCGCTCAAGATGAAACAAAAAGCTTAAAAAAATTATAATCCTACAAAATATAATAAATCTAGAAGATTAAAGACCTCCTACATGCTACACTATCACTTCCTATTTACACCAAGAAGCAAGAATTCCATTTTAAATCCCAATGAGACTTAGTCATTATTAGCTTGCTCTGCGCAAAATCCTACACAGAGAAGTCCCAGGTGATAGAAGTCATCTATTCACTGAGGCGTAAAAGATAGGCAGGTCTTCCTAATATTAAAACAAATTAAGTTTCTCTTCTCCTTCCCTAGTTTCCTCCTCTGGATGACCTGTTGGATCAGGGCAGATGCCAGCTTGTGCTCAGCATTTGCTTTGTCCCATCACAGCCTCCCCTGGGACACAAATGCCCAGGTGCCTCCTCTCCATGCCCCTGCAGCACTTGTGGGGCATCAGAAAGGTGTGGGGAGAGGCAGCTGATCCGAACCCCTCTATGAGCTACATCACCTGGAAACTGGGATGTCTCTGCCCACAAGGTGCAGCCTCTGGATCTCAAGCGCAGGAGCAGACTCCAGGTTTCAGCAGGCAGTAGTGGCTCCCTCAGGAGACATTGCACAGCGTGACATTCCAAGCCCCACAACAGGTCTCTGCTTCTGTTAAAACTTCTCTGAGGTATTCCACAGAAAGAGCAAAGCTTGTGCCATGTGGTTTCCATCAGCATTTGCTGCATATGCTCTTGGATGGCTTCAGTGCAACCAGCCAGAGACTGATACTGCTGCTCACTGGGAAACACCAAATCCTTGCACTCACATGGTCACAGACACAGGCAATGGTCTCTCCTTCACTAAGTAAACCAGCAACACAGAGGAAGGCTTGTCAGCCAGAAGAGATGCTGTTCTTGAGCACAGACACCTGTATGAGCCTCCTGTTCCCTTTCTGCAAAGTGCTTGCAGGAAAAGCCCTGGCACTTTGCCATTTCTGCCAGTGCAGTTAATTTAATTAAAACCCCAAAAGATGGGAAGTACATTTCCTTCTTCCTGTAGGATTTGTCACCCCTCTCCCCATCAGACAGCAGCAAACGAGCATTTTGCACAGAATACACGTGAAAGCAGCAGTATGTTACAGTAGGTTGTACTAGACGTTAATTACCAAGCCCTGCCAGCTATAATTATTTTGTTAAGTTTTGGCTATAGACTCTATATTGGCCCTTTACAAAAAAAGCCTGGCTACAGCCACACAGGATCCAGGAGGAGATTCCTGCTCCTCAGTGTACTCTAGGTCCCACCCCACCACTGCAGACAGTACATGGAGTTATTTTTGATGAAATGGCAATTTCAAAATTGGGCATGGCCCTGTGTGTGAATTCAACCCCCCTCTCTGTTCCTCGAGGGACAACTCTTCCGAGCATACACAGGAACTGAGGCAGGAGAGAGAGCTGATGGTTTCTTGAGAGTTCCCTGCTCTGAGAGCAGACTGAGATAGGCTTCTGGCCAATTAATGCATTTCCCTCACAGTCCAAATGGGTATCCTTTAGCAGACCCTTAGTCTCTCCCACACCTGGGAGTTTGGCCAAGACTATGAAAGGACCTCTGGAAGGATGTTGGAATTCTGGAAACTGAGAATTTGGGGGTTTAGTATATAGTAATACCTGTGAGTCAAGATGGAGGACTTTGGGCGCTGTCTGGGTCCTTCTTCTTCACCTTCTTCTTCCTTCTTCCTGGGTTTGGGTGGTTTTCTGTAATTGGGTGAAAAGGTCCATGCTATTTTTAAGAATGGCTTCAGAAGGACAGGGCTGGCAGAAAACCTCAGATCCCTTGCTGGGATTTTTGCTTGATGTAGGCACAAAGGACTCACTACTCCCCCTCATTCCTTGTGCATTCCTGGCTACAAAGTACAGCTAGGAGCAGGACGTCTCCCAAAACAGATATCTTGAGGACCTCCACATCCTCCTTTCAGCAGAGCAGCCCTCTGAGGAAATAAGTTACCAGGCTTTGGCCAAAGCCTTTTTTCTGCAGTTGTGACAGTTTTTGGTCGCTCACTGCTGAGAACGGCACTCGTGACACACTAATGGGAGCACAGCAGAGCTCCTGCAGCAAGGCTTTGATTTAGGAAGCAGAGCTGCTCAGCCCACTCTGCTCTTGCTGATGTAGTGACCTGGTTTTGTCAAGACTGTTTTTCTCCTTTTGTCTTTGATGTCATTTCGGAAGGCAAATCATGAGAATTTCATGGAAGTGTTGACTCAAAAGTTGAACTAAAACAAAGCCAATCACAATGCCATTATAAATGAATGAGGTGCAATTTCCCCTTAGAGGATTATTACACTATTTAGGGTTCTAACACATTTATTTCCACAGTTTAGGAATCACTTTCATGCTTCTCATCGAAATATAATCCATTTATGTATTAATGGAACAAGTTGCAAGGATTATCAGCTCATAATAAATATACTCATCCCCTAAAGCACTTAAACAGCCCCTACACTTTGTAAAGAAGATCTTACTTAATGAGCAGACACCCACAAATGAACAGGGAAACTAATACTGTGTTGTATGGAACACCATCAAACTGCAAAATACATGCTGCTTAAATTACTTTTCCGTGAAATTAAATATTTTTCAGCACACAGATTTTTACTTTGAAATTACTTTTATTATGAGAAGGCTTTGGAAGTCTCTGAGACTGCCTTTTGCATTGGGAATTTGTTTACCTTGCAGTCTTAAATTTGGGATATTACATTCAGCTCATGCACAGGATTATGTCAAATCAACACATCACTCATGAAAATCAAATTGAGGAAAGCTGTCAATAACAGTCAAGAGAAATCCACTCAAAAGAAAACCCTGCTTGACTTGTACTTAGGTGAATCCTGGTGCTGAAGTGCCCATGAAACCATGTCCACCGAAGCCAAATGAAATCCACTGTCAGAGAAATGTAAAAATCTCTCTCAGCCTGCTGGCCTGCAGTGAATCACAGTATTTTTCTCTCGCAGTTGTCTGGAGATGGGATGGGAGAAAGTCAATATTACCTCTCAAACTAAAGATATTCCTTGCCTATTCATAGAACTGCCCAACATATTTCTGGCAGAATTCTCATGTAGGCTTCTGGTGCTCACTGCACTTGCAACCATAATTCTGAGTTTAAAGACAGGAGTATGAGTTACTCTCTGGAGCCTTCAATGTGAGCTTCAACACATGGCTCAACTTCCCAGTTTTGCCAGTGGTGGTGTTTTTCTTCTTCCTTCCACATGCTGTGTCTGCTCAAACTGTTCTTCACCATAAGAAAATGTGAAATTAACGGTCTAGGTTGCTTTCATCTTTCAATTTTGCAGATATATGTTCTCTTAACCCCTTGCTGTACAGACCAGAGTCACTTGTACTTTTGCAGGTTCACCTATCAAGAGCTCTATTCACAGAAGCACACTTGCTTTGGAGAGCTCCAGGGAAACTGAAGTGCTGCAAAATCTCAAAAACCTTATTAACAGGAATCCATAAATAGTCTGGCCTTAGAGTTATACAGAAAGAGGCTTTTAGCTCTGGCTGGCAAAGAGAATAGACATGTCTATGGTGCAGCCTCTGCAAATACAGGCCATCCCTCCACCCTAGGGAAAGGTGAAGTGAGGAGATAATTATGTGTGAAGATTTTATTGTTCCTAGAAAATCAATCTCATGAGTCTTTTCTTAGTTAAGTACCAGTTATCCCAACGTGGGCAAGACAGTGTTTTGTGAGCGTGTCCAAACAGGAACAAGTTTATGTACAGGATATAAATTTCTTTCTAAAAAGCTTCTTCTGCAATCCTCTCTGCATTTAACCTAAAAGTAGTACTTGGATGCCCAGAAGAATTTGCTCAGTTAAAAAAGCCCAACAAAAAATCCACAGCTTTGCAGAGAAATTGGCTATTTTTCACAAAGTGAACTGTACTGATAAGGGTCTATTTCCTCCCAGCTAAACCCCGTGGTCCATCCACACCATGGAGTTCAATCCCATATCTCATTTTAGTTTTAAACGAGCTTCTCTGCATTCATGTGGAGTTAGCTCCAGCTAAGGGTGTCTCCTCACCAAATGAGGCTTCAGCAAATACACTGACCTACAAATACCTGCCCCATCCTTCACTCTCCCTTCTTAGTTAGACCAGCACAGCCATTTGCAGCACCGTTTCAGAATGAAAATGGAGGGTGTTTTTATCCTAGATCAGTGTAGAATCTTATACATCCCTGTTACAAATGTATATTATAAAGTTGGCTTTTCACAAGATGTGTGCTATATGATTAATAACATTGTGGTAAGGATAAAGGATGTAAGTTTTTTATTTCTGCTTTTAGTAAAGAAAATTAGGCATAGTCATAGTAATTGATGTAGTATGCTTAAACTGTCTGTTTGGTCTGGATAACATCCAGTGAACATGTAAAGAAGACTCTGCTGTTGATACACCAACTATCAACATCTCCCATCTGAAGAAAGTGTGGACCAAGGCCCAGGCTGGAGGTGATAATGAAGACACAGACAAGAAACACAAATGCTTTAAAAAGGCAGACCCAAGGAGGGATAATGCAAAACAGTTCCTGGAATATGGAAACTAGTTTATGGAAGAATATGAATATTCATAAACTGATGCAATAGAAAAGGTATTTAACAAATGTCTCTGAGACAGGAGGGGGTTGACTTGGCTGAGTGCTGAGTCACCCAGCCGGCCGTACTTTGTTTTTTTATCTCCTAATTGTCTTAATTTTTTATTAAATCTATCTCTTAAAATTTACCAAAAAAGTGAACCTCGCTTTTCACAATCCCAATGCTTTCCATCTGCAGGATTAACAGGCCCAAAGACAAAGCATTACAGGTACTGCCTTCTACAGTCTCTTCATGTATCAGGACCACAAACCTGCTGGCATCATGACGAAGTGCATACCAGATCACTGTAAGTGTGAGCAAGGAATTAAATCTAATGCTGTTTTCTTCACTTAAGGAGCAAACTCTGCAAAGCTCCTTAATGCCCGATGAAGCAGTTTCACTGCAGCAAGGAGTTTTCCTCTTGTGAAGTCCATGTTCAAACAAGCTCCCCGGTGAGGTACACACAGACTGTCTTTTAATACAGACACAAAACTCACATTTAACGTATTAGTTGGGGGAGGAATACAGATGAGGGTTGGATAAATCTCATGAGTCATTGTTTCTGTAGGATAAAAAGCAAGCTTGTCTCAAAAAAAAATCAATTCATTTGTTTCTATTGTGTGTTGCAGATAGAAGTGCTTAAATAATAGAAAGATTAATAGAAACACTTCAACCAATTGTTCTAGAAAAATGAAAAATAGCTTTTGCATTATGAAAGAATATTTCTTAAATACAGAGAAATAAAACATTTCAAAGGAAACAATGTTTTGGGAGAGGGAGACAAATGCAGATTAGTCATGCTTGAATGTACTTTCCCAAACAATGCACTGCTTAGAGCTAAGACTAAGACATGCACAAACCCCAAGGCATACATGATAAAACAGGGACTGTATATTAGTATAATTCCTTTATCATTTGCTCACTGCTGTATTTTCCCTGTCTCATGCCAAGCCTTACCCTGGATAGCACCATATGCATATTCTGTGTCCTGACCACTGAACTCATTCCCAGCTGAACCTTGTGGCCACGTGAAGGGATGTGGTCTTCAAGCGTGAAGCAGGACAAAAGCCCAGCATTAACAGCATTGAAAAGATAATGGAATGGAACCCGTCAAGTGCAGCAGCCTCCTCCAGTGGTGTGCAAATTTCAACGAGCTTTTTTGATTACTTTAAGTTTTTAGATGTGGAAGGAAATGATGATGCAGAGAAAAGGTGTACCTGAAAGGAACCCAGAACTTGTCTCGCCAGCTGAACAATGGCAAAAAAGTGCTGAAACAAGGGTTTAATGGAATATTCAGAAGAACTGACAAGAAAGGAAAGCATGAGCTACAATGTCTGCACACCTTGAAGGGCGTCAAGCTATGCAAAATTAGGTAAAAGTCCACTGATTCAAGTTCTCACCAGAAAAAATCCCCAGAAAATCCCTGTGGATAGGTGCTAGTGAATAGCAGATATTGCTGGCAGAGCAGTGGGTAAAAAGCTCAAGTTTCAGTCCCTTCCCTCACCTGCCCTCCAGTTGTGACCCTGTGACCTGCCATAGCCAGGAGAGTGAATCTCCTTACCTCTCCCAGGGTAGATGTGCCGTAACTCCAAGGCCAGGTCCAATGGCTCCAGGAGTTATCCTGTGCTAACTGCACTAAACACCTCTCTACTTCCACCTGGACAGGTCTGCTGTGACTGTTGGCAATATCCCTTTAGCCAGATTGACCTTGCTGTATGGTGACCTCTTTGGGACAGAGACCAGCACCAGAGTCCCTGTGTGCTCATAAAGACTGAGTGCACCTTGTTCTTTGGAAACAGCTGCAAGAGGAGCAGGCAGCACATGCAAAGCAAGTGGTATCTGGATATTGCACAATGCTGCCACATATAGTATTATGTGATAGTCACCTTTGTTTTTAGCACAAAAGGAATATGCAGTGTATTCTGGAGAGGAAAATCCATCAACAACACCACCAGTTTTATCCAAAAGCTCTTTTTTTTGGCTAAAGCAGCTTAAATTTGTACCAAGTCTCAAAAGCCTAGTTTAAAGCAGAATTTTTTCCTGAGGAAATATTACAGATTATGTTTTTCAAAGCCTGTTAAGAGTAAATGATGGCTTTATACTGATTTCCCAGACTACAAACGCAAATGAGAAAAAGAAGAGTCAGTTGACATCCTGTTACTGCTGGATAAGTCTTACCCATCCAAACCAGAGCAGTCCTGGCACAGTTACCACCAATACCTCATTTTCATTCAGGACCAGTCCTTGTTAATTCTCCAAAATCCAGCATTGTAGGCAAGGGGACTTTCCTTACAATGCAAAGCCTCACCTGCTTTTCACAGGAATCTGGAGCACACTGGCTTCTACAAACAGACCAATTCCTCTTACTGCTCAATCAGCCTGTACAGGAATCTCTGTGATGAGCAAACTGCTGAGCTTGAACTGAAGGAAAACTCTCTTGTCAAAATTCAAGGAGACAACACCAAAAAAATTACTCTTGTCTGCTTTACTGGTCAATCAGTTCATGTATTACATCCACACACAGATATGATCAACTGAACTCATGCTTATGTAATCAGACACATTACTCCATTGCTTCATGTGTAACTGAACAGCACTCTAGCAAATTAGTTCTGGTGCTCTGCAGAATCACCTGCTGAGAGGAATTACCTGTTCACTTTTTGAACAAAGTCCATAAAAAGCACACAAAAATCATTTATCCCACCAAACAGCAGTTTGGACCATGCAGTTAGAGCACAGCTAACCTGAGGCAGAAAGTTCATAAGCCACTCAGCTCTCCTTCCAAATTAATCCCTTGCATAAAATTGATATAAAGCAAACACAGCATTTTGGCATGGGCAGGCATCTTGAAGAGCTGCATCCATCACATATTCCTGAGGAGAGTCTCTAAGATTTCCTCACTAAAAGGCTCAATGTAGTTTTCTTTCAGGGCTGGAGAAATGAAAGCAGCCTGGATCCCACTGCCAATGCTACTCAGTGTTTTACAAGTTCTTGAGACCTGTAATTTGCTAAAACAGAACTACATTTGACCACAGAGTCTGACTGTTCTGAACTTAGTAAGTATCTGACAACAGGGAAACATGCTGCTGTTTCAGTGTTGTTAATTACTCCTCCCAAAGGCCCATGACAAAGACATAACTTATACAGGAATTGCCTATAAAACTGTAATTTTTTCCCCCTGAAGTCAGTTTTAGTGCCTGAAGTATCAGAGCTGATAGAACAAATAATTCTGAAAATACATGGGTAGGAAAGCAAAATATCCACCAAGTGTTATAAAACCCTCATCTCGCCCTACAAAGTTCAACATAATCTTAATTAGGGATCACAAGAGATGTCACACTACAGGGAATATTTGCTTCCATGCAAAGCACTTAATAAGGAAAGGCAAAGAGGGAGAAGTTCTAACAGGAGTGAGCAACTTGCTGCTGTTTGCAGAACTGGAACAAGTTAGAAATAAATGGTAGACAGGAACAAAGGAACTGGTTTAATGCTAGATAGGAATAAAAGAACTGGCTTAATGATCCAGTAATTATCATATAGAAAGAGGCCATTATAATTCAAATATAAAACCCAAGGTCCAGTTTTCACTAAGTAAAACTGGGAACTGGGTTGAAAACCCTAAACAATCTCTATTAAACACAGGATTTGGGGTCATCCAACTCTCAAGGATACTGGGCAAACCCTGCAGATGGTGAGCTACAGCCACTCCATATTTAAACAGGCAGCTGCACCGAACACAAACAGCCATCAAAACAGTTCCAACACCCAGATCATCAGAATCACCTGTGGTTTGAATTTTTTGGTGACGGCATACTTTGAAGAAAAAAGCATTGTACTGCAGACATAATACAAGTTTGTAAAGGAAACTCTATGCTCTATCATAATGCTTCATATTAAGAATCGCCCAACACTTGCTAATTCTGTAGGAATTGTTCTAGGAAAGGGCTCAAAGTGTGACATGGTTTGAGAGCAAAGTGGGTTCTTCTGTCTTCTCTGTCAGACACAAAACCACTTACACATCAAAGACTCATTCCCCTGAAATGAGCAGCATTCCAGCTGTGAAGCCAAACTGCCAGTTGATCTCTAACATTAGCAGAACCACATTAATGACTCAAGCATGCAAAGGAAAACTGCATCTTGAGGATGAAGAACTGCAAAGGCATTAAACATCTCCTCCATGATGCCTGCAGCATGGGCCCACACCCACAGCAGTGTTTGTTCTTAATCTCTGACTGCTATTACTCTCACTCATAAATCATTCTTCAATTACGAACAGTTTTAATTAATAACATATCCCCCTGTGCCTATGCCCTGGGCTATTTCCACTAAAACTATTAAACCACAGTGTCTCATGTGCCAACTAAAAGCACCAACAGCTTCTTTTTGGAGGCCTGTGAGTGGTGTGTGCTGTTTTAAGAGGACAGCTGCAGGTAAGCATCTGAGCATCCCTCCAAACAGTGGGCACACAGGGGAATCACCTCAGCAAGAACATCCCATGGTAGGACAGAAGGGTTGTGAAGCGTGACAGCAAACCAGCACTAAAAATCCTCTCTCTCAGGCATTCAGCCAGCCAGCCACCAAATTAACTACTCAGCTTTCCCAGCTCTTCACCTTGGGCATCCTTCCCCACAAAGCTTCCCAGCCTGTATCCCTGCCTTTTGAAACAGGACCTCAATTGTCTCTGTCTTGTGGTTTCAAAACTGGGAGACCAGCACCTAAAAAAGCTGCTTTCTGCAGGAATCCATATGAATTTTCTCCATCCCTTTTCTTACTGCCTTAGGTTCAAACAGACCTCAAGTCCCAAGAGTTTACCTCCATTTCCTGTCTTACAGCTACAGCTGAGCATTGTTACACAATACTGTGTTTCTCCTAACAAAGAGACTTGAGCTCTATATGCCAACAGCTCAGAAATTCAGACACTGGAGTATCTTCAGATAAGAGAAAGACTGTGGGGGCCCTGAATCACACAGCAATTTCTTCTTGCAAGCCCCATTCAGGCACCTGAGGGCCTCCTCTTGCAGGGACACAACAAGCTCTGCTCTCTGTCACCTTCAAACAAGCAGCTTCTGTATTACTCTTAAACTGACAGTTGATTGGAGCTAATGAAGCATTAGAGTGGCAGTTGCTCTTTGGTATTTTTAAAGAAATATTTACACTCCAAGGGTTTAACCATGCCCTATGAGATGACTCAGAGGCAGTAACAATGCTGCTTGATACAAGATAAAATGAATAAATGTGTCCCAGATCTCACATAGCAAAGCTGTCAACCTATGAACAACTTGAGTTGGGAGTTTAAAACAGAATTCACCTACTATTTTCTATTATTTACACTCAATGGTTCTGCATAATCCCTTGAAAAACAGTGGAATAAACACCTCCAAACAAAACATACTGTGCCTCTGCCATCATATATCAAGCTGTGCCAGCACATTCCAGCCCTCACCCCATCTCCCCAAGTCACTCCTTTGCTTCACAGGACCCTTTTCCTCTTGCCCCATGGGCTGCACCCTACCTACGCTTGCAATACCCAAAATATGGTGTTTTGTGATACATGTGTGGCTCAGTTGGTTATTTAAGGGCTCTTTGCTTTCTCATCTCTTATTCTTTTGAACTAGAACCAACCAAGCCCATGCCTGATGCTCAGCATGCCCTGTCCAGCTGTGAGGGCTGTCAGAAGCCTAAGCAGAGTTTAACTACAGTGGTCACAGCAAGCTAAAACCCACCAGAACTGCAGTAACATCAAACATTTTACTGTTCACCAATACACTGGGTGAGAACATAATTCCTCAGTGAGCACCACACCTTCCCCTGGCCCATCAGAGTGATCAGGTAGCCCAGGCTGCCCTCTAGTTTGTTGTGCTGCTCTAACAGCATGGCAAATCCACAGTCTCCTGTCTGGAATCAGCCTCAGAGCGAAAATAACACGAGAGCTAGTGCCTTCTGGAGGGTAGGGTTGTTATTTTTGCGTTTGGCTGTTTTTCTGGGGTTTTGTTTTGCTTTTTTAATGTTGAGTATTATTTTACTAGGCCCTTTCTTACAATGCAAGAAACAGGTAAGCAATGTTTTATTTTGTTTCAAATGTATTATAAAGACTGTTCCAAGTTCATATACCTTATACTGCTGAGACATTACAGTTGCCTGCACATACAGCAGAGGCCAAACTTGTCAGATTTTTTTAACTAAACAGGCATAATAAGGAATTATTTTTCTGTTATTCCTAGGAAATTAACTTTGTGTCTAGGGATTCTGCTACATGAAACATAAAGCAGACATAGCACAGGACCCAGCTAATAGAGCATAGCAGGTGTGTTCCCCTTGGAGTCAGCATCTTAGAATTCTGTAACATTCGTTTTTTCTACCATTGTCTTCTAGTACCAAATAAACTTCAACCTCTTTATTTCATAAGTGTAACTCTTCATTTATTCTCCACTGTGAATGGATTAAAAAAAAAAAAAAAGCTAAGCTATATATTTGCTTCAAGCTGTACTCTATACATGGAATATTAGAGACATTATTTAAAAAGTGTTCAGCACACGTTGTTGACTGCATCTTGTACTGGGGGTAGGTCTTTATTAAAAGGCAGTATTTGTTCCACAAGGTACACTTCACACACTGCAGAACAGGAAGCCAATATGCCCTTGTACAAACTAACTTTGCACTTTAAGTACTCTGAGAACATTCTCCAGTTTGCCAGCAGCAACCTGACAACGGGGCTCTGGCTGAGGAAAGCTAACACGGCAGGAATCAAGTGTAAAAGCTGATTTGCATTAGTTGTGCCATGGTGCATTTGCTTGTGCACACTGGGACTGGGGTGGACAAGACAGGAATGAGGCTTGGGGACGTAATTCTTGAGCCACTGGGCACAGATAACCAATTTTTGCCTTGTTTATATGTAAGTTTTACCACAGACACGTGCAGCACCAAAACCATGCCAAGCCCCGTATTAAGCAAAAAACTTCCAAGAAAGGCTAAACTAACACAATAAATTGGAAAATTCAAATTAACAGAATGATCTCAAGCACAGCAGCTTAACAGCTATCATCAGGGTTAAGACATTTTGTCGTGCTGGAATTTCAGGAAAAATGTTTTAGCCAGAGATTAAAAAGCTTGCTAACAACAGCAAAACAGTGGAATGAAATTCATGGTATCTTACAACACAAAAGTCTCACTAAGGTTTGACTATGTACAACCAAGGAAAAAAGAAAACAATCAACATATTGTATCATTTCACAGTGTACAAGTAAGTAGTTACAAAGAGAAGCCAGTATTTCATGTCATTTTTGTGTCCTCTGCTTCATAAAGGACACAATCTGCAGACAACTGCAGCTTCTTTTCTCTTGCTCCTTCCCCTACCAGCCATTACAGCAGCTTATGACTGTTACTGCTTTACCATAGGAAATGCAACTTGAGCAAATATCAAGGAGATACAAACCTGTCTAAAGACATACAAAAAATATGCTGCGCCCTTTCCTTTGCAGTATCAGGATAAACTGCAGTACAGGAGAAAGATGAGCAATATATAATACCACAGTCCTCCCAAAAGGAAATTAAAGACTGAATTTTACACTGCAATAAAAAAATATAATTGAAAAAAAAATTGTACATCACATTAGAAAGACATCACCTGAGTTTCTAAACAATTCTGGTTTTGAAATTACTTCTAAATACAGAAACAGATTAATTACACCTGTTCCACTGTGTTGGTTTGGGCTGGGATAGAGGTAATTTTCTTCATAATAGCTACCATGGGGCTAGTTTGAATTTGTACTGGAAACCAACACACTTATGTGTGCAGCTTTGGTTTGAACTTTTACTGAAAACCAACACACTAATGTGTGTAGCTTTTGCTTTACCTATTAAACTGTCTTTATCTTGACCCATGAGTTTTCTCACTTTGCTTTCCTGATTCCCCCACTCATCCCACTGAGGGGTCACAGTGACCTGAGCAGCTGCATGGAGCTCAATTGCTGGGGTTAAACCACAACACACACAAATCAGGAAACTGTTCACAGCAAAGTGAAATTCCATCTTTTCCACCATAGCTGGAGACTAAGTAATGTAGCTTTTTAAAGCAGCAACTGAATTCCTTGAAAATGTAATGCTTGCTTCACGCCAATATTATTTGCAGAGTAAGCCAGAAAAATATTAGACATTGCAAAAGTAGTTACAGGAGTTTTCAAAAGTATGTAATTATTCCATTTTAATTGCAAGTGAAGGCCTCCTCAGCTCAACAGAGTAGAAGGAGGCTAAAGAACAACTTCCATCACCGTTACAGAAAACACCAGTACACAGTCAAGATGAGCACAAGTCTTATTTTAACCACAACTGAGGCATCAGCCTCCTCTTTGTGCATGTGCATTACACATTTGGAAGAACGTTTTTCCTCCAGCTCACAAAAAAAAATCTGCTTTCCAGTCTGTGGCCATCAGACAGGGATGATGTTTGTGTTCTAGTCCTGTTTTCCTTCACGCCACTGCCGGGACCCCTCGGTCCAGGCCACATAAACAAAGAGAGCAAGAACCACATGGACAGTGACCACAGCCACTATGGCAGCATAGAAATAGCTGTCTCTGTCAGACATCCCCAAGGAACCTGGCAAAACAGGGAAAGGAAAGCATGTTAGGTATGAGCTAGGAATTCTGACATGGCAACTCACAGTCCTCCCCAAAGACCAAAGTTACATTTAGTGCTGTGTCAAAAGTCTGAGCTCAGAATGATTCACAGGAAAGAATTCACCAGAAGAATTAAAGGCCTTGAAACTATTTCTAGAACAAAGCAACACTGCAGTATCCAATATTTAAGATAAAATACCCTAGATTTAATGTCAACAGCACATGCTTTCTCCCTTCTTCCTCCCCACTTTTGAAGGAGATAACTTCCTAAAACTGCAGGATATAAGGATTAAAGCCTTTCAGAATCAGGACTACAACACGCCTGCTTTTGGACTGCAGACCACAATGCAGGGAAGGATACAGTGACAATTTATACAATTTTCTGTTCTAATCAGATATTACAGGACCTTTTGTCTATATACAGAAACAAATATTCAAAACAGGAAGAACAAAGATGCTATTAGAGGATTGTGTTTTTGTGATAATAATGCTAATTGCCAGAAACAAAATTACCTTCAAATACATAAGCCTTTGATGAAAAATATAGCCCAACAGGTAACGTAATCATTAGAGCTGTGAAGAACAGAAGCGTTCTTAAAGTTGATGTTAATGAACCCTCATTTCTGAAATAAATAAGAGAAGTTACACACAAAAGAAAGTCACAATATATATGCCTGAAACAGGACAAGAACTTGCTCCAAATAGAAGTTGATTACTTTTCAAGAACTGAGTAAGTATATTGTTTGGAAGCAATAAAGACTTGTAGCATGCATTTGTTGGCTGCAATAAAAATGAGAGTATTCAAAACAAGGTAATGATTCTGCCAGTCTAAGCTCATGAGCAAAATTAAAAAAAAAAATCTTTAGACCTTTCCCTGTTACTGCTTTGCAAACATAAGGGGGTTAATATGTTTATCAGTGCATAACTGCATCATTATTAAATATCTAATATTAATTACTCATGCACATATCATATGACAGTATTCTACATTAAAACTTGCCAAGTTCCTTTTTTTTTTTTTTTAAGTGACTACAAGTCCAGGAAAATGACAAATCCTACAGGCTGGGACAGAAAGGGAAGTACACCAAATAAATTTAACAGCTTACTACTCCAAGTTCCTTTTTATTAGGTCTTCTTCCTCTATTTAAAAAATAATTCCTCACTTTTTAATTAAAAAAGCTGGAATAAGTGTAGTGATAGTACATAGAGGCACTACACCAAAACTTTGCCTTCACAGACCCAAACCTAAAAGACCTTTAACAAGAGAGGGTTTATGAAGGTTTATGCACTTGGTAGGGTCTCCCTGAAGGTGACCTGCCAGAACAGGAGTTGTGTTTACAAAACACCGCACACAGCCGGGTTCTGTGCGAGCTTCCACCAGTTCTCACTGACTCTGCCCGGCTGATGACATTATTTTATACTAAAATAAACATGTAAGCCAGGCAATACCCTTCTGACTTTCAAAGACTGCCTGATTCAAGGATACGAGTCCTTAGGGTGTTGAAACACAGAAATGTGTGGTTTTTCTTTGAAAAATAAGTGGAAATATGGGATAAAAACGACAACTGAGAGAATTAAATGCAGCCATGCACAACTTCCTCTGCAGCCACCAGCACTTCTGGCTGCTCATGTACTGCTATACATTTAGCAGCATATAAGGGAGCTTTAAAAAAGAAAAACATCCGAATTCTTTTCCTTTACTAGTGTTTGCCTGAAGGACTGTCAGGGTGGAGGACATAACCGCACTCATAATTTCCCTATGGAAATTAAAAACCATTCTATCGACACTTACCCACGGAAGAGTAAGATGACCTCCAGCTTATTACCAAAGTTAAAAACTCCACTGCTGACAAATACTTTTCTTACACTGACATACTCTCATGGCTTCCCTACGCAGCAAAAACAAACATTCGTGTATAAGCTCAGCCTAGCTCGGCACGTTTCCCCGACAGCCTCCACGCTGGGATTCGGGGCGGCCCGGGGTTATACAGCGAGACCAGGGCAAACCGGGGGCCTCCTCCTTCCTCCTCCACCCGCTCCGGCTCCTCCTGGCCCGGGGGCCTCCTCCTCCTCCACCCGCTTCGGCTCCTCACGGCCCGAGCTGCCGCTCCCCTCCCGCTCTTCCCCGGGCACGCCACGGCTGCAGCCGCATCGCGGGCTGGCGGTGCCAGGCGCG
>VWZU01011166.1:1438000-1453790 GCA_013397095.1 Sterrhoptilus dennistouni | reverse complement strand
GTAGAAACTTTTCCCCAGCCAGGTTTCCACCGTCCTCAGTCCTGGGACAAAAGAACGGGACAGGAGCCATCAGGAGGAACAAAGACACTGGCCAACCCAGATAAGAATCGGCATCGCACCCAGACAGAGAAATTCCTCTCCGAACGAAAAGAGAATTCTCCACGAGGAATACACATTGAAATAACCATGGGCCGGCGAGCTCCATCCGTGTATGAAAGGACCTTCCCAGAATACGGTCTGCAAAGTTTGACAAATCCGGGAAGCCCATCCGAAAATTATTTGGACTGTTTGGACTATCCTGGGCACCTGTTCTGCCTCGGGACGTGAAAACCCGTATAAAACCCTGAGCTGCGATCTGCTCCCTGTGGATTTGGGAAAACCGTGCCTTAGAGTGCGGTCCCCCCACCCACCCAGCGCTGCGCTGCAAATCCTATTTGTGTTTTCTCTTTTTATTGGTGATTGGGATTGTTTTATTAATAAATTGTTTCTTTGCTAATCTGATTTTTGCCGTTGCATTTATAACAGAGGGATGGAGAGACTGAAGGATGGAGGAAAGGAGAGATGGAGAGACACAGGGATGGAGGGATGGAGAGTCTGAGGGACCGAGGTGTGGAGGGAAGAAGGGACAAGACAGATAGAGGGAAGGAGAAACAGCCTGAGGGATGGAAAGAAGGAGAGATGGAGAGACTGAGGGATGGAGGGAAGGAGAAACAGAGAGAGTGAGGGATGGAGAGATGGAGAGTATGAGGCACGGAGGGATGGACAGATGGAGAGACTCAGGGCTGTAGGGAAGGAGAGATGGAGAGACAGGGCTTTTGTAGCCCCTCTTCACTTGGGTGGGGATGGAAGGAAGGTTTACTGTGTAACTCAAGCTTAAAACTTCCAAATAGTTCTTTAAAAAACCTAATAAAATTCCAGCTAGCCAACCCCAACATTTCAACTAAAAGTGGGAGCAGGTTTTGTTTACTTGTAAACAAGTAAAGCAATTAAGTTAATTTAGAATTAAGATAGAAATTGGATCACTGAAAAATTACGAATGTGGTACAGAGAACATTTAATCACTACAGGATGTTCTTTCCACTTTTGGTTTGACTTTCTTGATTGTTTCTCCAGTAGGGAAAGCAATGACATAAGACAGTTTAACAACAGAACAACAAAACAAGGAAATATAAAAGTGGAATAAGTCTCACATCATATAAACTTACCATAAAGATGCATATCAAGGATTAGAAAGTAGCAAATCATTTAAGGCTGAACTGTCCAAGTCATTAACTTTTAATATAAAGTTACTTCATATCTCATCACACTGATGTTTTTAATCTCCTAGACTAATAACAATTTTGCTGAATGACTTCCTGCACATTAGCTGATTTTCTTCTGTGAGGACATAAAGGAAATACAAAACTGTTGGGAAAAAATTGCAAATGTGAAAGAAAAAGAAGCCTTTAATTTGCATTTTTGTATTAACTAAAAGACATGGAATATGCAAAACTTTGTCTATTTGCTTCGAATTTTATACATCAGGTATTCTGAAATTTCAGGCAGACCACAGACCTGTCTTACGTTCTGGATTATAGAGCAAATATAAAACTTGCCCTTAAGCAGAAACTGTGCTGCAAGCACAAGAAGCTCTGGGACCAAATATCTGCTATTCTAAGACTTTGTCCTCAAAATTTGCCTGGAGATGCTTGAAGAATATTAAAATCACAGGCAGCCCCTGCTTCTTTGGGGGTCTGTATCTCAAGGGTGCAGAAGAGGCAGGAAGGTGCCTGTTAAAGCAATACCATCTAGTGGTAGATGCAGAAAGAATCCAATCCCCAACAGGAGCAGAGCTGAAAGGACAGTATTTAAAGCTTAAACCACCTCCTTGAGAGTATATATTTTTTCATTACTTGTTTCCATAGTAATGTATCCAAAAGGATGACATGCAAATAAATATTTTATTTATCTGTTCTGTGAACCTCTACACCCTCAGGAAAGATGTCTCATGAGAGGTGAAATGATGGATTGGCGAACTCTGGAATTCTCCATGATAGTCCAGGCTGAAAGCCCAACAACCACAGAGCATGTCACATACATGGCCATCCATCCTCTGTGGGAATAGAACCACAGTGACATGAGTACTCAGGTTGGCAAAGAAAGCATTTATCTGGGCATTATAGGGCTACATTCCCTGTTCTTGCACATCCCATAAGTTAGAGCAAAGAGCTCAGAATCCCCTATTAGCTACTGGAACTTGGAAGTCTCGTAGGGTAATTTCCCCCCTTTTCTGGCTTGCCCCTGGAGTGGATTTGTCCTGTGCTCTGCAGGCTCTGAGGGGCTCAGCTGGGCAGCATCAGGTCCCAGCAGGTGACAGAGAAAAACCCTGTTCTCTTTCTGAGTTCACAGGCACCACTGGAAGCAAGAGGGTGGCTGAGAAAATGCAACTAGGCAGTAACTTGTATCAGCAGACCAGGTTTTGGGGTTGGCACATTAACTTCTAGACCAGGGCTCAGTGCACCGGGAGTAGTAGGGGAGCAGAGATCCCTCAGTCACAATTGCAGAGGATTGTGTGACAAACACTGAATATGTTCCTCAATCCCACCCATACAAATAAACTGGAAAAAGCTGTTGTTCCCAGTGCAGATCCAAAGACTCATTTTACAGACTACAGAAACATCCATGGATTTTATGGCTTGCATATTGTCTGCTCATAAAAAGGATATTGTTTTATGTAATAGGAACTGTAATACTTTAATGCCTACTAGCTCGGGGCTGACAGCCCTTCTCCTTCAAAAGATGCCCCCAGCAGCAGAATTGACCTCAGCTGCTCTTTGCTTGCAGGAGAGAAGAAGCAGGAAGAATCTTGGATCTCCAGAAAGTTCTTCAGTAGGGGCTGGGGTGGAGCATTCCCCTTTGACTTTCAGATCAATATTAGTGGAGAATAAGATGGAAAGGGTCCTCTGCAGTGGGAGGGTTATAGCCATGCCCATATGGCTTTCCTTCTCTTGTAGAAGACACTCCTAGGAGTCAGGTTGACCAAGTGGTTACATTAAAGCCTTCCTCAGAACTTGGGGTCAGATGAAAACAGGGTGATGCTGTTTGCAGACAGAAAGCAGAAAGTTTTGGTTTAGAAAGAAAATTGATAGATATGAACACATACATACATATGTACTTTCAACCAGCAATAAGAAAGACGGTGCTTGGGAGTAAATAATACTATAGTGCAATTAGTGATACTACTATATGACTGCATTGTGTGGGAGGATTTAAAAACCTGTCGTTTCATTGCTGAAACAGTCCTAAAAGTGAAGAATTTCTGATGGGCTTCACAACATCAGTTACATGAAAACTGCTTCCCCTTCTCACCACCCTGAAAATCTCTATTTTATTTTCATTGCAGCTGACACAAAAAAAATAGTCCTTGTTCATCCTGTGTCCTGGAAAGCATTGCAGAGATCCAGCACCGGGCCATCCACACAACAAAATTTATAAACTTTTATAAAATTACCAGCTTTCCCACCATCCTGTTACATACTAAGGCATCTGTCAGTATTACAGTGATGTTATTTGCATTCTCCAGCAAAATGAATGGTAATACACTTATAGCCATACAGGATACCAGCAGCTTAGGATGTAAGCCAGACTTAATTAATAAAGTAGCTAAATTTTAACTGACACTGTGGTTTCAGTTCTGTCCTTTGCAATTTAGCATCTTAACTAACTAATAAAATTCTCCAAGGTCAGCTACAGTGACAGGAATTATTTGTTTGGATCCAGTACTCACCCAAAAGATATTTGAATCCAGCCAGAGCCTTAGTTTGGCTTTCAGGTGAATGAACACTGCTCAAGAGACTTGACTTTATGTGCTGACTCTCTCTGCTGATGATGTGCTTCTGAATATGCATCAGACAGAGCCAGCAGGTTCCCTGTCAGCTGGCCTGGAGCTGGTTTTCCTCTTATTTGAAGGCAATTAGTCTTTGATCATATATTACCACTCATCAGCTCTCCAGCAAGCCTGGAGCAGAGTGCCTCCACTCACAGTTTGAGTTCCCCAACCCTTTCCCTATGTTAGGCATCCAGAATCTGCACATTTTGGGGTTTACCTGTTCTATAAAGGAAAATGCACAATGTTACAGGGTCTGCCTTTTTTTACTCCCTGCTTCATGCCACATGTGGAGGCTGCAATGCCCCACTCCTCCCCAGAACACGACACTCTTCATGTGTTTTCTTCTCACCTGGGAGGCTTCATGGGACACGAGCAATGCAAAGCCTCCTGAGAAGCTGGGAAACAAGGTCCTCCTCAGAGAACCTCACTAAAAGTCTGTGTAGTTCAAGAAAACCACACCAGAAACATGCCAAGCCTTACTCTGATTGACTGCAGGTCACTTCTGCCTGCAAAACAAGTGGCCCTGAGGACAGCAAAGCTCCAGCTCAGAGAGGCTCGGTGCTGCCTGGCTGCTCTGCTCCCCTCACCCAGCTGTGCTGCTCCTTTCCTCCCTGTAAGCAATACCTCCACTGAGGAGGAGCTCCAAGTGCCCTTGAGGCTGCTTCCCAGCCCTGGGTTTCAGAGCTCCTTTCACCACAGGGATGAGGGGAACTAGAGGGAATCGCACCAAATGAGGCTTAACTCGAGGTAAGCCCGAGTTAATTTAGAATTGCGGAATCATTAAGGCTGAAAAAACCCTCTAAGATCAGCAAGTCCAACCATTAACCCAACACTGCCAGGTCCTTGAGTAAACCATGTCCCCAGTCACCACATCTGCACATTTTTTTAACACTTCCAGGCATGGTGATTCCATCACTTTCCTGGGCAGTCTCTTCCAATGCTTGACAACCCTTTCACTGAACAAATTTAATCAGGTTAAGCTCGAGAAGAGACCTGATGAAAAGTGGATGCTTCTAGGAGCCTCGTGTTCACTCGATTGCAAAGAGGAGTCCCCTCTGCCTGCCGAAAACACCGAGTCCTTTTTGTGCTTCCCGGGCTCAATCCCTAATGGTGCCAGGACGGCCGCACATCGATCGGATGACAAAGTCCCTCTCTGGGGGCAGCTCCGGAGACGGCACAATGCGGGGCTCCTGCAGCCACGGCATCTCCCTGCTCGGAGCACCGATTTCCCGGGATCCCGCCCGGGAGATGCCGGGCTCCAGCTGCTCCCGGGCAGGCAGCATCCCCTAGATGGAGCTGCGCAGCTGGGAATGAGCACCCGGCTCCATCCCATCCCACCATCCCACCCACCCATGTCCGCGACCCCCGCCTTGGGGTTCCCGTGCTCAGCATCGCTGTGCTGAGCCCCCAGAGAGCTCAGCTGGTCCCACAGCCCCGAAAGGATGGCTGGCTCTGGAGGTTTATTTAACTCTGCTTCATTAAATCCCGTGTTTTAAGCCTTTTCTAGAAGGTTTTCTGAAATTATTTCAGTATAGAAGGTATCATAGCTGAGCCCTCATCAAAGAAGTTTATTTCTAGCTGTTAAAGGGGGCTGTTAGTTTAATTGCATAATATTTTATAACCCAGCATCTATTTCTCATTTCCAGACTGCAGCTTTGTAGTCCTTACTTGCTCTGCTCATCAGTGAGCTGTGAGATACCTGAAGAGAGGCTCAAACCACGGCAGTGCCTGTGAGGACCCAGCAGCAGCAGAGTCCCCAGCACACAGCTGTCCTTGTACTGGGATTGTCCTTGCACTGGGACCACTGGTGCACATCACAGCCCTTTTTGCAGCAGACCTGGCTGCAACAATAGGCTGGACATGAGTTAACAAAGAGCAGGAGCTGGTGATGCTCACACCAATCCAGACTTCACTACAGGTAATTACCCTGTGTGTGTTTTGCTGGGATACAAATACTTTTCTTTTTTTTTTTTTTTCTTTTTTAATGAATTAATGCTATATAGCAGAAATCACAGACTGAGCTCTGAAGAATCTACATTAGCACTTTTTGTCAGGCCAGAGTCTGGCTATGAAAACAGAGAAAACTGCTGTTGCCTTGGGTGAACACTGTCAGGTTGCTACAACTACACTGCAGGGGAAAATTGTGCTCTGCATTAGCTGTGTGAGAGCAGCCAGCCTGAAGGTGACAATTTCCCAAGACAGAATATCTCATCTACCCAGAGACTAGGGCAGGTGTAAACACCCTTTTCCTTTGATACACAAGAGCATAATTACAGTTCCTGGAACTGCTCTGGGAAGAACACTGATGACTTTCTCCTGCTTAGAAAATGAAACTCACAGGAATGCCTTTTTTTTTCTCCCTTTTATCCATAAAATGATGGCCAGGAACTCCCTCAGATATGTATTTTTTCACTCAACACATGCCACTTCTGATCAGTTGGGCTAGATCCATCCACAAAAGATGCTGAACAGTTGGTGTTTAGCCCACACAAAGTCCCATCCACATCCACAAAACAAGGTTTTCCTTTACTTTTCTCACCTACAGGATTTGATTCAGCTGATATTTTCAGAGCATACAGAAGCCAGAGAAGCAACTATTGTCCTCAGCACATTTACCCAGTTTCAGTGGTTGTGTGCTCATCCCAGACTGAGGAGAAATTGGCTTTAGTCCTGGGATACACCTTCAAAGTTTAATTCACCTCTGCCTCCCAGGGGACTGCCTCCAACTATCCAGCAACAAACGAGCCTGGGATGGCTACTCTCTTAGTCTGTTGACTTTACATAATGAAAAGTCCTTACTGCTTTCAAACTTCCAGCATTTCACACAACCCCCAAAGGAATCTCCAACACACTCAAAGATTTTTCAGAGAAATAAGATTTGTCTCACAAGTGTGAATGTCTAAACATCACCCAGAATGCAGCAAAGTCTTCTCAGCCCTGCTGGGGGTCACAGGCACCCCAGTCCACTGTAGCTACCTCCAGGATGAGAGCAGAGCAAGGAGTTGTAGGGGATGATTGCACATCTGGATGGAACACAGTGGAAACCGTTCCTGAAAATACAAAAAGCAGCATGTGTAATCTGAGTACACCAGTGAGGGAAATGAACCCTTACTTTTTTCCCCTCACTGTATGGTGGTTGTGAAATTTTTTATAATCACAAGTAAACAAGGTGTTGTCATGCCTCACTCAACACATCATGCCCCAAAACACCTCGGCTTGCTCCTCTCACAACAGGCAAAAAACCATCTTGTTCTGCAACTCGGGTTTTAATTTTGCAGCCTCATATCCCTGTACAAGCCTGGGCTGGTTTTGTGAATTCTGATGATGTGTTGCAGCCTAATGTGGCAGCCTGATAGATGTAGACTGAAGGAAAGGAAGGGGGGATTTAATAACCCTGGCCTGGGCACTGAGCTGGTAATGAAGAAGGGTTGTTATTAGTCATTTGCATAACATAAAAGGAGATCCAGATCTAGGCTTAATAAATTCTTCCTCGTATAGAATAACACAGTTATAGCCATTTCTATAAAAATGTCAAAGCTTTTATGTGAAGTAAGTGTTTCTTCAGAGCATAAAATACAGTCCTACAACTCAATAAAAATCACTTGTGTCACTACACTGATTTCTTTGAAGTGTCACTAAAAAAGGCAGGGTTGTGAACTGAAGCATCACTCCTGTTCTCACCTGGGATGTGAAACAGCACAATGATAAGAAGAGCTAAAGTTAGAGTGCAAGAACTAAACTGGGGACATTGAGAAGCAAGCATAGAGAAGCAATACCCTTGGTGTGCATCTGCTTTAAAGTCACACTGCCTTTTCTGTTTAGGTGATGTTTTGACCCTGAGAAACTCTAGGTCATCCCCCAAAATTAGGAGTTAATTGGCTCAGAGGTGGGTCAAACCCCCAGGCAACGGGAGGTGGATGGATTGGGTGACCAGGCAGCAAACAGCAGCCCAGCACTGTGCAGCTTGTCCTGGTACAACTTGAAGAAGGCAGATTCAGGTTCTCAAAGTGATGCTCCGTGTGGAAAAAATTACTGCAGCAGTGGGGAAGACACAGCTGTGAGCAGCCTGACTGTGGGGAGATGGAGGTGGTGTTGCAGGAGCCTCAGCCTCTTGCTCCAGGTATTTTCCTGTCTGGTGTTGTCCCCTTGGAGAGCTGCCCATGCCCCATGCCTGGGTCAGTTCCTGTCTCACACAGTGCTCTGATCCCTCCAAGCACTGCAATATGGAACATTGTTTATGGATGTGCAGACACATGCAGTAAAATATGTATTTACCGCTCTAGGTAGTCCTGAGTGTAGAACAAGCCTTTCATCCTTATGATGGAGCCACCTCTCAAAGCATTGATCCTGCCACAGAGCAGTGCCTCACTGTTTGCTTGAAAGCCCTGAACTTGGACTGGTCTAAGTTTAAAATGGTCTAAGAGAGACAGACTTACTGAAAAGCAGTGGGCCACTAAAATCCTTTCACAAACTCTGTGTGTTAAATTCATGTTCCAGGCAGATTAAAAAGCATCTGTGCACCTTCATTTTAAAAATTAAATTGTGACAACTCACACCAAGCAAAGGAGGTTTTCAGGGCTCACACTGACCATGCTGCATCTCTACAGCCTGGAAGCACTGTGAACTCAACTATGTCTGGAGAGAAATATTTGAGGTATCAACTTTGCATCCTCTGCTCTTCCAGTCAGCATTTTCCCTTGAGGGCATCTTCTAAAGCCCATGGAGTTTCTGGGCAATAAGCATCCATATTCATTAAAACAATCTTTTATTAACTTCATTAGAAAAAACTTTTACCAAGGGGAAAAATAGACCACCTGTAATTTTAAAAGTCATTTTCTCTAGTCCCATCAGTTATTCTCAGAGGCAATAATACTCCAATAGCAACAAGATTCTCCTGCACTACTACAGAGCCTTTCCTGCCTAAGTGCTTTAAAACATACTTCACCCTACTCTGTCCCCCAGAATTTCAGACCACACAAGGGGAATATGGTTATCTCATCCATCCCACAGCCAAGATCCATGGCTGGGATGTGACCAACTGGAAAGCAAGTCATGGTTTTGTTTGGAAAGGGGCAGACTGAGCCCAGCTGTCTGCCATGCACAGAGGCCTGATACTACATTCCCAAATTTCAGACATCATGGGGATTTGGGTTGTAGCTCTGCAAGATGTGAGAAATTTGGTTTTAGGGTCAGAGCACTTGATCAAAAACATCACAGTCACACAACACAGCCCAGAAGTCAGGTACCAACACAACCAACCAACGAACTCAGATCTGCTCAAGACTTTCCAAGGAGTGACTTTGGGGCAGAAATTTCCACCTACCTGGAACAGCACTCGTGTTCCTGCAGCCAGCACAAAGCACACACGCTAGCATGCTCTGGCATGGCCATCTTGTGTGCAGACATTTGACCATGGAAAATGTTCAGGCAGATGGAATCACATGGATCCAATACTTAATCAACTGAAATTGTCCAACATCTTCAGGTCTGCTCCTGTGTACCACACAGAGCATCATGCGTTGCTGTCTGTTCATTTGGTTGAGTTTAGGCAACCTGAGGAGTGACAGTCCTCAGGTTATTTGACACAAATAATCCCATTCTACACAATGCTGTGAGTCAATGTGAAGATTTTCAGGCTGTTCCAAAACTTGGAAAAATCTTCTTAGGCAAATTGCATGGCTCCACTGAGATACACACTCCTGATTTGACTCAAGGATAGTGAACCAGTAATCCTCACTCTTACTTTTTAAGAAAGAATATACTTAAACCCACACACACAATGTATATACCATACAGCTGTGATTAACACCACAGTGATTAGCAGATATTCTTTGCAAGAGAAGAGCAAAATACAGCCAGTTACATACACACCAATTTCCACATGCACATAAGACATTCTCCTTGAAGGGGAAATTGGTACAGGGGGTGAATAAATCATCCTGGGCATATTTGGGGATGTCCCACACTCCCTCACCACTCCCTCAGGAAACAGAATGTGGAGAAGCTAAAATAAATTGGAGAGATGAGCAGTAATTTATTTTCCCGTCTGGAAAAGATAATTTAACTACTCAATTAAACATTGCCTAAAGCCATACTATTAGAGTTGCATATCCCATCTGTAATACAGATGGATTTTGCTCTCTTATTACTGGTCTTCATGCTGTCTGGTACTTAAAAATTCTGGTTTAATTAGATGACACCTTCCACAAATGCTGAGCTATTGGCACATAATTCAAGCAGTGTCTA
This sequence comes from Sterrhoptilus dennistouni, assembly GCA_013397095.1. Lineage (NCBI taxonomy): Eukaryota > Metazoa > Chordata > Aves > Passeriformes > Zosteropidae > Sterrhoptilus > Sterrhoptilus dennistouni. Next base: position 1,443,676 of record VWZU01011166.1, on the reverse strand, counting down.
GGAATTTTTGCCATCCAAGAAACCTTCTGTAGGCATCTTGTGTTCTCATATCTCTGGCACAAAAGAGCAGGTTGCAAGCAATATTGAATGAACTGATGATATATTATTTCTTATTTTATGTTATTTTGAAGCACAGGGCTTTAGTCTGGGCTCTTTCCTTTCATTTTTCAGTAGTTGTCACCCAAGACCATCCACAAATCCGATGGTTTTACAGTCTATTTTTCACTGATTTTTCTTAAGTGTTGATTCAATATTGAAATAGGCCATTTTAATACTGAATTAAGAAGTTACTATCCCCATTATGAGGAGATTTCATTCACTGCTTCCCTCCGGGCACTGCTACAAGTGGAGCATTTCCGGAGCCTGGAAATGCCTCCAATCTCCTTGTCATCCCCTCTCCCCATCAGAGCCCACAGGCAATTCTCTGCAGCAAATGCATAACCTGCAAGTTTGAGGGGCTAAAACACACAAAGGTGCTCAGTGGCTCCACCTGAGAGGTGGGAAAAAAACAAAGATCCACAGACTTGTGCACGGGGAACTGAGGGACGTGGTGAGCAAGGCAGTGCTGGGTTATCACCTGAACTTGATCACCTTAGAGCTCTTTTCCAGCCTAAATGACTCTGTGATTCTATGACTTCTGCCCTAAAAGTTCAGGGGAATTTATATGTGACTCAGAATTTTGCACCACAAGTTCAACTGAATGAGCTGGAACCTTTTGCTTTCTCATGAAGAGCTCTCTCTCTCTCTCTCTCTCTCTCTCCGTCCAGAAGCCCTTTGTGTCTCAGATCCTATGGCATCCTTCTAGCTCAGTGGGGAACTAGACAAATATCACTTTATTACCCCATATGTGGTGTTTTCCCTAAAGCTTTTTGTCTAACAGCTTTTTCCAGGATGGGAGATTCCCTCATGCTGGTTGCTGTATGAAAACAACACAAAACCAGTGCTTCATAAACTCCTTCTTGATAAAGACACAAACTTTGGAGAAAACGGGAGGATTTTCATATATGATGAACAGATCTCCTGCAGTCACTACTCCTGGGTGTCTTGGATTAACTAGTCAGCTGGGTTATCAGTGACATCTTTAAGTATGAGGAGCAGTATTCTTTGTTCTATTTCATCTGAACTGCTATTAATACAGATTTTGTTGTCCATCTTATTTTTGTAACTCTATTAAATTCTTTACCTTAACAATGGCACCATTGGAAACATAGTATATTCTGATTTCTTTATATTCCACTACTTTCATGAGTCATAGGAGTCAGCCGAGGCAAAAAGGATGATGGAAGCTGCAAAAACATCTGTTTAGGTTGTTTGAATGATTTTAGTTTGAATCTACTTCACTCCTCTGCTGCTTGCTTGGTAGCAGTGGTTAATGGAAGAGTTTGGGACAACTCACTCAGCCTTCAGACATCCCTGGGGATGGCAGGAGTGTTGGTAACTCTCTTCTGTGTTCACTGGATCCTGCAGGTTCCATGAAATCCCATAAAGACCAAGCCAGGAGGCTGACCTCCTTCAAAAAGCCTTAGAGGTAGTTTAAAAAAATGAATAAAAATGTTTCCAAAAGATAATTCCTTCACTGTTGGATTTGTAACAGAAGCTCATCACATATATCAGATCCCTGGGTACATATGCAGATGTTTCAGCCATATGCAACAGCATATGGCACGTTTCTCTCAATAACTAGTCTTTTTTTCCTCTGTAAGGGTGTAAAAACAAGCATGAATTATTTCAGCCAGTGTAGGACAGAGGGGGTGTCTTTGATGCCTTCATCTCCCCCTGTCAGACCAACTTCCCTCCAGCCAAACACTGGTTCAACTTCCTCTCCACTCCACTTTCCAATTATCCTGGAAGTCAAGCTCTGCAGGTCACCCCCAACCTGTCCTGGTGGGTGGTGTTATCCCTCCCCAGGTGCAGGACCTGGTTGCATTTCCTTTGGTTGAACTTTGGGCAGGTCTCTGCCCATCTCACAGCCTGTAAGGTCCCTGTGAAGAGCTGCACAGCTCTCTGGGGCATCAGCCACTCCTCACAGCTTGGTGTTGTCAGCCATGCTCTTGAAGAGGCATCTACCCTTCATCCATCTGTTGATGGACAAGTTAAACAACACCAGGCACAGTGTTGAACCTTGGGGGACACCACTAGTGACAGGCCCCCAATGGGATCCTGTGCCACTGATCGTGACCCTCTGGGATCTGTCCTTCAGCCAGTTCTCATTCCATCTCATTGCCCACTCATCCTGAAAACCAAGGGATTCTCCTTTGCCTTCTTCCCAGCTGCTGTGGGGTGAGTTTGTCCACCACAATGAGCTCAGCCATGTTGTCAGCAAAGCAAATCAGAGATAGGCACCTTTTCCCTTGGTCCAACAGCCTGGTGTTGGATCACAGTGTCTGTTGCCTCTGGTGGGAGATCAATAGCAGCAAATTAAGTGCTGCTCAAGCTCTACTGATCAAACACCTCCCTGCCCCAGATGTTCCAGCAGCAGCAGAGGCTGGTTGCAAACACCATCTCACCTCCTTCTGATGCCTTAAGCTTTAGCTTTCTTATTTTCAGATTCTGTGCTGCCTAGGGATGTAGTTCTGAGCCTCATATTAAGTGCCATTCAGCTCTCTTCACAGAGCAGGGAGACAAAACAAATCCTTTTCCTGCTGAGGATCAAGGACAGCTTTCAGCCCAACAGGATAAACAATGGTGGACTGAAGAGAGAAAACAAGAAGGATGGGACGTCAAAACTGAATCTGTAATTGGACAATTAAACCTCAATATGCAAATGGACCAAAACTTATAAAAATGTAAGACTTCATGACCAGTCAGCCATTTTGTGACCATTTTGGGTCCACCTTGGGTGTAGCCCTGGCCAGGCTCTTGTCCTGCCCAAAGTGTATCCTAAAGGCCTTTCAATAAATATCTACTTTATTCTCCAGTTCTGTCCAGTCTCTGTTTCAGGTCAGCCTTCCCAAGGCATCACTTCCCTGGCGCCCTTTAACAGAAGTGCACATGTTGAGACCCACCAGCTTAATGAGTCTCACCAAATGCCAGACATTTCTCCAGACTGATTAGCAATGAGTTTTTGCATTTGTGAAAGTTATTTGTAGGGCAGAGGGTTTTTTTTTTTCCTGGGTGCTGGAGGAAAAATTGCTAACTCAAATGGAATTCAGTACAAGCACTTTAGATTGAAAAGGTCATGGCTGTTAGAGTGAGCAAAATTTATTTCTTCTTGGTTGTAACAGCCACAAACAGGGAAGGAGAAGCTTGGCAGTTCCAGCCTGACTTGCAATGAAATAAAAACACCCATCTGCAGGATATATTAAGTTAATAAGCAAAAAAACAGATCAGTGTGCTTGCTGGTATAGGATTACAGAGAAATGCTTCAAATAATTACGAAATCTCCAAAAGAGGGAAATTCAGAGCGGCTGCTGGGAGAGGGAAGGGCTTCATTCAACATAAAGTAAGTGGTGCACACATCCCACATATCAGAGAGGATGGAGGACATTACAGTCAAAAGCCTCAAGCAGGAAGGTTCCTCCCTACTACAACAAAAACCCTGTGGTGACTTCAGGAAGCTGCAATTGAAGGGTCTGGGACGCAAACCTGATGAGGAGCAGCTAAGGGAGATGGGGGGCTCAGAGGGACCTAATTTCTCTGCACAACTACCTGAAAGGAGGTTGTAGCCAGGTGATGGTTGGCCTCTTCTCCCAAGTATCAAGCAATAGGGCAAGAGGAAATGGTGTCTGCTTATGCCATGGGAGGTTTAGATTGGGAAGAATTCCTTCACCAAAAGGGTGGTAGAGCATTGGGACAGGCTGCCCAGGGCAGTGGGGGCAGTCACCATCCCTGGAGGGATTCAAAGGATGTGTAGATGTGGCATTTGGGGATTTGGGTTAGTGGTGGGCTCGGCAGTGCTGGATCAGTGGTTGAACTCAACAGTTTTAAAAGTCTTTTCTGACCTAGATGATTCTATGATTCTGAGCATGTGGCTTCAGTCAGGTAATAGTGGATGGTTTTGATGGATGTGCCAATCAAAAAATGGATTCCCTTGAAACTAGAACCTTTCTGGATATTTTGCTTCCCAAACCATTGGTTCCCAAACCAAATGGGAACCAAAAAAGGTAAGAAATTTTACACTTTCCCCACCCCACAACACTTATCAAAACTCTGCCAATTAGCCTGTGGTTTAGAGCTTCATTTCCTACTTCCTCTATACAACTTTCAACATCAACATTTCTCTTGATACAAATACAGTCTGCCAACCCCTTAAACACAGAATTGTTATTTCCAGTAGAAATATGAATGCAGCATAAATACAACAGTAAAAACAAAAAGAATCTTTGAGAGTCTTAATCTCTGGAGTACTGTTTCTTTCACTGTGAGAAGGGGCATTTTACTCACAGACAATTTTATTTCCTAAATTCCTGTCTGAAGCAGCAATTACTAAAATAATGTGACTTTCTGGAGAGACATGGCTATTTCAGACCTCTGCTGAAAGTTTATTGAAGAAAATATTGGTGTTTACCTGTAAAAGTGAATGTTTATTTGTGAGGGAAAAGAAAATATTCAGATATGAAAGGATAAAACCTGTATATTTTCAGGTTCTAAGTTCCTTGTCTAAACAGAGATTCTGCAGCTCTAAAGGAATAAGATTGTGAAGTCCTGAACCTGTGCTTGCTTTCTCTCTCTGAGCCCTGCAGGAGAAGGAGCTGTGGAGGTCGTGGAACTGTGAACAGCTCTCTGCTCCTTTGAGAGCTAAGGAGGGGCACACTTAGAAACTGGATATCTCCAGCTGGTTCCCAATCCACCCCGCTCCATCTCCTCACAGGAGTCAGCCTGGAAGGAGCACATCCTGCTCGGCTGAGCCTGCCATGACTCTTTTTGAGGGCCAATTCCTGCCCTGAGTGCTGGTTGGAGTGATGGAGCTCTGGGAGTTCTGGGTCCAGGGCACACACTGAGCTCTCAGGGGGAGCAGGGCTGCAATGCCAGCCCTGTGCCTGGCCTAAAAGGATCATTTCATTATTTAAACTATTTATTTTGTTTATGACCTAGAAGCTTAGCGATTTACTGCGCTAGATGAATAATGCCTTCTTCTATTAGAAAGAACCAAACCTCAAACCCACATATTTCACTTTTCTCCTGAGTTCCTCTTGGCAGCTCTACAGCTGCTGCCTTAATGAACATATGTACTAGGGGAAAATCAAGTTTTTCTCCTCTTTTTTTTCTCCTCAGGAAAAAAAACCTCTCGATTCTGGGCCCAAGGTCTGGCCACTTTGTGGGTACTTAACTTGAGGCAGGCCAGCAAACCACTGCCACCCTTCAGCCTGAGGTGAAACGTGGGAAAGAGGGTGATGTGAAGGGCAGAAGAGGCTGACAGGCATCCAGGGAAAACATCCAGTCCCTCCAGAAGAGGATGACAGCAAATAGAGCAACAGCTGGCAAGAACAGACCAATAAAAATGTGGTGTTGGGGGACGAGACAGGAAAAGATGGATACAACAATCTGTGTTTTCACAAGTTTGGCAGCTGAACCACATATTTTGGAAAAGATAAGAATATATCCAGGCTTGAGATGTCTCTCTGGGGATCTTATACCTGATGGAATGACAGCAAAGAACTCTGCTCCATGGTCTCTTCTGAGCACAGTGAGAGGAAAAAAATTGAAATACAGGCAAAAAAAAAAAAAAAAAATTTT
>VWZU01011166.1:1331464-1437969 GCA_013397095.1 Sterrhoptilus dennistouni | reverse complement strand
AAAAAAAAGTAAAAAAAGGAAAAAAAAAAAAAAAAAAAAAGCTTTTTGTTATTTTTTTCACTGTGAGGGGAGTCAAACACAAGAATGAAGTTGCCCAGAGAAGTTGTGGACTGTCTGTTCTTGGAGATACTCAAAACACAAGCAGGACTGGCACTGGACACTTTGCTCTGGCTGGTTCTGCTGCTGCCCCTGCTGTCCCATGATGATAAATTAGACAAGAATAGCCAGCCTAAGAGCAACCTCTTGCCTGGTGTGTATGTGCTGTACCACCTTTTGTCAGAGCATGAAAGGCATCCTTCACCTCAAAGAATAAGACAAAGAATAAATTTAGTGAAGGACATTATTTGCATACTAAAAATCCCTTCCACATCTTCTGGGCATACTTTGTTCTTCTCAGTGAGAGAGGCTTCAGAATAACCAGTGCAATCAGGGACCTGATTTCTTCAAACAAAACAGCTCAAATGAGTCATCCCATATTCCTGGCACAAACTGCTGCTGGCTCTTGGGTGTTAAGTGAGATGGGCAGGATAGACAAGGCAGTAGCCTGACTGTACATGAATTGAGAGCTGGATTTGATCATGCCAATTACTTTCAGAGATTAGCCTTTGCAAACACACTTTCTACAGGAATCAATGCCTAGCCCTGTTCAGGCACTCTTGTTCTCTCACCTTCCCTGTCACCTGGCACCCTGCAGCAGAGCAAAGAGCCCCTTCACATGCTGAGCTATTCTCTCACCTGCATTTTGTTTTCCACCTGTGTCTTTTAACAAAACTAGTGCACAGCTCGTGCAGAGCTCCTGTTTGCTTTTCCATGCTGCTTGCTGTATTTCAACAAACTGAACTCAGAGCACACAAGGGTGAAATCCTCATTCCAGGCAGGACAGACTGATGACACATTTCTGTGCTTACCATCAACCTTGGCACACTGTTGGTGTAATAATTTGTCACTCTTGAACAAGAATAAAACAAGTCAATGACCCCTGTTTGACTCCAGATTGTTTTCCACATTGTCAAAACACACAGATTTAGAAAGATAATTACCCCAATACCTCTGGGTGACAATCTCAAATTAAACTACAAGAACACCGTGGTCCATCCATCTCTTTGCAGCTGAATTCACTCCAGATGAACACAAAGCAGAAAGGCAGATAACCAGCAAGCCTTAAAGGCCTTGTGCCTCTCCCTACAGAGAGAAAGGGCCAAGTAGAGCCCCCATTCTCACAGGCAGGGTGGGTTTGACAGACCCCAGAGCCTGCAGGGCTTGGAGCAGCTCCTAAGGATGTAGCCACCTTGTTGTTGTTGTCATTTCTGTGCTCTCTTTTCGTGGTTTAATATAACATAGCAGAGTTGGAACGTGGGTTACTGCAGAGAGAAACTAGGCAATTCATTGTTGGACGTGCAGCTAGAGGGAGAACTATTGAAAACCAACATAATTAACCAGTGGTAATCTCTGACATAAGATCCGAGACCAAAAGCCAATTCAGGATTTCAGAGGAGGAAGAAATATTTCTCTGACTCACAGGCACAACATTTATCTGGGCTCTGAAAACATTTGGAGCCCAATAAGCTTTATGTTCCAAAAGAAGTATCTGCTTCCAAGTTGTGGAGGTGAGGAGGCCAAAAGGTGAGTCTGTCCCTCTGGTGAGCTGTGCTGGCAGGGGCAGGCCATGGAGCAGAGGGGTGACTCCAGGCACTGCTGGTGGCCAGCAGCTCACTGACCCTTCACACACTGCACCATGTTTTGTAGTCAGAACATCAGTGACATCAGTGTTTCCCTACTAACCTTAGATAGATAAATAAAACTGTACCTTGCATTATTGTCTTTTGAGGGTTTTTTTTTGCATCTCTTAGCTCAAATTTATTTTTTTTAGTTGCTATATAGTGAAATTTTCTGCTTTCTTTCAGTTGCCTTAAAATTTAATTACTTAAATTGGGGAAATGTTTTTAGTTCTCTGTTGAATAATTGGCTTTTTTTGAACCATGAGGCAATGCAGGAATGTCCTGTGGGGAACACCAAGAGAGGGTAGATCAGATGAATGCAACAGGATGTAGTCTTGGCATTTTTTTTTCTGGGATTTGCCTACTGTCCTTATCTAAGAAATAAGGATACTGGAGAGACCATAACTCCAGTGTCTTGTGGGGTTGAGGGACCTTAATGTCACTATCCCTTGGAAGTGTACAAAAAACATTTGGATTTGGCACTTTAGGACATGGTTTAGTGGTGAACATGGTGGTGGTGCTGGGTTGATGGTTGGACTTGATGAATTTAAAGATCTTTTCCAATTTTAATGTATAAATGATTCTGTGAGTAGAAACGAGATCCCCTTGCTTCTCTAGTAGTACCTACTGTAAATGTCTTTGTTCTATTATGGGCTCCAGTTATCTGCTTTGGTTTTACCAGTTGCTTTGGTGATGAGTGAAACAAATGTGTGATCATCATGCTCAAATAAGCTACCCAGCCCTGATTGAAAAATGCCTGTGTGGGAAAACCAGGCTATCACTGAGCCTGCATCTCCTCTAGCTCTCAGAAACACAACCAGAAAGTGACAAACACCACTGCCCACAGAGAGCTCCTCACCAATCCAGAACGGATGAGCATCACCCTCTTGCCCTTGAGCCAGGCGTTTAAGCAGTTACTGAACTTCAAATAAAATCCATAATGGCTTTTCAAATGTTGCTCCAATTAGAGCTCAATTATCTGCCCTCCTCTGGGAGGTGTGTTCATTTAACTCATTCCTTTTGTCTTTGAATGGGCTGGCAGGCTGAGGTCAGTGGGAATTGTGGTTTGAGAAAGGGACAGAGCTGGAAGTACAAGCAGGTACCAGGGTCCCTGGGAGGGGATGTCCCTCTGTGGCCACCAGTGCCCTGGAGGGGTTTGGTCTCCTCACTTGGGGGAGCCGTGGCCAGGTCTGTGGTCCAGCCCTGGCTGCCATATCCAGGCACCACATGGAGGGCTGGGGAGAGGGAAAACTTCCTCTTGTCTTTGCATCCTTGAGCTGCCTTTTCTGAGAGCTGTGCAGGGGAGCCTCTCTCTCAGGCCAGGTGCTGTCCCCGTCCCCTTGTCCGCTTCCTGAGGCCGTGGGAAGAGGTTCCTCGTGCTTTGCACTGATCCACTTGCTATTCTCACACCTCTGTGATCCTCAGCCAGACTCTTCCGCTCCTGGCACAACAGCAAAAGGCATCAGCTCATCTCTTGGGGTGCCAGCAGAGCAGCCCATGCCTGGGGCACATTCCCTTTGAAGGATGTTCTTGAGCTCACCACAGAAGGGAAGGAGCTGAAACGCTGTGTTAAGCTGCTTGCTCTACCATCAATTCACATCAGATGTAGTCAAGCTGTTGACTTAAAACCTCAATTCCCCTCTCACAAAAGAATAAAGGTGGAATTGGAAGAGGAAAAGAAATCTGCATTTTCATGAGTCAGCGCCGGTGATTTTTCGGCGCGCAGAGGGAAATGGAGAGGAATGCAGTGCAATAAACCAGGAGAGGAAACAGCCCAGTCGTGAAGCTGTCAGCAGGAAAACCTCAGGCAAAAGTTGTACAGCCTCTACAAATCTGCTGTTGCCTCTCCAGTGAGAGGCAATGAAAGAAACAACCCACGAAAAGACATCAAGGTGATGACACAGAAATAAAAATAAGTCTGAAAGACTGAGCTAGCTGAGGAAAGAGACCTCAGTTGTTCCTGTCAGTGTGTGCAGGAGTCTGCCTGCTCTCTGCCTGCTCAGGGACCCTCAGAGCTCTGAGATGATGAAGTTTCCATGGATGCCTGTAACTGAATCCTTATTCCTCTTTTCTCCAGAACATGGCTGGGAAGTTTTAGTAGCTGTGACAGCATCGGGAGTATTAATCTTTGAGAAATTATCACCCCAGAGCATTTTTAAGGTCCACCAGAGCTACCCACTCCCTTCAATAGATTACTCTTTAAAAAAACCCTTTAACCTCTATTCCTGTTTTATGTTACACTGCTATTGATGTGTCTAAAATGTCTGCAGAATAACTGCTATCATTATTTCACCTACTGGTTCTAGAACTTTGTATTTGCTCAATATAAAACTAAAAAAGGTTCCAAGAAGAGCTTAGTGGAGATGTGTCTCCTAGCAAACTGAGGTGTGACTAGGACTTATTCAAATTGTATATAGAAATAAAGTCAAGAAAGTAATCAAAAGGATATTTAGTGGAGTCTCAGATGATTAACCAACGTGTTCACAGAGCCAAACCTCTGTATCTGTCTTTTGCCGGTTCATTAATTTCTCTTGGCATGAGCTAATTTACAAACATTTAGCTGACCTTGACATTTGAGAAAAGTGAATTCTGACAACTCCTTTATTTCCATCAGGAAAAACTTATTTGTCAGGAAGAAGTTTGAAACAGGGATTCAAAAATTGTTGCTTTTCCCCCCCTTGAAGTGGAATTACAGAATAAAAGCGTTGCTGTCCGCTTACAGCACACACTGTACCAAAAGAATTTTAAATTGCTGTGAATTAAAGGAACACCTAATGCAAGGGATTCAGATGGATTTATTTTATTTACTTGCAAGGACTTGTTAATTCAGAATTACTTCATTATGGAATTTCACAGTCAGACACAGCACTGAGCAAGGAACTCTGCAAGTGCACAAGTAACCACTGTACACTTACAAACAGGCTCAGAACTTCTCACTTGTATTAATAAAAATGTTGATTGTACCCTGTACTTGTAACTTACTGAAGTGGTATAATACTCATTCTTTTCCTTGGCTGAATGACACTTGCTGCTGTTACAACTAGATCCACTGCTTGAGCTTTCTTTCCACCCACAGAGGTGTAAAAACCCACCAGAAATTATGAACTTGAATTAAAGCAATTTAATCCAGCCTTGCTCACCCCATTCTTGACATACATCATTCTGCAAATGCTCAGCAGATGAAGCTTCATGAGAATGAATCCAAGCAAAAATTGTGCTTGAATCTATCTTCTATTCAATTTTGCCCTAGATCAAATCCTACTTCACAGAAAACAGAATATTGGGTAGCCTTGAGCAAAGCTTAATAACATTCTTCAAATTTAGGACTTAATGCAGGACAACCTCCCTACCAACAAAAGCAAGTTTTAGAGTGTTCTGCAAAATTAAGACCTAAATCCTACAGCTGTTCAGTTTCTGCTCACATCAGTTCACAGACCTGTCTGATCACCATCCTTTAAATCATCTTGGATTAGTTATATTACTTTGATAATATAAAATTATCTTCTATTAGTTTCTCATAAATATAAATTGAATTAAAAAGCCAGCCCCTTCATTTCACTTAAGGTCCCCCTGCTGTAGCATTATGCTTCCCTATCTCATAATTTACAAAAAACCCAGACACTTATGAGCAAGAAAATTAATAATTAAAGACATAATAAATCTTATATGCCAACTTAATAAACACATTAAAAACTAGAAAGCACATCTCATCTCAGTGTAACAACCCTATTAAAATTTCAAGGGCAGTTTGTGGATGGAGGTGGCATTATTTCTACTTCAATGTCTAAGTTACTCATGGCTGGGTAGTCTCCAGCCTGGACACTGGGGTTTTCTTCCCCCTGGCCTCAAGGGGATGCAGAGAAAACAGGCGATGTGCAGGGAGTGAGAGAGGAGAGTGGGGCTTGATGCCTGTCCTGGGGTGACTTTATGATGTTTGTATCCCCAGTTGTCTGCTCTGTTTATGCTGGATATTGAGTTCTGCACCTGGTGCCTTGGGAAAGCTGACCTGAAACAGAGACTGGACAGAGCCAGAGAATAAAGTAGATATTTATTAAAAGGCCTTTAGGACACACCTTAGGCAGGACAAGAGCCTGGCCAGGGCTTCACCCAAGGTAGACCCAAAATGGTCACAAAATGGACAAACGATCATGAAGTCTTACATTTTTACAAGTTTTGGTCCATTTGCATCTTGGGGTTTAATTGTCCAGTTGCAGCTGCAGGTTGTGAGGTTCCATCCTTCTTGTTCCTCCCTTCAGCCACCCTTGTTTGTGCTTTTGGGCCTGAAAGTTGTCCTTGGTGTGCAGCAGGAAAAGGATTTGTTTTGTCTCCCTGCTCTGTGAAGACAGCTCACCAGCACTTAATACGAAGCTCAGAACTACATCCCTAGGCAGCACAGAATCTGAAATAGATGAAAGCTAAAACTTAAGGCATCACACCTTTAAGGCTGGTTCAGAGAGCAAAGAGAGAGAAGACAAAGAGTACAGCTTGTTTTCAGAAACTGCATTTACTGCCCCTCATCCCTCTCACAGACTGTGCTCTCTGCAGCACAGACGTCATGAGAGAGCTCTCCTTTGCTTTTTAGTTAGTTTGTTTTAGCTAGCTGAGGCAGAGAAGTTCCCCAGACTGTGGCTTTTCTTTTTCTTGGATCTGATCAGCCCTGCTCTGGACTGAAAACCCAGATAAACACCCAGAGCTCACGCTGAGAGACGTGAAGCAGGGATACACAGAAGACCCCTCTGGAACACACTGTATGCGTTACAGGATTTTTTTTGCAGCAATGCACTCACCCCACAGGCAAAGGAACACACCCCTGCACACTGTGACACCAGCTCTGCTGCAAGGTCCCTCACTTACCTGGGAGAGATTGGCACTTTAACAAGGTGCTCAGGGAAGAAAGAGCCTCTCTCAGGCCAGTTTTGAATCCCTGACTGGGATTCATCCTTACTGCTGAGCACTCATGGACACTGCCAGAGGCAGCTGACATAAATATAGGTAAAAATAAGCTGCCTTTTTTTCTCTCTGAGCCAAAACCAGCTCCTGTTGTTCCCTGTGGGATCTGGAGGACACAGCCAATATAGTTGTACCAGTCTAATGTCCTGCAAGAAGGAAGAGAACAGAGGCTGTAGGAAATCTCTATGGGTTCCAAAAGTTAGATGCATGCAATGGGCTTCTTTGTCACTGCCATAATAAATTACAGACTACATTCTTCTTGCACTGATGAAGAGGATTTCTTTTTTAATTTATTACTTTTGGACATTTTTATATTGCTGTAACAAATCACTCCAAGGCAGGCATGGTAAGGATGATCTGCTGGGCGATTTCTGCCCTTTACAGGACTGTTTGGGACAGCTTTGAACCAGAGTTTCTTGTTTATCATGATCAAGCATTCAGACCAAATTTAAAAATGAATTGTTTTGATATCACACTTAAGCCTTTGGAAGAAAGCTTGCTACAAGAAAAGATTGACTGATGTGATCACACCTAGTCAGCACCACCATGGTCCCACTCAGCAGTAAAGGTACAGTTCCAGTAGACACAAGAAGGGATAGAAAATTAAATTTATGGGATAAACCTTACTTTGCTACCTCAGTTCTCACCATGACAACCCTCCTGGCCTCCACCCCAAGCCCCCTTTGGAAGGGAATCTGGGCCATACATGTCCAGGGTCTACTCCTCATTTCAGAAACATTATTTTGGAAAAACCAACCAGAAAAACCCAGAGAAAGCCAGATGGGAACCCTGCCTGAATGCACAGGACAGCCATCCTCAACAGAGTCTCCTCTTACACATTCATCTCTCATAAGCCCTTTTCATAAGCAGATGGAAAATGAGAAAGATAGCCAAGTGTGTCTTTGCCAGCACAAGAGCCTATTAGGAATGATGGGGAGGTTACAAAGGAAGCCATCTTATTAAAAAGAAGGGACAAGTCCTTTTGGGAGCCTGGCACTGCTCCTAATTCACCAGCACACTTCCTCTTTCTAAAGCAAAGCTACCCCAGCCCTCCTCAGTGAGACACAGTGAGCAGCAATGGCAAAAATCTTCTGGATTCACTGCCTGAAGGTGAGGAATGAGCACCTCATCCTGAGGCTGGCACTGCATTAAGTGAATGAATCTCTGGGTAAACTCCAGCCTGACCCAGAAAACAGCTGCTCCAGGGACCACAACAGCAGCAGAGAGGGGACAGGAGGGATGGGAAGTTCCCTGTGCCCCGTCCTCACAGGGTTGTGGTTGTGTGTGGTTGGGGAACACCAACTCCAGCCCCTCACACAGGGCAGCAGCCCCAGCAGCAGAAACAAGAGCATCAATATCATCACGGCAGGCTGCAGGAAAAGGGCATAAACTGTTTGATGCTTCCCCACAGACCAGCTTGGATTACTAACACGATCTCCAGGACATTTTTGAAATGAGTTGACGTCACGTTACATCTGGGCAGGGTGAGAAAGAGGAATCTTCCTCAGCACCCAAAGCCAAGCCTGTCTATGCCTGGCCGCTGCTCCCTACCTCCTACTGTCCCTCCATGCCTGGGATGCCTACATTACTGATGGCAATCCCTAGACTTTCCAAAATGAGACCCAGCCAAGCACATTTCCACTGCCTGGCCACCAGTGAGGGCTCACTCTTCAGCCTGCACGGTGCCAAAATCCAACAGTCCTGCCAAGCAATTTCTCACTTCCCAGAAATTTCAAAGCACTTTAATTAAAATTTGCAAAAAAAAAAAGTGTCTTGGAAATCCCTTGTACAGGATCAGTTTTAAAAGGCTGCTATTTTATCTCCTCATTTGCCTGCATTTTTGCTGGTCTGAGCTGGACACCTTCATTCCATATCTGCTCCCAGCCAAGGTCATGCACCCCAATGATTTAGCAGGGCTCTTGATTGCTGGTGCTGTAACACCTCAACCATTTCACCAGCTACTTTTCAATAACTTTTTCTTTTCCTCACAAATCTACAACTGGGTTTTATTATTTCTTTCTAGTCTCATAAGCTGCCACAGGCTAAACACTTCCAGTCAGAATCAGGCTGTAGATCACAGAGCAGAGCTCCCAGCAGTTATCAGGTAATGCACTTGATCACCTGGATGCTGCTCTAACATATGCTTTCCAACAGATTAGCCACCATAAATTTTAATTACTGAGAATTACAACGGTGTGAAGTTGGCCTTGAGCTGTGGCTGTGCCCTGGGATGTCTCAAAGCAGAGTTTGAATGGTGAGCACGTTTCAGGAGGGGCCTTTTGGAAACACAGGAGTTACAGCTTTTATCTGAACTCAAAGATGCAATTTCCCAGGTAGGGAGCGGAGGGGCAGGGAGGGGATTTGCCCTATAAAATGCAGATGAAAAGGGTGTGATACAAACAAGCTCAGCACAAAGTGCTGTGGTGCCAAGTGCTGCACACCAGAAAAGGGATTGAGACTTTAGTCCCATCCAGCCATAAGACTCAAGCTTGTTCCAAAACTAATTTACAGCTTTTAATCAAATGAAGCCCCATTTCATTCAGTCCTTGCCTCAACCACTGCAGTAATTTAACACGTCGGGTGTTTAAGAAACCACAAATCATACATTCCAATTAAAGAGTGCTTGGGATTGTTCCAGGGGCTTCTGTTGGGTGTTTCCAGGTGAGGAACCTCTCTCAACATCAGAACACTGATCCTTGAAGCCTCAGAATGCAACTGCTGGGCCCCTGCCCAGGTACCAGGACCTGACCTTGCCACAGGAGCACTGCCAACAGGATCCTGAGAGGATCCATAGGTGTGAGCTGTGCAAACACTTCCAGCCCCTGTGCAGCTGCCAGAAGCAGCATTACTCACCCTCTGGTTAAATTATAATATTGTCTTACCTCACAGTACTGTTTGAGAGCTCACAGGAACCTTTGGCAGATGGCCACTTTGCATTTCTTCAGTGCCCTAACCATGAAATCTGTCTGTTTGCTCTTGCTTCAGGCATAATCTCAGCAGTTTTAATCTCTGTTCCTCTCTCTGGCATTTACACAAACACACTTTCAAAATACATGAGAGTTTAGTCTCAGGACATTCTATTCAGAGCTTTCAACTCAGTAGGAAGAACTATAAGTTCAAGAATACAGACCAGTAAACCTCCAAGGAGCCTGTATCACACTAATATTAACTGCTACATAAACCTTACATTGCTCTCAGGTTACCTGGAAGCATCTTAAAACCTGGTGTCCTTTATGAGGTGTGCTCTTTTACCAACTGTGCCACAGCCCACTGGATTTTTGGGCCTTTCCCAACCCTCTACCAGGAAAGGGAAAGCAAAGCAATGGGATGTTTGGTAGCACAGCAGGAGATGTCCAGGAGCAGCCCTGGGACATCTTGAACTCAGCCCCTCAGATCAAGAGGTTGATCTTTCAGACACCCTTTGAGCTGCACAGAGCAAGTTTCCAGACTTGAGAGTAACTGGAGGTGAGTCATTAGTCAAGTCCATAAAAGGTCAGAATGCCCCAAAGCTTCTTGAACAACAAAGTGCAGAAATAAGCCCGTTAATGCAGAACAGTTGTGCGTGATTTTTATCAGGAAAGATCCCTTCCTATAAATTATTTAGGCTTAGTCTTGCTGAGAAATTGAGCAGTAGAATCAATGGCAAGCACAGAGGAACAGGAATATTTGAGGCTCACAGGCCATGCTGCCCTTTTCCTGCCGTGTTTCAGTGCTGAAGCTGTCAGGAGAGCCTGTCAAACAGCTGAGCACACTGCTTAGGACTGTCTCCCTGCAAAAGCAGAGAGGAAATCCTGTAAATGGGATTTTAAGAGCAGTTGGAGTCAGACTGCAGCTGCTGAAACATTTTTCTGGCAACGTGACAGCTTCAGTGAGTGTCAGGAGATGTACCCAGCCAGCACAGGAGCTCAGGCTGGGAGCTGGTGATGGAGGCCTGGCTACTGGGACAGGACAACAGGTTACTCCTCTGGTTGCCAAACCACCCAAGAGCTTTTATGATGTGCCAAACAAAGCTTTTAGAGCTGCTCAGGGAGCAAAATGGAAAAGGAACCTGGAAATTACTTCAAAAAAATCTTCCTTCCCAATGCAATCCACAGCAGCCCTGGCTACTCTAAAACAAGTCTGCTCAGATAAAATCCACACCTGCCTTTGCAGTACTTTGCTCAGCCTACCTGGTTTGCAAGTCAAGGGCTCAGGACAGATTTTCTTCAGGACAGATGTGCCCTGAGTGTCAATATCTGGGAAAACCCAAGGCATTGCAGCCAAGTCTTGTGGGTGGATGCCGAGGTGGAGGAATAGCAGGGGCAGTGCAAGGCTGCCCTTGCTGGAGCAGCACCCAGCTGGGTCCCGCTGGGCTCTGCTGGGATGAGGTGAGCAGGACTGGGGCCACACACCCTGCCCTGCAGGTGGAGGGTGCAGCATGTCAGGGAAGCAGAAGCTTCCAGCACTGAAAAAAGCCTCCCTCCCTCTGTAAATCTGTCTGGGCTGTGGTGGGGGACAAGAGGTGTTAAAGAGAAGCACAGAAAGTTCATGAGATTTCATGACACAATGTTTACTTCCTCTTAAGCTCTCTGTGCCCTGACTGCTGGGAATGCTTGCAGTGATCATGGGTGTCATTGCATGACATGAAAGAAAGATGAAGGACTCTAAATATTTCAGAAGGCAAAGATCATAGAAAACAGGCTTTATTGTTTAATTCTCACTACCTTTTATAAGGTGTTCCCATCCAGCCTGAACATGGTTGGTGAATAGGAACGACACCTCTCTGATCCCATTGGTTAAACCAGAGAAACAGCAAAACACCACTTGGAAACAGACTGTTGTGAGAAAGGAGAGTTGTTTGCCAAGATTGTTTTAAGAAACTTTCTTGAGAAATTTTTCCTTGGGAAGAAGTTAGCAGCTGCCAGCAGGCTGAAGTCTCTCAGACCCAGAAGTATCAGGCCTACATATGGGCTCTTGGATGGAGATTGCAGGGGCCTGACATCCAGGCTGCTTCCCTCATCCTCAGCCCCCAGCAGGAGACACTTGCCAAGCAGGGCGCTTCTCAAACGGGAGCTCTCCCCATCTGTGGGAGCAGTAACAAAGCCCAGGACAAGCACCATCTGTTCATCTCATGGGTACCAGTGGTATCAATCCTCACCACAGCAGTTACAGATTTTAATAAATACATTGAAATAATTTCTTCCTAAATATGGGGAATTGGCCAAACCACAGAAGTGCTGTTCCAGCAGGGTTTATTGTTATTTATATTGCACCAACAGCCTGCCTTTGTAACAAACATCCCAGGCTGGTACAACAGGGCTGAGTCCTGTAACGAATCCTGAGTGCTCAGATGCCCATTCCTCACCCTGTGCCCAGTGACAGTGGGAGTGTGAGATGTGGAGGAGGTGGCTCCTGCCCCAAACATCCCCAGCAGCAGCCCGGGGAGGGGACAGCTCCCTCCAGAACCTTTCCCCTGTGACTGTGCAGGCACAGGCTGGCGCTGACATTCACCGTGTGTATCCTGGGCCCTGCATTCACAGCCTTCTCCAGCACCACCTTCTTTCCTTGACCCCATCACAGAGAATTTGGATTGTCCTCTGGTTTTACAGTTCTCACAAGTGCCCATGGACTGTGGCTGGTTTGAAGGAAAGAAAAATACAGTCCCATCCTAAGCTGAGGGGATGCTCTCAGAATCCAGGCTCTCTGGGAAGAAGAACAAGGTCAGTCCTGTGGCCCTGCTGCTCTCTGGAGTTTTTACTCACTGATTTTTGACTCTCCAGAGTTGACTGTAAGACAGGCACTCTTTTAATGGAACTTTTCCTGGTAACAGTGATTTGCCCTAAGCAGGGATGTAGGATTAATAATCTTCCTGAAAGAAGGAAAACCCACACACTTGAGGTGGACTTGGGTGAATGAAAACCATCAGGCAGGTGGAGAATGTCACCTCCAAGCACTCCATAGTTTGGGGCAAGTGTGGAACATTACTGAAAGAAAATTTGGGTCCCAGGACCCAAAGCCAGGAGCCATGAGACCAGCTGTGCCTTCAGATTCTTCTATTTTCCCTGCTTTGCTGACAGATGGTACCTCAGGCTCTTAAAATAAATAACATTTTGTTGCCTGAGCTACGAATGCTGGCACGAGCTTTCAGATAAAAAGAAAATACCCATGCATAGGGCTGTGTTATGAGGATGCTTTTAAAGATGCTGGAATTACCAGGGAAAGGAAGGGCTCCAAGTGTTACCATTCCATTGAGAGCAGCAGGGATTGCTGAATTGGGCTCTCTCATCTGACAAATGCTGTGCAGGGCTCCAGGAGCACATGGGGCTGTGCTAAGCAGCCTGCTCGCTAATGACAGACCCACCAGATCAGTGTGTGGGCACTGCCTCATTGCTGTTTTAGTCAATAAACCCCACTGGGCGAAATTACCAGCGTGTTTATTACAAATAATATTTGACAGGACGAAATTAGCACATGGATGCTCTTATGTTGGTTAATGAGGTCTGAAATCTAATCCTATAAATCATCAACAACTGCCAGCTGGTGACAGACAGATGAAAAGCAGAGAGGGCGGTTATAACACAGCCACATCACTGCAGTGACAAGGGTTTAAAATAGCAGCACACCTTTCTGCAGGACAGCACTGGTTAGGAAACATTTGGGTTTGTACCTTGATTGCAGGGTTTTCCTTTCAAGCTGTGGGAGCACCTCAGGGCTGCTGCAGCAAGCTAACCTTCCACTACATCCAGCTGCAGCCTGGTGGGTCCTTCAGTTGGGTGACAAAGGCCTGATCATGTTGTTCCTCCAACAAAGAAGTTGTATCTGCTATGACAGAACAGGCTACATGTGAGTTTACAGATCAAATGTAAAGAAAAGTGTGTGTGTGCTTTCCAACCCTGGCTGGTACCAGTGAAAATAAAGGCAAATCATGGCCAGTCTAAGACTGTTAAGCATTTGTAAGAAATGCATGCTCTAATTTGCAGTATTTAGCATGCAATAGAACCTCTCACTCTCAGGATTTAGGAAGCAGTCAGGCTTTCTAAATGTACATCTATTCTTACTCAAGGTCAACAGTAAACACCACAGGAGTGAGTAAATTGCTTTATTACTGCAATTTACATTTACTGTCCAGCATTTTTTATTTAGGGAGTAAATCTACTTGAAAGGCCACCACAAGTAGGAGGAGAACAGGAAGCAAGAGTGTGTGTGAGGCATCAAAAGCACTGCCCACCTCCCTGAATCACAGCTGCAAACACATCTCTGCACACAGTTCTGTTCACAGATGGGCTTGTTTTTGGGCACACACATCTGCTTTAGTGCCTAATCCGCAAAACAATTCAGTATTAGGAACAAATTCCATGGCTCTACTTATTTATTTACTATCCCCAACCATCACCTGGGGTTGTATCTGATTGGTCTAGACAGCCTTTTCCCTCCTAGCAAGCATTGCAGTCTTTGCCTAAAAGGTAAATAAGCACATCCTAACCTGTCCTATGACTTAGACAAGCACTTTCCAGAAAAGCAGAATATTCTTCCCTGTTGCTGAATTCTGGGAAAGAAGTATATTGTAAACATTTAATATATGGTTAAACACTGTGCAAAAATTATAGCCCTAAATGTTTACTCACTGCTGCTTGCCCTGTGCTATAAAATATCCCATGATGGAGTTATAAAATACCCATACATGTTTAAGCTTTCTTCTATTTTGTATCCCACTACAGTCTGCTGCATCACTGGGGGTTTCACTTCAATTTTAACAGTGTTCATTTGGCTTTCCCACCCATGCAAATGTGCTGCTAACACTTCACCTCACCCCTGTCGTTTCAGTGTTTAATAACATCCTACAACAGTGTGAGAGGGGGCTGGAGGTGTTTATCCTGGAGAAAAAAAGCCCTGGGGGGAACCTTTCTGCTCTCCACAACTACCCAAAAACATGGTGCAAAAAGGTGGGGGTCAGTCTCTCCTCACAAGCAGCAAGAAGAAACAGCTTCAAGTTGTGTCAGGGAAGGTTTGGATTGGATATTAGGAAGAAATTCTTCACAGAAAGGGTTGCAGAGCACTGACCAGGCTGCTGAGGGCAGGGGTGGGGTCACCAGCCCTGGAGGGGTTTAAAACTTGTGGATGTTGTGCTTGGGAACAGGGTTTAGTGGTGGTCTTGGCAGTGCTGGGTTAATGTTTGGACTCCAGTCTAAGCGAGTCTATGAGTTTTGACAATAACAACTGCAATATTTACATATTCCTTGTATTTTCCTCAGTTCTTTGGTATTTCAAGTCATGTCAGCCTCCCGTTGGGGATCAGACCCTCTAGGCTGGATGCTGCAAGTGTTTCCCTCAGAATCAAACAGGAAACGTAGCAGAATATGTGTGAATTACTCATATTCACCAAGGAAATAACTGTGCTGTGAAGATTTGGGATGAAGAAATACCTCACCTAAAAAACAGCATTCATTTCTGCAAGAAAAGAATAGCTCACTGATGTGCTGCATTATTTTAGCATAAGGTTACATATGCTGTCCCCATTTTGTGAGAAAGAAAAATAATTTCAGCTCTCCAAGAACCAGCACATTACAGTGACACCTGTGAATATTCCTCCTACTCAGTGAACTGGGAATTAGCTCAGAAAGAAACCAAACTTCACTCTGTGTGTATTTTTCTGGGTATTTTTTGAAGCATGCTTTCTTGCTCACTGGAAAGATTTGTGGATGACTATTATATTGCCCAGGGAAAAAGGAGATTCATGGAAAGCCAGTATGAGAACCTGGAAATAGTCAATGGCAACATGAGAGGCAAAGCAGGAAGCTCCCTTACTTGGCATTAATAGGTATAAAGAAACTTAATTAGTACCAGCAGTTGCAGTAATCCTCAGAGGCTTTGACCCTGGAGCTGATCTGAACTGCACAAGTGCTTATCACACACCGACAGGCAGGGACAGGCTGGTCAGGCTTCTCACATGAACTGCCACAGAGGAACGACAAACCCGAGGAGAAACCAAAAATATATGACACATGTAAAGCCCCAGGGGAGGTCAGTGGGTCAGTCACAGCTGGTGCAACCCCCTGGGAAAGAATCGGTGTGGGAAAGGTTTGACAGAGAAAGTGTGTGTCCTGACAAGGTCACTCTGAGAAAATGTGGCTCTCAGGGATTTGGGACATAGGTGGGATCTAACTTTGGAAACGCCTGGGCTCCTCGTGGTGAATGAACTGTCAGCAGGAACAGGAAACAACTTTGAAAAAGATGGGCACTAATTCCAAGTGTGAGGCACAGAGCAAAGAATGATCTGGTTACATGTCTTTTATGTCTGGCTATCAAACTGCCTTCCAACCACAAACAACAATAGATTCTGCTCAGTTGCTTGTTCTGCTGATAAAACCTTATCACTCCCAGCACATAAAGTGCAGTGATGGATTTGCTGCTGCAGTCACCATCCTTTACAGTTGTACTCACACGCTGTAAGATTAACCTGCAAACACTAATTGGGAGTCTCTTAATGCAAACAACCCACTTTTTGTAGCCATTCCATGACAAACATGAGGTTTGCAAAAGGATGCAGGGCTTTAAAAGGTTGTCAGATCTTGCAGTCCGTGAGTGCAATGCTTTTCTAAGTCTGCCTTGTCATAAGAAACAGACATGCCTCATATCATTCAAAAAAATTCAAAAAAAAAACCCCACACCACTCAAAAAAACCAGCAGGTAACAAAAATAGGAGAACTTTCCTTGCTGTAAGACTGGGAAGGAGAACAATTCTGCTCAAATCACTGTTACTGTGCACACAGTAAGGTTAACAAATGGCAACTGCACTCCTAATAAAGGTGTACCCTGACTGACTGAATGCAGTGACTGCCTCTGCCAGCAGTGAAAAAGCAATTACTCAAACCAACTGATGAAAGAATATTCAAGCTGAATATTTAAGGAGCTTCAGAAGCTTATCAGGGATCTCAATTTTGTGACTTGTTTTCAAATTTCCTCTGTAAGTTATGTGTAAAAAAAAAAAAGAATGCAAATAAACAATGAGAAAGATATTGAAAATATGATTTCAGTCAGCAGGAAAATGAAACAATGCAGTGGAAGATTATTTTCCCCTCTGTGCGTGCTGAGTGATGAGACAAATACTCATTTCAAAAGATGCAAAAGGCATTGTGCCCCAAAAGATGGAGCATGATTATGAGCTTAATGGGTTGTTTAACTTGATAAAGTGCCAGTTTCTAAATAAAAACTGTGCTTTAAATATTTAATCAAGATTTGAACAGTCTTCCATTTTTGTTTTTCCTTGGGTAAAAACAGACACCAAAAAATTACATTTTCCTTTAAGCATCCAAAAATACTGATACAGAATTAAGCAGGAGAAGGAAGATTTAGATAAATTTGAAACTATTTAGGTTAGGTCTAATCAAAGCAATGAAGCTTCAGTGCAGATCCCAGCCCCTTGTCAAACACCAGCAGAGATTTGCCTGTGCCTTTTGATTTCCCAGTGGTTTACATACCTACAAATGGGCACGGGGAGGGGGGATTTTTTTCCCTTCCATCCCCACGGCTCCAGTGCCTCACACCAATCATCACTGTGGTACCACTACCACAGCCCGGAGTGCTGTCCCTGCACTTGCTCAGAGAATTGAGAGCCCTGGGGTGAGGCTGCCGAGGGAACACCAAACACACTGTGCATTGTTAACCTCACCAGCAGGGACCCTTGGCCTCTCATCAAGCCTTTTTTACTCTGCTGCCCTCTCCTGCGTCCCCTAAATCACTATTTTAATAATTTCCCACCTGCAGCCCCTGAGGAGCTCAGGACATCCTCTGTTTTTCTTCCCTTGAAAAACCTACATATTCCTATCAAAAGAGACAGCAAATGTTTAAAAGAACTAGAAAGGGGATGTCAAACAGCCCTGTTGGAACCCAGGCCAAGGCCACTGTCTGGTATTTTGCCACCTTGAATATGACAAGGCAAAAGAAGGATGAAAATGGATTCTGAGGGCCCCCCTGAGCCAGAGGAATCCCCAAGAAGCCCCTGAAAGACCAGGGAGCCCAGACACTCTGAGCAGTGAGCTGATGGCACAGGAATCCTGGTGGCTTTAGCTTTGAGATCACGCACACTGACCTGCCCACAGTCACAATGTCCCTGCTGTCCCCTGGCAGGCTGTGGCCAAGAAGCAGTGCACAGCTCCAAAAACCCAAGAGGCTTTTTCTCCTTTCCAAACACTGCCATGTGCCCTCTCCAGTTGTCACCTCCCACGAGACAGAAAAGCTGCTGTCCCTTTTCTTACCAAGGCCACAACACTGGACACTTTGAAAGAAGGAAATGCCTTTGTGGCTTGAGGTTTTCTGTCCCAGTGACAGATTTTTGCTTCCTGAGTGCAGCAAACCAGCATCCCTGACATGTGGCTGCAGCCCCAGGGATGGGAACAACCCCTTCAGGATGCAACAGGGCTCAGCTTCTTGCAGAAATGTGTCTCAGGCAGCTGGGAACAAATGAACATTCAAGCCAGTCTGTTTGGATAACAGAAAAAGCTAAAACCCTGTGTGGCAAGTGATCCCTCTTAGAGCAGCATTACGAAGCTGGCAGGTGTCCAAGTGGCACAGCAGCTCTGGAGCAGTGAGCACACACACACCACTGAGCTGCTGATGTGTACAGGGGCACCCCTTAACCATCCCCACCTTGAAAACTGTCTTGTGAGGCTTTTGAACTTGGGTTGTGTTCATGCATCCCCCAAATCAGCTGTGTGTCCTTCAGCACAGCTGTTAGTTCCAGGCTCTAAATAAATCTGGCATCTGTGGCACTCACCAGCAGTAACAACTTTTTTCAACTTGCCTGTTTTCCCTGATTTTTGGCACAAATGACTGGGTGATAAAGTCTTGGATACTCACTGAAGTGACTGGTTTTGCACCCCTCACTGTTTTTGCTATCAGAAGCTCCCTGTGTTTGGAACCACAAAATCCGCTGCACCCCCAGCTATAGCTTAATCTTCCCTAAAAGCTCCCTTTTACAATCACTTTCTCACTAATGCCCTCACTGGATCAAACTTCAGACTTAGCCTGATCCTGAGCTGCACTACCTCCCAGAGCTGGATTTTCTCCTGGGACCATATTTGAGCTTATTTAGCATCAAAAGTTAAAAAAAAAATAGACAAAACCATCAAGAAATTCAAGACAAAATTAGCTAGGATAAAACCTGTGTGAGGGGTGGCATTATAAATGCCTAGGAATAATCACAGCCCACCCAAGACTATTTTCAAAGGAAAGTAGCTCAGCTTTGATGCCTTTGGAGTTGAAGGACTTTGGCTTTTTGCTTAAACTCCTTGCATTGTGTTTCATGTTTTCTCAGGGGAAAACACAGGCATCAGAAAAACACCCTTAAAGGAGGCTGCAGCTGAAGAAATGGCTTCATCTCTTGTGAAGAGATAAGAAGTGCTTTGCTTTTCAAGAGGTTGAAGTAAACAAAAATCAGCAATCAAGGGAAATCAAAGTGCCCAAAGAGTCTTTGCTCGCTGCTTGTCAGTGCTGAACAAGTTCTGTTAAAACCAAAAAACCAAGCCACAACCCCCAGGATCACAACAGATGTTCAGGCACTCATGCCTTCCCTACCTGGCTACAAGAGGGAGAAGTGACACAGCAAGAAGAGAGGCTGAAGTGTACTTTTCTCTAGGAAAACAAAAATAAAAGCTCTGTGAGGGAGACACTCAAGACCTGCACTCTTTGAAGTGCAGGAGGAGCATTGCTTGTGCTCACCATCCCCATCCTTGCTCCACCAGCTCCTGCCTGTTTTGGGAATGTGCCATGGGCAGAACTTTGGGAAGGAGCGAGGTGGGATGCTCAGGATGGGCAGTGCTGGGCTCAGCTCCAGCCTCCTGTGCTGCTCTCCCGGGGCTGCAGCAAGGCCCAGGTGGGGATAATCCTCATTCTCCTCCAGAATGGCTGCTTGGTCATATCTATTGTGGATAAATGTGGATAAAGGAGGTAGGGAGTGATGCAAATACCTAAAAACTGCTGTGAGAAACCTATTCTCTTCCAGTCTGGTCTCCAGTGTGCTGTGTATCCCCAGGGCTTTGTTCCCTGCTGTGAGGGCTGGTGTTTGCCCCCATCCCCAGGAGCAGCCCTGCTCCACCTGCCTCTTGCAGACCCCTGTGAGCTCTGACCATTGCTCACACCACTCTCCTCCTGTCCTCCTTCCCAGGTGCTGCTGGAGTCCTGCTCCCTGCCTTCCAGTGTCACTGAGGAATGTTGCTTTTTAATCTTCTTTTCTGTTAGAGCTGAGATTAAATGCTCAAGAGACGTTTCGTGTTTGAACTCAGATGTTTGTTAATTCTTATCCATGTTGCAGTCTCACAAGCTGTGAGTTCTGACTAACAGAGTGAAAAATGGCTCTGTCTCTATCTCTTTACAAGGCCTTTTAAGCACAAACTGTCCAATTAAGAAATGACACCTGGATTATTTTTATTTTTAAGCCAATAACCAACCACCCGAGGCCCACAATGTGAATTTTTCTACCCAATTACAAAACACCACCCAAACCTGTGAAGAAGAAGATGAAAAAGAAGGACTCAGCCTCTGCCCTAAAACCTCCATCTTGCTTTATATCTATTACTATATTCTAAAACCTTAAACTCCAAGTTTTCCACCCTGTGATATCACACACTTCTATTCAAACCCCACACCCACAATCCCAGTGCTGTCACTCAATTTTGGAAGCCTTTTCCATGGCCTCAGGTCAATGCAGTGTTTGCTTGGGGGTCAGTGCCTGTGAGCACAGAAAGTCTGAAATTCTCAGTGGCCAGGGCTCCAACAACTGAATTCTCCCAGCCCCTCTGGTCATCCCCACAGCCCAGCCAGGGGCATGGCAGGGTGGCTCAGAAACACTGGAAATCCCTCCAAAATACCCAGAGGAACAAGGACATCCCCTTCCAGCCTCATGCCACTCTGCTAAGCTGGGAGGGGGTCAGAGAAGGGAAGGTCCTGCTGGGTTGTGGCACCTGTAATGTGACATAAATTAAAGGTGACCACTCTGCTGCCTCCCAGGGGTGCCATGGCCATGGCCATCAAGGTTGTGCTGCTGCAGCCAGGAGGGCACTGAAACACTTCAGACTTCTGCTCTGCTGTGAAATCTGTAAACCCAGTGACCTGACACTGCTTGACAGGCAGAGGAGAAGACACCCAGCATATTGAGGCTGTTAGCAAGAGCCAGGGAACAACAAACAGTGTCGTGCTATGAAATTAAATTGAAATGCAATAAAAGTCTCACATGGGAAAATATGCAGATCAACCTGAACTTTGTCACTCTGCTGAATTCCAGCACGTTTAGTGACAGGGATTGCTTTTCAACTGGAAAGTAACAGATTTTTCTCTCTGATGTTGCTGAAATCTGGACATAAAAAGCAGTTTTCTGGGGAAGTGACAGTAGAAACACAATAGAACTTCTAGGGGATGTTGCTTCCTTTCATTCAAAGGGATATCAGTTATAAGGAGAATTGAAGTTTTAATCAAAGATCTTTCTTATGTTTGTCAAAAGCAGGGAAAAGTGACAACTGCTTGTTGGCTGTTGGCTCGTGCTGAGCCAACCCTTTGAATATCATTCCAGTTGATTAAATTTGCATTGCTAATAGGGGAGAAGCCATACGCCTTGCACACCTGTAGAATACAGCTCCAGGTTTTGAAAGGTTATTAATGCACCACTGTGCTCTGGAGAGGAAGGGTTTGATCAGAGCAGGGTGAGGAGCTGCTGGGGGTGCAGAGTCCCCTGTCCCTGCTCCACAAGTGTAGCAGCAGGGGAAGGAAAAAACCTGCCTCTTTCTAGGCAAAACCCCTCCAGATTTAGCAGGGAAGTGTCTATCAGGGCAGCATGAAGCCTCACCTGGAAAAAGAAAAAAGAAAAAGAGCATGCAAGAGATTTAAATCTTCCAGAACGGATTATAAAGATAATGAGACTGGTGCTCTCTGTATGCCTTCAGTTGAATTTTAAATGTCTTGGGTAAAACTGAGGGGTTTCTTGTTTCCTGTTGTCCAGTGAAGAACTTTGTCATCACTAGAGATTGCTGAAATTATTGCTTTCTCCTTCAGGTCATATTCAAAAAATTAAAGACTACTCCTACTTCCCTTAAGACTTTGTAGAGGGATTTTTACCCTGATTAAAGCATTAAAAATTAATGCCACTCAGAACAAGTCCCTTTGGATTCTACAGACTGCAGCTCTTGCCTGTCTCCTCCAGGTATTTCAGCCGACATTATCTGTAATTAACATTACGTGTCTTAGCCCGTGGCTTTTTGTCAGAGAATTTTCAGCAGTGTGAATGGGAGCCAGCTCTGCCTACTGTGAAAACCTGCCCCAAACGCCAGGCAGATCCAGTCCTGTCCTCTTCCTGGCACACAGCTTTATTAGCACTGGAACAAACACTATATTGAGAAAATTTAGTGTGAGATTCAATTTCCAGGCTCAGGGTCCTGCCAGGAGTCACTTCCCAACACTCACTTCCACCCCCGCCACATCCAGGCTCAAAATTTGCTTTGCTTTTTCCACTTAAAAGCTGTTGTCTGAGGAGAGGACAGTGCATTCCAGGAAACTCAGCTGAGCTCACTCTGTGTTTGATTTGGGTGGGAAAATGTTTGGACTCAGGGTAAAAAATGATTGCCAGGAACCCATCCACCACCAGGAGAGCCCTTTGGTGCATTATTACTTTCACCACTTACCAACCCCATCAACACAGCCTCAGTATTCGGGAATTACAAGTTTCACTCTCTCCCAAATTTCCAGAACATTATTGGATTAACTGGGAACCCTTTAAGGACAGTCAGACAGAAGTTCTTGGTTTTAAAAATATATCTGCATTAAGAGAGCTGCTTCCTATAATGATGCCTGGAATCACAGGTTGTCTTAAATAAAGGATTTTTTTCCAAAAGCTAGCAAGAATATTACTGTGGTCAGTTTGTCAGAAACTTTTGTTTGGGTTCATTAGCAATTTGCCTTTTTTTAATTGCAAAGTCATTTAGATTTGATAAAACTTGCTGTCAGTTTCCTCAGAAATATCTGAGGTGATAATTGCCACTTAAAAAATATTTCTTCCGAAAAACTTTCATTTAAAAACTTATTTGTCAAACTATGAGGTGTTTTTAAGACCAATGACTCTTTTTTTGGTTTTTTTTACATTTCCAAACAAAAAATACCTGGGATAACAGACAGGATGAAGGAGGCAGTGGTGGCATGAAATGGCCTCAAAAATTTCACAAGGCAGAAATGTCAGACCCTCCAAAACTGAGTTTGCCAAGAAATCAAACCACACACAGGAACTTTTACTGATGTCTTAATGCCCATGCAGGGTTCACTGTAACATCAGCTGTGGTCAAGATGCTGCTGTTGGAAACCTGCTCTACCCAAAGTTCCAATGACTCCAGCACAAAGAAGATGCCTTCTCCTGGGACAGCCCACCCCACCCCATGGACGCACAAGATGTCCCTGTTGCTTTGCCAGAGCTGTAAAAGTGTGGTTGGAAAAGGCTGGTTCCAGCAAAGGGCAGCTCTGCTCGGTTTTAAGAAGAGCACAGATTTTATGGCAGGATTTTTCTAAGCTTCCAGTGTTTATACTCCTTCCCAGAAAAAAGAACAACAACCAAGGAAAGCAACAGCTGCCACATAATTGCAATATCCTGAGAAAAATCCACTTCCTTTGATAAAGGAGCATGTTTCTAACAAATACACAGGGCTAAG
Organism: Sterrhoptilus dennistouni; assembly: GCA_013397095.1. Taxonomy (NCBI): domain Eukaryota; kingdom Metazoa; phylum Chordata; class Aves; order Passeriformes; family Zosteropidae; genus Sterrhoptilus; species Sterrhoptilus dennistouni. The sequence continues at coordinate 1,414,640 of VWZU01011166.1, read as the reverse complement.
ATGGAAATTAAGCTGCAAGGTAATGACAAAATGTGCAAGGACTCCAAACAATTCCCAGCAGAACAACAGAAGCCTCTTCCAGGCTCAGCAGTGACATCCCCACATGTGGGGCAGCTCACTGAAAACACCCACAGGGCAAAGCAGAGCCTGGGCTGGGGACAGGAGCAAAAACTCAGTGAAAGAGGTTAAAGCTCCAAGGTGAGCCAAGGAAACTCGTGTGGTATGAGCTGGAGGAGCCATGGACACAGTCAGCCTTGAGAGACAGCTAATAATGCACAAACACATCCTTTGGGAACAAAGAAAACCCCTCCCAGCCACACTGAGCTCAAGGACGTGGAGTGTCAGCACACAGAGCTCCACTCACTGCTCTCTAACTTGGAAAGGGCCTTGAATGCTCTGTTTAAATTTAATTCATAGACAAGGAACCCAAAGTTTCTTGAAAGAGCATATCAATAAATTAGCATCAAATTTTTGCTGCCTTGCCAAGGATTAGCAGTTTTAATCCATTTCAAGTATGAATTGGGAATTAGAAAATAGTGCTGAGATATTAATAACGAGTAGTTCAGTGTGTGCCCTTAATTTGCCTAAATTTAAAAGGGCTGGTAGGAATTTTTATGCAGTGGAGATAGAGCTGAGCAGATAGAATAAAAAAAATGTCTTAATGGCACAGCATACACCTAGAGCTTTGGGGCTAAATCTCTGTTTTTCTATTGCTTTGTACATCAGATATTTGCTGGCTGCCCGAGGTCTTCTGCTAAATCCCTCTGTCACTGAGAGTTGCTGTGTCCAGCCATTCACCTCCTCTTTCCATCAGCCACTGGGAAGGCAAGATGTGCTTGAATAACCAGAATTTTGCTGTTAGAACCTGTAGTTTGGAGTGTCAGAGTCAGCCCATGCTGATAAAGGATTTAAACCATCTATTTAAATAGATTGTTTACACACTCACATCCTCTCTGGACACAGCATCTGCACACTCTGCAGCCTCCAGCCAAAGTGCTGCACTTCCAAAAGCAGAACAGATGGGGGTAAAGAAGGTAAGATACACCAAAGGGCTTTTTAACTGGTTGTCAGCATCTCAGGGATAAAATTTACATACCCCAAGGTGTTTGGAAGACGCCCACAAAGCCTGCTCTCCAGCACAGCCCCAAAAATCATCAATTTAATGGGTGTTAATGGGCTGGTGCCTTCAAAGGTTTTCAGTCAGCACATGTTTCTTCTTTGACAAATCACTTTGATCATTTATGCTACTAGTTATTTTTAATTCAGAAAATGTCATATTAATTGCTTGAAATGCTCTGTACAGCAGGCAGTGGTATTGCTGATTGCCTTCCCTAAACTCCTGCAAAACAAGTACCAAAACTTTGGTCCAGGCACGTAAGAAAGAAATACAATTAATATAAATTGAGCTGCAAGCTCAGGTTCTGTTTCTCCTCCCAGATAACAGTAGATGCCATTAGGATAAGTTGTGCAAAGGAGTTGGGACAAGACTGTGCTATTATGGTCATAAATCACAGTGTCTTGGCATAACCCCATTTACAAAATGCACCTCATTCCCATGGCCCTTGCCACTGCACAGGAAAACAGAGGTGCTCCAAAGACAAGAAGGGATTGCACAACTGAAGTGCTGAGAGAAGAGACCATGCCCATCAATAGCTGCATTCCAGCAGCAGAAAAGAGTCCTCAGGCAGAATAACAGCAGGAATCTCATGTCACACAGTCACTGTATATTACATAACTAATCTTATCTGCCCAAAATTTTTCAACAGCTTGGTGCGTTTTCCCTTTCAAAAGAACTGCTGTAGTTTATCTGGAGCATAACAAGTAAGAGTGACAAAAAAACCAAAAACAAACAAAACAACCAAAAATACCCCAACAAAGCTAAACCCTACAGCTGTGGATCAGCCCAAACTACTGGCACTGGCTGACACATCAACTCCATGCAAAGGGAGACAGAAAATCAGCTCAGGTTCTCCACCAGTAGCACTGAATGCTGGGCAGGAGATGAGGTCCCACCATGGGATGTTCAGGATTGGTTCCAAATGCTTTGCAGATACCAAATTGTTCCTAAGTAAAAATTTTCCTGATAACATAAGATTTTTTTTTTTCTGATAAAGTTTAAGCTATATAGTTGTATGTCCTATCAACCACTCCACACCTTTTGCCAGGACATCCTAGGCTGGGATGAAGGAAATCATGAAAACTTTAAGAAACAAAAGAAGAAAATTACTAAGATGGTATTTATCCTCAGTTTGACCTTATTTTGGAATAGGTCATAACAAAATGAAAGTCAATCTTTCCAAATAGAGGCACAGGTCTAATTTGCTCCTATTTGAAAAACAGCTGTAAACAATCCATTTAAATGAAAGAGCTTGAATAATTGAGGGGAGGAGATGCATCCCACCTCCTCCCTTCATTTGAAACAGGCCAAATCAGCTTTCTGCACTTCCAAGTTGTTGACATTATTCCAGAAGTAATCACATTGCTGTCTAGCCAGGGAGGATTGCTGCCTCTCTGTGCTGACATACATGCTGATGCTGATGCTTCTCCTCCTCAGGTTTCCAAGATTGTGGTTTGACGGTCAACTAAAAAGTTCTCTCTTCCCTGACAAACTCTTGGGCTCCACTGACTTCCTCCTGCCCCTTCTCTACTGATAAAGCACCTTTACACTGTCCCCTTGACCACAGGGGTTTTAGGAGCTCTCTCCTTCAGCAGCTTCATTCGGGGTGAAGAGCTTTCTTCAAGCTCTTTTGCAGCACAGAGGAGCAGCACAGCACACACAGCTGGGCACCCCTCACATCTCCTGCCAAGGGGACACAGGGACACAAATGTCACACGTTGGAGCCCTGGGCACCGAGAATTTCAGGCTTTCTGTGCTCACAGGCACTGACCCCCCAAGCAAACACTGCATTGACCTGAGGCCATGGAAAAGGCTCCCAAAATTGAGTGACAGCACTGGGATTGTGGGTGTGGGGTTTGAATAGAAGTGTGTGACATCACAGGGTGGAAAACTTAGAGTTTAAGGTTTCCGAATTTAGTAATATATATATAAAGCAAGATGGAGGATTTAGGATATAGGCTGAGTCCTTGTTTTTCACCTTCTTCTTCATGGTCTGGGTGGTGTTTTGGGTAGAAAAATCCACATTGTGGACCATGGGTGGTTGGTTATTGGCTTAAAAGTAAAAATAATCTAGGTGTCATTTCTTAATTGGACAGTTTGTGTTTAAAAGACCTTGTAAGAGACTGAGACAGAGCCATTTTCTACTTTGCTAGCTAGAACTCACAACTAGTGAGACTGTACTATAGATAAGAATTAACAAACATCTGAGTCCAAACACAAACACCATCTCTCAAGCATTTAATCCCTGCTGTAGCAGAAAAGAAGATAAAGAACCCACAGTCACAGCTGCTCCTACAGAAGTCAGCCATGTCCCACAAAACTGCTGGTTCTCTGCTGCCACTACCACAAGGATGGATGGGGCTCTGTCCCTTTGCCTCTCCCTGCAGGGCAGAGCTGATTGCCACAGCAGCAGCATCCAGGAGAGGAAACCTGGACAGCACAGGAGATGCCAAAGCTGCACATTCCCAGCTTCATTCTTCTACCTGTAGATGGCATGGATATACCTTGCTATCTCCAGCAGCTCTCTCAGCTCTTTCCACTCCTGCTCACTTGCTTAGTAGGCAGTGTTCTGGAGGATCAGCACTTTTAAACATGAAGTACTATCTAGTGGGCGAAATTTCCTCCCACCAGAAGGTTCAGGACACCTATATAAAGAGTCTGTGTGGAACACCAATGCTTTTAAAGGCATTGAAAACATTAGTCAAGTGAGAAACAACTTGTAGGAACTCTTGCACTTGGCTTTGCGGTAACATCCTCATGCAGTGATTTCCCAGGGCACGTGGAGTTGCCTGCAGGGTGAAAAACAAAACCCAAAACGCTTCCAAAGAAACAAACAACCAGGAGAAACCATCTGAGCAGGATCCAGGCTACACAAAGTGTAGGACTATGCCTGTGAACTTCACCCACCGAGACATCCCTCAGCCAATACTGCTGCTGAGACAAGCTGTAGGAGGCTGCTCCCAGGAGAAGCCGCCTCTCCGGCTCAATTTGCTCCTGTGCCTGTGTAGCTTTGGGCTGCTTATGCAAAAAAGTGTTTCAGCCCCTCAAGGGTTGCAGCAGAGCTTAGTAAGAATGACAGGAAAAAGTCAAAAATCTTGGCGAGTGTGAGAACGAGGTACCCTTGCATTTCTGTAACTCTTACCCTCCCTCCCTAATTTAACCAGTTAAGCACCTCTGTAAATCAAATCCACACCATCTTCCTTTAGGCAGTCCTGAAAAAACTCCTTTTAACTAAAAAACTCTCTAATTTACTTTTCCCCCCCACAAAATTTCGACATTTTTTGGCATTTGACTAAAACAAGGGATTTACTCCGTGCAGAAAGCAAATCTCAAACAGAACTTTAATACCTCCAGACGAGAACACACACAAAAAGTGATTCTGTGTCTGCAGAGAGCTGGAGGTTATCTGTAAAAACCTGCTTGCTGCAATGCCTCTCCTCTACAGAAAAACAATAATGGTATAAATTTGGGGCAGTTTTTCAGCTGCAGTGTGCAGAATCCATTCCTGCAAAGGCTCCTCACGTGGTGCCATCAGCACCTACTTGCAGTGCACCACATCAAGTGTGTGGGCAGGACTGTGGAGAAGTGAAGCCAAAGGAATTTGTGTGTGCAGCTACCTAGGACAACACTGCTGTAAAGCCACAACAGAAATCCTGCACATAACTTCATAGTCCTCACAGTCATTTCCTCAAGGCTCCAAAATTTTCTCCTATACTAAGCAGCTTCAGGTTCCCTCAGCTCCTGACTTGGACAAGAATCCTCACCTCAGAGCTGTGTGCTCTAAGTGTATCCTTATTTTACCTCTCCCCATACCTGAGCCTGGCTCTGCTAGTCACTGCAGGACATATAAATCACACTCCCCTTTGGGAAATGAAAAAGCATTTGAAATCTGGACTGACTTCACACTCCGGGCATGCCAAAAGTTAGAACAATTAAGTTGGCATAAGAAACAATAAGCATTAAATCATGCCTGCATTAGGGACAAGGCTTCACCCTGAAAGGACTACTGCTCTGGTATTTTATTTTCTAATTCTTTTTAGAGTTGAGGAAGGAGGAGTGGAAACGACAGATTAAAAAAAAATACATAGAAGACAATATTTTAATTGCAGCTTTTAAATTTTGAACTTTGATAACATGCTCATATTCTTCAATGGGTTTGAGAAATGCTGACCTTCATTCTTAAGTGACTAAGATATCTTGTTCACATTCATAAAAATCCTGATTCACTCTGTACCATGAACCACAATGGACTGTGTCTATCCTTTAAAAAGATCAAATGAAGCGACTGGCAATGCAATTAACTTCCTTTTAATGCATAAGTAAATATAGAGACAGTTTCACTGAGTGTGCAGTGATACCACATATATTTAATGCCCTGCACCCAAATTCAACCTTGTTTAAAATAGAAAGTCACATGGAGAAATGGGACTGGAGCACAACACCCTGTTACAGACAGACCTGTGAATATTCAGGGCTGTTTTTTCAGCAAACACGTTTCAGTTCAAATCAAAACACTAAAGGACAGTGCCAGAAGCAAAGTTGCATCTTTTGTACCTAGACTTCATGTGGATTTAATCAAGATAAATTAGCATTGCCTTATAATTTACTACATCTGAGGGTCCCATAAGCACCTCTAAGCTTGTGTTGTGCTGTGCAGATTATTAAATGAATATAGAAATGAAGACAAACCTCTCCAAGATGTTCTAAATACTGAAAAGAATAATTAAATTTGATTCTAGCTCTGTATTTTGGTGTTTCATTTCTCAGTTTTTAATATCAAAATAATCCTCCCCTCCATATTTATAAACCACACTCACTCTCCAATTCTGTCCCTCCTAGAGATAAGTAATTGCACAATCTGTGCTCTGCATTCACTTAGCTGAGAACATACTCACAGGCTCTGAGGGAACTGGCAGAGGGAGTGACTAAGCCACTTTCCCTCATATTTCAGAAGTTGTGGCATGCCACTGAAGCTCCCACTCATTATAAAAGGGGAAACATAACCCCCATTTTTAAAAAAGTAAAAAAAAAAAAAGACACAGGGAACTACAGGAACAGCCAGTGTCACCTTGCTGTGCCCCCAGATCATGGAGCAGATGCTCCTTTCTGTGCTGGAAAAATAAGGAGGGGGTTGGTGACAACCAAAACAGCATCACCAATGGTGAATCATGCCTGACAAACCTGGTGGCCTTCTAGGATGGGCTTACAGCACTGGTGGGCAAAGCAAGAGCAGCTGACACCGACCTGGACTTGTCAGTGTTTGACTCTCTCCTGCACACCATCCTTGCTTCTAAATTGGAGAAACATGGACCTGATGGGTGTGGTTGGTCTGGTGGAAGGTGCCCCTGCCCATGGCAAGGAGTGTGGAACTCTGTGGTTTTTAAGGTCCCTTCAAACACAAACCCTTCTGTGATTCTGTGATTAATCATGCCAAGTGTTCATTTGGATCCACTGCAACCAGAAACAACCTGCCTTCTGTCCTCCAGCACCATCCCAAATCCCACATTTTAAATATATTTGGTCAAGTTGTCCTATCATTCCCCTAAGAGAACTGCAAAAAATACAGCGGTTTTTTTTTGATAAAAAATCTATTTTTAATAACGTACAAAGAGTCCTTTGGGTTCAGCCATTCCCCATTGCTGCACATTCTCCATTCTCAATGCAGTTATATCAAAATAACACATGTTGGAGTGCTAAGGGCACAGAAGGTCTTGACTACTTGGGGTGAGCCAAGCAACAGCTCATTTGCCTCTTAGGCACAGTCAGTTATTTTGTTGTTTACAGCTGTGTACACAGGGCCAGCCTGGGATTCCTGAAGAGCTTGACCAGTATGGCCAAGGGACTTTTTCTTTTACCAGGACAAGGAAGGCAGTTCACTCCTGATCTATTACCACTTAGTTATAGTCAAATCTATGCCAGCATCTCAGCCTAAATAAATCTGTGGGCAACCAAATGATCTCCTCAACTACCACACTTGAGTCAAAGTCTTCCCTAAAAGTAATGATTTAAAAAATCTCCTACACTCAGCCACAAGCTGCTGTGAAGAAATATCCATCATGGAAACATTCATCCATGGAAAAAATAAGTGTCAAACTTGGAACACAAGCACTCTAATAAAAGTTGATAAGCTAGAGTTGCCAGAAAAATAAAAGCTTTAAAAAACTGCCTTGAGAAAGTTGACATTGGCGTTGATCACTGATGCCCCAAATCAAGAGAGAGCTGTGAAGTGCATGAGCCTCCAAAGATCTCTCCTTGCACAAGGGTCTGTAAAATAAGACTTCGCAAGCAGCACTTTTTGCTGCACCCCATCATTTCTGGATCTCACAGCAGAAAAATGTGGCTGGAGAGAGAAACCACCAGGCAACAGTGTTTTATTCCATTTTCCCTGACACTCAATAGCATCACTCAACATTGACTTCTGACAAATGGAATGCTCTGGGTGTTCCAGAGGACTGGAAGAAAATAGATGGCCAGAATAAGCAGATGGACATGAAACCATCATCTTGCATGAACCCAAACAAAATCACAGATAGGTTAATAGGCCATGCAAACACAAAAGAATTAAGATTAAAACATAACTGAATGTCCCATCAAGATAAATCTGCTGCGAAACTTTCAGCTCTGGCTGATAGGGATGAGCCTGTTGGTTCAACATGCTTCTGTATGGTTTTTTACTCAAGTGAGTCCCTTTATGCCTGCTGGTGCTGCAGGACAATAAGGTCTAAACCAGCACTGTGGATACATCAATGTAGATCAAAGTTAATTGAAAGGCCATAAACTGATAAACCACAAGGAGCAGTTGTTACATTATAAACCCACTCACACTGCAAGGTGAGTTCAGGCAAGTCACTCTTGATTTCCCAGCAAGAAGGAGATACACAGAGAGACCCCAAGGGCTGGCAGGTGACTGTAGCCTCATCAGGTCTGTGAGCTCCAGGCCAAAGGATCACCTCAGATCTGAAATGAAGACAATGTGTTTACAAAGCCTCATACTTGATCCAATCCTTCTGCAGAAAAGGGACATTTAATGACAAAGATGAGCCCTTCTGGCAACATCCCCCTGTCCCCACCTTCCTCAGGCAAATGATCTTTTCCAAAAAGTCCAGATGAGGACTCTGCAGCTGCAAACCTGCACTACACCTTCAAATCTGGAAGATGACATTCCCTTTATGCATAATCCTGGTAGCAATAAAACACATTTTATTTACCAACAGCAACCCAAGAGGCAGGATTCAGACCTACTACTGTGGAGGAAAGCAAATTCAGCACATAATTTCAATTACTTGGGTTAGACAACTGATTTCCATTACTGCTAATGGGATTTATGCATCCATTCAACTGAGCATGGCACTGAAAATCTGCTCCTCATTCTGACCCCAGAAGTTTTTCTTCCCCACATAGCTTTAAAAGAATGGAATAAATCGCAAATAAAATGAGTGCTGTGTTAATCACTGCCTTGGCTTTGGGCCATTAGCAATGCCTCTGCCTCTCTGCAGTGACTTATTCTATTTTCAATAGAACATCTCTTCCCACTCCAGTGATGAAGCTGATGAAGAACTACCTGTCCCAGGTACTCTGTTTGCCCTGGGTTTATATGCTGCCTGTACTGGCAAATTCCATTATTCCATTCTCATTCCTCTTCCTAGAGGTAAGGAAGCTCAGCTGCTTTGAGATCCTTGGCTTTGCCAGACAGCTTCCAGATCCTGATCTTTCATTCCTGCTGAATTAACACTGCATGGGGAATCTCTTCCCTCAGCTGGTTCCTACATGGAAGGCACGAGGCTGGAGGAACACTCACCCCCAGGAGGTGCTGGGACAGAAAATCAGCTTCATTACACTGTGCTGCCACTGATGCTCCAAAAGCATTCAATCACATTTTTTCCCAGTGGTAAGAAACAGTTAAAAACTTGAATTGCAGCAATGAAAATGAGAATGTCAACACCTCTTTGCCTCTTGGATGATTTCCAGGCTAGCTCTGTTTATTTAATAAGGAACTGTGACATGGCCACCTGTTTGACTGAGTCTCTGCAAGCCTCTTGCTGACCTCTGCATCTCATTTTTCTTAAACTGTTTATAGACATGGGAAGGCTCTGAATCTTGGGGCTTCCTGGTAGCTTTAATAAAAAGGTCAAAGTGAAGAAGGAGTGACTGTGTGCTGAAGAAGGAGGTAAAGCTTGCAGGAGCTGCATCCTGCATGAGATGAAGCACGGAAGGATGACGTCAAAGAAGCTCTGGAGATTTCCTTCTCTGTGGCTCAGTTTGGTTGTGTTTTCACACCAAGGAGTCTGTGGAGCCGGTGCTCCAGTAATGAAGTGGAAGGGGATGTTAGGATTTATGTGTTGGACAAAATGGTTACAGGTGGAATTCCATGATATAACAGATCTCTACAAGAGTCTCCCATGAGGCTCCAACATCCCTGCTGCTGACAGGAAAATGAAAAAAACATCACCCTCCCTTTCCACTTTGACACTTCCTTCTCAGACACAGCCTTTCCCCTCTTTCTAGACAGTTTGCTCACTCTAAGAGCATTCTGATACCTTCAATCTTTTACAAGCAGTAAACTGTTTTCATTTAGATGTCACCTGGATTAAATTTACATTTGCAAGACATGGTGTCACGCCACACTGTACTAAGGCCACTGTTGAAGGAAGCTCACAACAACAGGACAGCTGATGTGAGCCTTGCTTTGCTCAGTTACCTTCCATTCATCCTTCAGAAACATGCTGTGGCTCTTGCTAGATTTGTGACCAAGTAATGAATAAAAAATAATAATTTTATTTAAAAAAAAAAGAAGAGCTGGCAGGCTGAAGGACATTACTGAAACCAGGCTGGGGAACTGGGGAACCTAACTAGTGTAGAGTTTGGTTTGGGAATGGCAGAGACAACTGAGAGCAAGGTATAACAGACGGAGATCAAAAGAGAATAGACAAGCACAGCAAGTACAGGCATCAGATCATAATTTAAGATTAGTTTTGGGGACATAAAGGACTAATGTTATAAGTTTCTTGCAGGTGTTAGAGACACCTTCTGCACTCCAAAACAGATTCTGTACTGATGGCTTTAAAAGCCCTTAGTCCTCCTCACGCTCATGTCCTTCAGGTCACAGAAATCACTTTAAAGTCAGCAAGGAAAAAACACCCTGCTGTCTTCCAACAACTAAATGGGGCATACCCTCGTGCTGTCAGCAAGATTGAATGTAGCCTCTGTGCTCTGAGAGACCATAAATCCCTTTATTGGCACAGATTACCAACCTGATTGCTTGCATACAGATTAATGCAGCAGCATGAGTCCTCTGGGTGACTGCTGAGCAGGGAAAGCAGGAGGGGGGAATTATTTGCTCAGAAGCTGGTGATATGTATCTATCAATCACCAAGGAAAAAAACATTTCATGCACTGAATTCCAAAAATATCTTTGTGTACAGAGAACAGAGAGCTGAGAAAATTACCCAGATTAAAAGAGGGAAGGAAACAGCTCTGCTGTTGCATGCATGGAAAACCCAAATTTGTGCCAGCTTGCCCAGGGTCCACATGCTGTGTGACACCACACCTGAGCTCTCCCCTCCAGCTGTGGCATTTCCTGACCTCCCTCACTCCAGCAGGAAGTAGCAATAAAAGGCAGAGCGTGGTTGGAAGAGGAGAGCTAACACATGAAACAATCATTCATCTTCTTGAGAGCCTCAGCAAATTCTTTCCATTCCCATTTTTAATTCGCCACTAAATAGGGTGAATTGAAGAGAGGTCGTGAAACCTTTCTCATGAAGGGGCAGCTCCTTCACTGTTTGAATTGAGAATGATGACAACTGACAGTTTATCACCTCTATTTCATGCTCCTTACCCAGTCCCTGCCTTTCTGGTGGCACAGTGTAAATCCCTGAGCCCAGGGAGGGCTCCATCCTCCCCTGATGCCTTGGGCAGGCTGACCTGGAACAGAGTCTGGACAGAGCTGGAGAATAAATCAGATATTTATTGAAAGGCCTTTAGGGGACATCTTGGGCAGGACAAGAGCCTGGCCAGGGCTACACCCAAGGTGGACCCAAAACAGACCAAAATAGACCCAAAATGGTCACAAAATGATCACAAAGTCTTACATTTTTATAAGTTTTGGTCCATTTGCATATTGGGGTTTAATTGTCCAATTCCAGCTGCAGGTTGTGAGGTCCCATCCTTCTTGTTCCTCCCTCCAGCCACCCTTGTTTGTGCTTTTGGGCCTGAAAGTTGTCCTTGGTGTGCAGCAGGAAAAGGATTTGTTTTGTGTCCCTGCTGTGTGCAGAGCTGAGTGACACTGACTGTGAGCTCAGAACTGCACCCCTGGGCAGCACAGGGTCTAAAAAACAAGAAATCTCAAACTTAAGGCCCCACAAACCCCAAAGGTGCTGCTGCCTCTGCTGACAGAGCAGAGCCAAGCCAGGACCTCAGGTTTTTCTCCTTCTCCAAGAAGCTTCCAGGAACTGGGAACCTACTGCTCCACCAACCCACCCAGTTTAAAGACCTGATTAGTGAAATATTGCTCCGACACCCAAAGGCAGTTTGTGCTTGGCTGGATCCCAGGTCAGTTTGGGGTCCCAGACCTGACCTGACCTGCCCAATGCCAACATGTTTTTGGCTGCTGGATGTCCCAGCTTGGCACTCCTGGGAAACAGTCCCCACCTTAGAAAACTGACCTCAGACACTAAAAATGGGACTTAAAAAATATAGACACACAAACTCTGTTAAACTAAGAAGCATATTTTATTTTTAATTATTTTATTTTATTTTATTTTATTTTATTTTATTTTATTTTATTTTATTTTATTTTGTTGGGCTTGGCTCTCCCTGAAGTTTTTTACTAATGAAATTACTTAAGAAAATTTCTCAGGAGACAATAAACATTATAGACTCATTTAGCAAAAGGGAATTCTTCTAAGCTGAATTGACTCTCATACATTAAAATTGAGATCTGCTGCTAAATGCTTTTTCCCCCCCCAAAGAGCAGACTACAAAGCCAAAACTAAACATGATGATATATTTACCAGAGAACTAGAGGGGGAAATTTTTGAAATTATCTGTTCCTAAATAAATCTCAGTGTTGGGAAAACAGTTCCATTTCTGCCACTTGCAGCACCTGCATTTTACCCAGTCCAGCGTGGATCACAGAATAAGAATGGTCTGGTTTGGAATGGAACTTTGAAGCTCCCAGTCCCTCCCCCCTGCAATGAGCAGGGACATCTTCAACTAGAACACCTCAAAGCCTGATCCAACCTGACCTTGAATATTTCCAGTGTAACTCATTGTTGCAGCTCTCTAAACACAACAGGAGCAATAACAAAAAAAAATAATAAATAAAACAAACCCAGTCATCAGCACAAAAATATTTCAGCCATCACTTGATTGTTTTTTTTTTTGTTGTTGTTAATTATACTTTGGAATACAGAAAATATTTATTTTCTGACTTGCTACAGTTCCTCTGTGTGGGCCATATAAAAGTGACTTTACTTGGGAGAAAATAAAATATTATCCATGGGAAGTGTTGTTGCCAAAAAAAAAGGGAAAAATCTTTCCAAAGTAACTTCAAAATATTTGTGTTCAGGCAAGAGGCCACAGTTTTTAAGTAATTTGATTTAATGAGAAAAAATGACAACATCATAACAGCACTATCTGGATACAACCCAGTAAAGTGGACTTAATTCAGGACCTGGATGCAAAATTGGGTGGGAAACTTGAAAGAGAAAGTAAGCATTGAATTGTAGTGTTTGCAATTATTTTACTTTTTAAGTTTTGAGGAGTTACATGCTGAGGATTGGTTAGCACAACCTAATGGGGATGCACCCATCCCTTAAATTGATTTGCAACATCCTGAGAGAATCCAGGCCTCCACACTGGTCCCTACGAGGGAAACACATGAGGAGGTTGATACAAAATGAAAATAAAGAGGAAAGAAAGTAGAAGGAACAGGACTAACACTGAGTATTTGGGGAAAATTGATGGACCTTCCTTGTACCTATTTTCCCTCCTCTCCCAGGAGGGCAGGGGAAGGAACAGCACGTCAGGAGTGACACCACCACAGCTCCTCTGGCCCTGCTGAGGGCAAGGTGAGGAAGGCAAATCAGAGTCCATCTGGAAGTCAAATACAGCCTGTGCAATCAGCAGGGTTTGTTCCCTGTCGTCCTGATTGTTCAGCCTTTTGATGTTCTCACATTTCTACTAGAGCTTTCTTATGCCTATAACAAAACCAAAAACTGATATTTAGTAAATATCCATTCCTTCCAGGAGGAAGGATAAATTGATGGACTTCTAAGTTGACCACTGGGCTCAGAGAGGTGTTACCCCCAATCCCCGATCAAATTCCAAACTCTATTTAAACCCCAAATCATAATAAACTCTCTCTTTCTCTTCTCACTTCTCAGCTTGACAGGTGAGTGTGGCCCTTTCGTGTCCTCTAGTGACAGTTCCCTGCCTGCACAACCCTCAGGACGCCCTTTCCTGAGGGGGTACACTGTGGAGATCTACACCTCTGCTGAGGACACAAATCTCTGCTGAGGACACACAGCTCAGGGCCACCCCTCTGCTGAGGACAGACACCTCTGCTGAGGACACACACCTCAGGGCCACATCTCCGCCAAGGACAGCCAGGGAGGGGACAAGGGAGCAGGATGGCGAAAGCCACAGGTACCCAGCAAACCTCTTCCAACCCAGAGACAAAACTTCAGCCAGCCTGAGTGTGAGAGATAAGAGTTAAAAGGCAATTAAATAACGAAGTGTTTTAAAGGAAAATTAGAATATAAAGCTGCTCCTGCCCTGCAGTCCATGCTGGATGCAGTGATGCTGCACGGGGACTTCTGCAGCCACAGCACAGCAAACCAGGGTGACAAAAGGAAAGAATCTGTTTGTAAGGACATGCTCCTGAGCACTGACCCCTGCACACAGTCCTGGCCTTTCATGGAAGCAGAGCAGCTCTTTGATTTCCCAGAAAGTGCCGAGTTGTTCCACGCTGAGAGCAAACACAGCGTTTGTGCAGCACAGCAGAGCCTGCAGGGGCTGGGGACAGCCCTGGCACGGAAGGATGATAACCACGACCTTTGCTTTTATGAGCCACACTCTGAACACACTCCCCAAGCCACACATGGAAAACCCAAGTAAACAGAAGCCAGGATGTGCTAAAAGCAAAGCAGATTCCCTGGAAGTTTTTATTGAATCCGACCTTTTCTTTCTCTTGCTCTAAATTGTTCTCAAAATAAAACCATGACTCCTGGAAATTTGTGTACCCATTTTAACATGCAAGGAGAGGGGGTCATGAAAAGCCAAGTTTATTTTTTATTTTATTTTTGATTTTTATTTATTTTATTTTTATTTATTTAATTAATAAATAAAATAATTCTTTATTTTCTTTTTATTAATTAGAGAAATGCTTCTAATTCATTAATTAATTCTATTAATTAATTAGACACATTTCCTCTTCTTTTTTTGTGCTTCCAGCACAACATCATAAACACACTGAACATCTGGTGTGATCACAGCTCTCCCCAGTCCTGCTCTGCAGTTACAGGCCAGCCCTCAAATCCTGCACCTTGAGGATGCCCATGTCACCAATGGGGCTCTTGGAGACTTCACACACAGCAAGTGGATCTATTGATGCTGGATCAAAGGTTTCATTTCCAGCCCCTGCACTCACTGGAGTGTGGCAGTGCATTTCCACACCCAAACAAATGTTTCCAAATTGGGAAAAGGGGTTTCAGTTTCACCCCTGACTTTTTATGAGAAGCACCAGAGCTTTGTGTATTTCCCTCACCATGGCTGGCTCAGTGCCAGGACAGGAGCACCTATTTGGGATTTGGAAATATTTCTCGAGGCCTGTGGTTTGCCAAATTATCCCTCCTTGTTCATTGTATACCTAAGGAGGAGCTCAGAGGTGCTCAAGGGCTTTTTGGGATGCCTTAGCCAGGTGTGAGGGCTTCCCTGCACCTGAGCACAGCTTCTGGTTTGTTTCTGTATTGTTTGTTATTTTCTCATTTATTAAATGCTTTTCAAGGCACTCCCCACGAGCCGTCTGGCAAATGTTATTAAGCCACTCTGGGAGGTTCGAGGTCAAACCCTCAGGACTTGATACATCTTTGTAGGGCTCATTACACACTGCCCTCATGTATGACTGTGTCACTGGAGTACTAGCAGCACTCTTAAAAAGGCCTCCCTAATCCTCTCAGAAATGACATTTCTTGCCCATTTCCTTGCTCCCTGTCCCGTGCTGGTTCCCATCACAGACACATTTGCCTACACTGTATTTTCATGAGTGGCCTAAGCTGACACAAAGCAGCACTTAAAGGAAAGGGCTGGTTCCTCTCCACTCCAGCATCCTTCCCTGCTGCACTCTGAGGAAAGGATGCTGGAGGGTTGCTTTGGATCAAAACTGGGGGTTTTTTACTGCAGGCAGGTTTTCATCAGGCTCTTAGCACAGTCCTTCCCTCCCCACACCTCTGGCAGTGCCAGGGGAGCCCGGGGGTCACAGGGCAGCAATGAGCAGCATGGGCAATGAAGAATGGACTTGGCAGGTTTCCCACCTGGAGCTTTGACTTTGGTTTCAGCTGCCCTTGGCTGCCCTCACTGCTGGAACAGGAATCCCAGTGACTTACCCCACATCCCCTCCTCTGCTCCCATCATTGTGCCGACACCAGACTGCCTGAAAAATAAACTTATAAATAAAATGATTTTCCCTTCCTTTACCTTTTGTCTAACCAAGACACAAGTGTTGCCCTCAGCTAAAGTGGTAACTAAAACACAGCATTAGGCTCAGAATTCAAACACATCATTTCAGCTGCAAGGCTGGAGGCTCAAAGCCCCCCAGGACACAGATCCAACACCAGGTCCGTCTCCTGGCACTAAACCTGAGTGAGCACAATCAGGGTGGAGCCCCCCTCAGCCCTCTGTGTTCACAGTCTGAGGTTCTCCCATTTGAGCTGCTTTGCTTCATCTGAAAATAAATACATTAATGAATCCTTGGTTCCATTCGCTCTGTGAGCAGGGAGTAGGCTCAGACCTTGTGTCTGGAGCAGGCCACATCTCTGGGAAGAGGAGAAAAGAAAAGTGAAAGCAGGGCAAGTGTTGTTCTTATCAGAGCTCAGGACCTTTCAGCATCAAAAGGTCTCAGAGGTCTCAGAAAAAAAAAAAAGTGCTAGCCTTGGCTAGCAACTTTGCTGAAGAGCATTGATAAAATCTCACAAATCTTCTAGTTCATGATGGACACCACAATGTTATCAGCAGAGGCACTGCCAGCAGATGGACTTGGCAGGGGGAAGGGCTGAGGCTGCACACCCTGCACCCCAAACAGCTGGGGACCAGCACCACACTCCTGACAGGGAGCCCAGAGACCTTGTAACAGCAAACAAAGAGCAGCCTGGAGATAACCTCCTCACAAAAGCATTGAGATGGACGCGGTTAAGTAGCCAAAGGGTGAGCAAATTAATCAAGAAAATCAAAATAAGTTCCACCAAAGCTGTGGACAGCTCACACATCACAGCCAACACCACCAGGGACAGGAGAACAGGAAAGAGCAGTTATTTGGCTTTGTCCCTCACATCAGCCACCTCACTAAGCAGCTCAAAACACCCTCCCTGCAGTGGCTGCATAGCAAAAATGATGTGGAGGGAGCTGATGTGTGCAAATAGCTGTGTAATTGTCTGTTCTGGCTCACAGGCTCCACGGGATCACAGCAACACTCCTACGTGGGAAAGGGAGCTCAGCTATGCAGGTGGGGGGAGAGAGGAGCTGCCTGTGCCCAGCCCTGGGTGGAACTGTCACAGGGAAGGGCTGAAAATGCAGCAGAATTAATGAATAATAAAGCATTGTTTTAGTGTACAGTTTCCTCTTTTCCTATTGGCAAGAAAGTTTTGTGCATTTTTGGGGGTTGTTCACAAGTAGATAATTTCTGCTTTGAGAAATGGGCCTATAAATTGATTTTTAGGGTCTGCCTAAAGTCAGAAATATTTCTAGCTTATTTTACAGCCAGTTCTGCCTAAGCGATTTCTAAATTGGTTAAAGTAATCATATGGATTTCAGATAGTATATAAAGCAAGCAGCCAATTTTTTTCCTGCACTAAGTTCAAGGTAACTTTGAAAAGTCCATTAAAGCTGATGCAGTAAAAGTGTTCAGATCACCTGTAGAATTGTTGTGCTGGTTTTGGCTGAGGTAGAGTTCATTATCTTCATAGTAGCTGCTGTGGGGCTGTGGTTTGGATTTGAAAACAGTGAAAAGAGTGTTGATAATACAGAGATGTTTTTGTTATCACCGAGCAGCTCTTACCCAGAGCCTTTCCTGCTCCTCACCCACCCCACCAGCAAGAGGCTCCCCAGGGAGCTGGGAGGGGACACAGCCAGGACAGCTGACCCCAAGTGACCCAGGGCATGTCCCAGCCCATGTGGCACCACGCTCAGCACACAGAGCTGGGGAGGAGGAGGAGGAAGGGGCACGTTTGGAGTGATGGCGTTTGTCCTCCCAAGTCACTGCTCCAGGTGATGGAGCCCTGCTGTCCTGGGCATGGCTGAGCACCTGTCTGCCAGGGGAAGTGGGGAATGATCCCTTGGTTTGCTTTACCTGGTAAACTGCCTTTATCTTAACCCATGAGTTCTCTCACTTTTATCCTTCCAATTCTCTCCCCCATCCCAATGTACGGGATGTGAACAAGCAGCTGCAATGGAACCATTGCAAATAAAACACTTGGGAGAAGTTTTGTATTGCCAAAACCAAGATCCAGGCAGGGACTGAGTTAACTGCTAAGGAATCACCTTATTCCTTTCTTCCAACTAAACTACAGAAGGTAACAGTTCCTGCCAAGAAAGGTGGGGCCAGCAGGAACTTAGCTATTGCTGCTGGAGGAGCTGAGACCAGCTTATCAAAAAAAGGTCCACCATTGTCACCCACTTCCATCTGCACTTGTTATTTATCTCATCACGTTGTGATCTCAGGTCTTGTGGGCCTAGCCTACACACGCTGACTCTTTTCCTGCTCTGACTCTCCACTCCCTCCCTTCAAACTCCATTAGTCAGGGGGAGCTGGGACCAGCACTGAGTTGTATTTACTAGCTCAGCAGCCAGCTCCTGTGGCTGCTCCTTGTGGGCTGACTTGAGGCTATATTTAGAGCATGAAATCCCTCTTACCTCTATAAATTCTTTCAGTGACTCATCACGGGGAAATTAGCAGCCCCTACACAACCGTGAAAACAGAGAAAAGGATACTTTTGGGAGAACTGCCAGCACCCTTTAACGCCAGTGAGAGTTTTAATTGGCAGCAGCATTTGTGCTCGTTTGGATCCATACTCTTCTACACTCAGCACGGATATTTAAGCACGAGAAGGCGTAGGAATGGTACAGATGAGGCATGTGAGCATGAGAGCCATATGGGAGAGTGCTGAGCCCTTCTCTCTCTAGTATCTCTCTAGTATCAGCCTGAATTTATTCCAGTGTCTCTGCTGCAGCTCGAGGCTTACACAGACACAGCAAAGGTGGTGTTTGCAGTCAGTGAGGAGCACACAGTCTGATGTGTTTGTGGGGTTCCAACACTTGGGGTTTGTGGGAGGGGGCAGGAGGAAGGGTTTTCTATCATTCCATTTTTGTGTGGTGGGAGTTTAACAGGCAACTCTGGGGGAAACTCATCATGTTTAATTATCTTCTTCGTGTTAAAAACAGCTTCAACCACCTCATTAGTTACCATCCATGGCTGATCAATTACAGCAGGAGTCACCACTCCAAAAGGACAAAATTAACTTCAGTAATACTCATCTTTCTGTATAATGTCATATTATGGAGATGATAATTTTCTTGGAATGGGTGTCTCCTTTTGTTGTCATTTTCCCTGGTTTGCTGTGAGCACTGGGACTCTCTGAACCTTCTGTGGTGGGTAACACCATCCAGTTTAATGCAGGGAGCATTAGAAACTTGGCGCATGATATGCCCAGTCACCTCAATTTCTACCTAGAAGGGCTGAAAGAGAAGAAAAAGCTGCCTGACCACAAATAACTTGTATACAAAGGGCACGGGCACCAAGAACAAAATAGACATTGTAATTATTGCTTCCAGTGGCTCCTCATGCCCCACTGCTGAGCCAAGGCAGCTCGTGAACACCAACATCCCACCAGAGACCATGGCAGCCAAGCCAAGAACAGGAGCTGGAGCTCCAAAACAGGAGCCCCCAGAGGGGCTGATATCAGGGAGATAAGGCAGGAGCTGGCAGTCCCAAACACCACCACACAGTCCTGGCCAGCTCCTGAGGCAAACTGGGCTGGATGTAATCAGTTCATGGCATAAACCCCTGTCTCTGTGGAGGGCAGCCCAGGACTGTACCAGGAGCTCTGTGCAGTCTGCAGCTGCTTCCCCAGCTCAGCTGGCCTCAAGGGCAGCCCTGAGATGGTTGATTCTTCTCAAAAATCTGAGCTTTCCCTTCATGTGCTCAAATCTACCTGCAAGGGACTCACCAGATCCCACACAGCCACGATAAAACTTCAGTGACAGAAGCTTTAGTGTTCTTGAGTGTATAAATGCTGCTGAGATATCAGAGTTCACAGCACAATTCTCTCTTCCATCACTTCCAGCTATTTTGCACTGCACTAACAACTATAACAGTACATAATAGGGGAGCCACTCCTGTGGGCTGTGAGCCATGCCAGCATCCTGGCTGAGACTGTGGAAAGCAGTAGTTCAGGAGACAATTCAGGCCCCAAAAACTACCTCACCAGCATCACTGATAATAATAAACGGATGCAGACAATTTGAGAATGGGGAAAAGCTCTGTGGAGCTGATGAAGTGAGAACCCTACAGTGAGAAAGTCTCTCAAAAACATCTGAGTTTGTGTTTAGGTTTTGCTTCCCAGCGTGCAGAAATTAGGAATGAAATACTGCTGTAAATCTGGCTGTTAGAGGAGCTCCCCCAGCCCTTTACTCACATCAATCATCTGATTGCCTCCAGTGAGAGCCTTTCCATGAGTGAGGGCTTTTGGCAGCAGTGAAGTTGGAAAGATGAAGCACTTGCACGTAATGACAGATTCATGGAATAATATGAATATTTATACACGCTGGCAAGGGAGCACTGAGCTTCCCCATACAATTATTTATGCTGTGTGTTCAGACATGCCATTCATCTGGGCTGCTCTCAGCCCAGCAGGTTTGTGGCTCACAGGGGCAGCCAACACACACTCAGCCATGCTCTGCTCTGCTCTGCTCTGCTCTGCTCTGTACCAGCTCTGATTCCATCCCCAGCTCCTGCTGAGCAATGCCAAGGCAGGGAAGGCAGATTTCAGCCCAGCATTGTCACAGGGACCTCTACAAGCTTTACTGGCTGGGCTCTCCTCCCCACAGTTCTGCTTTCTCTTGGCTTTTGTATGAAGCCAGAGGGGTTCTCCTTCACACCTCTAAGTGACTCATCAAGGCTGAGGCCCAGAGACAGAGCTTGAGAGCTCTGGACTGTCTCTATAGGTTTGTCCATGTGGCAAACACACCATTTTTTCGGTCCCAGAGCAGTATTTTCAAGAGCACGGCATCAGCTGCAAAGGGGTGAGCAGACATTGCAGACCTGGGGTGCCAGCTTGCTGCAGGAAAGGAAAATATTTTGCTATTGTTATTGCTCAAAATGAACACTGGCAGTTAGAATGAAGCTACCAAACATATCATGAAACATCAGGATACAATTATTGCAGGGAAAAGCTACCAGACATCTCACGGGATAAGGGGTTTGAGCAGGCACAGCATGGAAATGGTGCAGATCTGCCCAAGAAAACCAGCCTGGGAGAGGCCCTCACCATGGTGAGGTGAAGAAACCCTACACACTGACTGTATTGACTGAGATATTTCCCTGCCTGCAGTATTTTCCTTTGTAGAACAGAAATCAGCAGAGTAATACTCCTGAGCCTGTGGCGTGGGTGGCAGCTTAGAGACTCACATCCTGCCAGAGCTGAACTGTGAACTCCTAAGCCCAGAGTGCCAGGAAAACGTGTTCCCAGGGAAGATTGCTTTCTAGCAGCATTTTCCTCCTCTTTATTTAATAGCCAAATGCAAATAGCACTGCACTCCCAGCCTGCCAGCAGCAATGGTGTGAGGAAACCTCAGCCTGCCCCTCTCATGTAACACCTTCCCAATTACTCCTGACATCCTAAACAATCAAAACTAATTACAGCCACCATGTCACTTCTCCAGCAAGGAGTAAAATTGTGATGAAAACGATGATGGGGTAATAGAAACATTCATCCTGTGCACATCAGCAATCCCAACTCGCTCATGTGTCCTGAAGGCTTTAGGGTGGACATGCTCTGAATCCAGAGAGGTTCAGAGCAGACTGGGGAATAGCTGTGTGAAGGATTCTGACCATAACCCCTCAAAGTTAATTACAACATCAAGTGCCTCCAAACCAGTGGCCTCTAAATAAACATTTTTCATGGATACTCTCATTCATGAGAACATAGAAGACAGATTGCAACAGCAGAAAGGAGATATCTGCCATTCTTTCAGGTGGAAAAAGCTCAAGCTCATCCCCCTCCACTGCCTATTGCTGAAAAGTGGTTTGGGAGCACAAGATCCAGCAGCAGCAGCTCTGCTGTGGGGCTCACCACCAGAAACTCCTTGTGTGGAGCCCACATTCAGCATCATCCAAGGAATCACCTGTAATGAGCAGAGCAGATTTTCCTACAGAGCATAATCTCAACGTGGCCACCATGGGAAGGCTGTGTCTGGGGGGTCAGTGATGTCCCAAAAGCATTCAGTTTATCCCTGAACCTCACAGGACCTCATGGCCACAATAGGCAGGAGAACAGCCTGAACCCTGCAGATCTCATACGCCAAAAAGCTGTCTCTAAATCATGCATCCTTAAAACCCAAACACAAGCTTCCACAAGCATTTGAGTGCCAGACTTCTCTGTGTGAAGTTCATTTGAGTCACACAGTTCAGACACACAGGGATTACCCTTTTCCCCCAATGCTACACGTACCAGGCTCAGAGGCTGAACCAGGAGCAATTAGCAGCATGTTCAGCAGTGTGCTCAGCAGTATCCTCTGCTGACAGACAAATGTCTGCCCCAGCACAAATGTAATTATGGGCACTGCACCTTTTGGTGAAACACAGGAGGAAAGTTGGTCTGTATGCCCAGACAAAACATTCAACCAAGAAAGGTAAATAGACAAAGACTGAAAACAGGCTGAAGTCTATTAACAGAGGTTGTGCTGCATGCTAGAGTTTGGAATAGAGCCTGAGTGTCTGCCAAATCCATACCAAAACTCAATTTATTGCCTTCCCCTCCCACTGGGGAGAAGATTTATGCAAGACTCAAGCAGTCAAATCCAAAGATATTAAACATACAGAATGCTGCTTTACCTATCACAATGCAAATTATATCAGCCATAAGCCATAAAAGAGCTCATTTCAAACAACAGTAATTTAACAGAGTTATTCCAAGGAGAACTAGTGGCTGTATTTGTTTTCTTTCTGATATTGCAATAGCAAACCATGCATGAAGTTTATTAAGCCATGCTAATGTCTTTCTGTTCCAGCACATTTTAGCCATATGGAGGATCTGGCTGGTGCTCGAAATACAAAATTGTTATTTGGGGAGAAATATCCTGAAAAGCTTCAGCCGCTTCAATTGTTGATTTCTTCGACGACGTGAATAATACATAATCAAAATGTCAGAATGGATGTGGTACAACATGCTGGAATCCATCAAAGGAAGGCAATTTTCAGACCCTGAGGAGACACAGGCAGGAAAACATCTGAGTTCACATGAAACGTTTGGCACAACCCGAAGGGCTGCTGCTCCCCAGGGAGAGGTGACAGCAGTGGATCCAGAGAACATCCAGACACAGGTGCTGTGTCATGGAGAAATCCCTCCCAGGGCAGCCAGATCTCCAAATTGAAGGCTGGAGATAGTAAATCTGTGAGGAGAAATCAGGGTCAGGTTCAAATGCTAAAGTCTGGCTTTCCCTGTGACTTTGGGAGCTTATCCAGGGACACAAGGCCTGCCCAGGGTGGTGGGCACTGAGTGGGAGAGATTCAACGGGTGGTACTGGGGTTGCTGATGCCATTTCCATAAATCAAAAAGTTCAAAGAGTTTACATGCGAAACAAAAGCCTGGAAGAAGCCTTCTCAGTATAGAGAAGCTCTTAAAGTTATATCTAAGTGATTTTTCATGTGAAAAATCTCTATCGTGTGGTAAATTCTGAATCACATACAACTCACAAGGGAAATCTCAGCAAAGGTTAAGACTTTAAAGTCCATCACTATCAACTATCTTTTTTTAACTTTCCAGACCCTTTCAACCATATAACAAATCAGTTAACAAGATTTGGATTCCATAATCATTTGCATGCCTTCCTTAATTATTTTTATATAGATATATGATTTTCATTTTATTGAAAGATGACACAATGTCAGTAAATTAATTCCAAGAAACATTTTACATGCCAAATTTTTATATTTTTTTTTGCCATCCTCAGGACATACTTTTTTTTTTTTGTTCTGCTATAATTCATGACACCATTTAAAACTGACTTTCAGTAAGGTTGGCCATAAAACAAATCTAAAGGGGCTACAAGAGAGCTGGAAAAGGACTCTGGACAAGAGGAAGGAGTGATAGTACAGGGGGAAATGACTTCAAACTGACAGAGGGCAGACTCAGTTAGATATTTGGAAGAAAACCTTCCCTGTGAGGGTGTTGAGGCACTGGCACTGGTTGTCCAGAGAAGTTTTGGATGTCTCATTCCTGAAAGTGCTCCAGGTGAATTTTGGGGAAGTTTGAGCAATGTGGTCTAGGGCAAAGGTGTCCCTGCCCAGGGCAGTAGAGGTGTTGGAACAAGGTGATCTTTAAGATCCTTTCCAACCCAAGCCCTTCTGTGGGTCTGTGACTTCATGCAAACTGAGCTGTGCTAACCATGTGTGCTACTCTTATTTAAAAAAAGGAAAAGGAAAAAAAAAGACAGTCACTCTTCAGTGACTGTCTTGAGGAGAATTCCTCACAGAGTCATGCCAGGATGATACAGAAAAGCCGTAGAAAAGCTACAATGCCAGATCTCCTTCCTCCCACTCTGATACTTTTAGCTGTAAGGCCATCTGGTAAGAGAGATATAAAGCAAATTTTAACTTGCCCTCAAAACACAAGCATAGTTGAAAACTAGATTAACTATAGTCCATTTGAGTTCACTGGCAATGTGCCAACCAGTAAATTAGATTGATCACCACTAATCTCTATTTCCATCACTGCTGGGCCCTGGTTGAGCCCAGGGATAGAACCATGGGAGGAAATTGAATCAGAAGTTTGATTTTGTCTTCAATAATTTTTAAGGAACAGACTGGCAGACCAGGCCACTCTCAGCTTCCAACTCCTCATGGTGGAGAAGCTGCAGAGAATTAATTTGCAGAAAGTTTGTCCAGAATTTTGAACCGTGACTAAAAGATGATTTTAGCCTCATTAACCCAGTCAAGCAATTCCTTCCAAGTCTGACCCTTAACTAGAAACGTGCAGTGGAAGGGTACTACAAGGCATTCACATCATCAGTTCTGCTCCTTTTATTGTTTTAGAAGAGTTTTTTTATTGTTTTAGAAGAGTTTAGTCCAAACAAACCCTCTCAGAGGCACAGGTCGTGTGTACTCTGCAGAGAGACATCCAGCAAATTCCAGGTACTGAAGAAAGGTTCTGGATGTTTGTGATATTCAAATGCAGAGCTGGCTGAAATGCCAATTATGTCCCCTGCAAAAGAAATGTCTGTCTGTGCTGTGAATTTCTATAAGAAAAACCAAGCTACTTCCTGGTGTTGAAATCCCTCATGGAAGAGCCAAGGGAAAAAAAAAACCTCAACAAACAATAGAACAACAAAATATGCGACTGTTGAGTTACATTGACCTCATGTTTGACTCACTGGGGCATGATCCTCCTCTGCTGAGCCCAACTTGAGCATGAGGCAGCCTTGAACCACCCCTCCTAAGCCATGTCCCCCTGACCTCCCTGTGCAGCACGTCAGCAAACACAGTGTCCTGATTTACTGAGTGATTCAGGGGTTAAGTATCATGGGTCAAAGTAGTCTTCATTTAGACACAGCTTTCTAGCAGTAATAGTGATCTCAAAAATATTATGTTGATTATTTCTACCTCTCGCTGACCCCGAGCCATATCCTTATTTTTCATCTGCCTTCCCCCCTTGCTACTGCTTTGCTTCCTTCCTAAGTTTTCAACTAAATCCAAGCCATTGACGTAATTCAGGCATTTTGAGGGCAAAACAACACCCACCCTTGAGCCTGATCCAGAAGCCTTTAAAAACCATTCTGAGGTCAAGTCATTAGGATTTCTCAGCTGGCCAGAAAAGCTTATGGAAGGAGCTCCCAGGTGCTGAACAGCTCCGAGGTTCAGGACAGAATAGGATGAATGTTTCAGCACTGTTTCTTAGACTACAGCAGCTTCTGCTGCAGTTCAGTGAGGGCCTCAGCAGCTGCCAACACTGATTGCTAAAGGAGATTTCTCAGTTCAGCAGACAAAAGTGGGATTTCACCTGTGCAGCACTTCTACACATGAGCAAAAATAAGATTGAACCCACAACCTCAGTGATATTAGCACCGCGGTCTAACCAACTGAGCTAATCTCAGGGTCATATTAAATGCCTCTCACTTCAAAAAAAAACAATGTGCGAATCTTTTTTAGAGATTAAAGCTCTCTATTTCCAGACAAATCTGTCCCTTACTTCATCTTGAGTAAAAGTAATACCACCCTCAAGGATTCCCCATTTGACAATGCTCAGAGATTATCAGCAATAGAATCCATGATCTGAACTGAAGCTCGAGTTTAGATTCAAGTATTGCTGGTTTCTACTTGTGTCTTCTAGTTTTGAATTTTCAGTATCTGCCTTCAGAAAGGTACACCCCTGGTGTCATTATTAACAACATTCTACTTTGAACATTACTTGAACTGTTAAGGAAAGAAAGCTGGAGGTTTCTGCCAAGTGAAACACCAGAGAGCAAGAAAAGCAGAGTTAAGACAGATTCAGAAAATTTGTAATTGAACAGCAGTTAGAAAATAACAGCATCCAACCCACAGTGTAACTACACACCCCCCACCTCTAAGAAGACATCACTACACAAAATTTTTAGTATCTTGGCTATTAGCAGGGCTACACGTGCAAAGCTGGTTATGAAACAATGATTTTTTAAAAGCAACATTTCAGTAGTCTCATATTTCCAGTATTACTTGCAAGTTTTCTAAACCTGCAACATTTTCTTTCAATAATCTTTGACAATCTTTGCGCCGCTGCCTCTAGTAATCAAATACAACAGCAGCAGAAATATTAACCTTGAAAAATTGCAGGAAGTGCAAAGCTGGGCGGATATTTTGGCAGTTTAACTGTGCTTTGCCCAGTGCAGTTAAATAAGCTATGGGATTTCCATCTGCTTTGTGTGAGTGTCAGGCTGGACAGATGTTGGAACAGATCTTTTCTGAATCTGATAAATGGATCCCCTGGTTCACTCGGTCAAAAACCAAGATCTTCACCAAGGGGTTGGTACTGCTTTGGCAAGAATTGGAGGGCTGACAATAGGTGGGCTGAGCTACTCATGATCTTGAGATCAGAAAGGACATTTCAGATTTTCATCTTTTAGGAAATTGAGCCAAAGAATAATGTTCTTATCTGCAGTTCCATGGGAAAAGGACAGTTTCTCCTATGTGTATCTTAGGAACATCTTCCAGTTGCTTTTGCTGAGGTTTAAACTAGCCAGCTCACACACACTGAGCATGCTGTGAGCTGGCCAAGTTACAGCACATGGGCAGCTTGCCAGGCTCATTCAGAATAAAGCACTCAGTAAGTGCAGATTGGGACGAATCTATCTGCATCCCAGGGTGACTAGTCAACTTGGATTGCACCACCTCAGTGGGCTAAGAGACTGGGGAAAAAATGTCTTGGGATAAAAGAGACACTAGGTGCAGCACTTGGGGAGTTAAAGGCACCTGGGCCACGGCAGCCTGTGCTCTTTGCACTCTCCCTGCCAGGTGATTTACTCAGTTATCCTCCAGAAAATGCCACAGCCCTGGGGAGAGCTGTGGGCTCACAGCAATCTGCAGCAGCCAAGCCACTGCTGTGATGACATCCAGGCTTCCCATTATATGTTTGGGGTGCAAAAGCATCCAGCTCCCCATAAACCATGGTTGGGCTGGAGGCATTGAGAAGGGACTAGTGGGGAAAGCAGGCAGAGCCCAGTCTTCTGTCCTGGGTTGCAGTGTAGGATGTACACAAAGTATTTATTCTATCACCATCTCCATGAGCTGTTGGAACCAGGTGGGGCAGTGTTTTCCCAGGCGCCTCCTTTGGGCTCTTCTGCTCATGGCCCATCAATGCCTTGCCCAGGACTCACAGGGAACTCCCTCCAGGAGCTCTCTCTGTTTAATGGGCCATCAAGGACCCACTGCACGACTCCTCATCCCATTGGGAGATGCTCCACGCAGGGGGAGGAGCCAAGCATTCCCACCTGGAGAGAATCTGGGATTTGGGACAGGACAAGCAGCCCTTACCCACTGGATTCCCAGAGGAGCAGAGCTACCAGACCTTTCTACAGGATCACTGCTTCAGGAAGAGCACCTCACCTGGACTGCTTCCCCCATCCTGCTCAGGTTGTATTCTGACTCTGTCAGTGGTCTTTTGTATTATTGCATTTATTTTATTTTCGTTTTTTTTCCTTTTGTCTTATTAAATTGTATTTCTGACTTAGAGCCTCTCACTCATTTTGCTTTCAAACCATGACACCTGCCCTGCCTCTGACAAAGCAGCATCTCCCTCCATCAATCCTGCAACTCTCGATGCCAACAGCTCCACTCATCCCTCTCTTGCTCAGGCCAGAGAGTGCAGGCCTGTGTCATGGGTGGGCACCCAGCCCCAACACAGATGGCTCTGAAAGAACAAAGTTGTTGTCACAATAGCTTTCACCTGAGATTTCACTCTTACTTCAAACAGGTTTCTCGCCTGTTGGTTTTAATGTGATATTAATTTTTAGATAAATACAGGCTCACATCAGTGTGATAACTGCTGCCAAACAATGAGACGCTTTTACTTCCCATTGCTGAAACTGGGAAAATATGGATGGGAAGCTGGGAGTGCCCAGACAACTCCCACATCTCTGTGCTCACCTATGTCAAAAATGAAGAAGTGTGGCTGCACTGTCACCTTATTTCAGTCAATAAGGATCAGGTCTTTACCTGTTATTACAGCTGATGTCACCAATCCTTTGGTGATCAGTGGCATAAATCCTGGTACACTTGCACTGCAGTGATTCCCTGGAGATGGGTCCAAGCCACACAGGGCTTCTCTTAGGAGTGAATCAGCTCCATAAGAGTCACAAAGACTTCATTTGCAGTAGATTTTTTTTCTCCTTAGCTTTGTATTCAGTATTCTACTCACTTGCTGCTGGGGCAGTTTGTCTGCTATGAACACAAACCATTGGGAAGGTCCTTACAGACCCATCAATCTGCTCGTGTATATTCCAGATCTCAGAGCTATTTGCTCTTCCTCCTGCTCCCGAGTGCCTCTTACCATGAAACTCAGTTGCAGCATCATTGCCATGCTCTAAAGGAGCTGTCATTAAACACCAATCTACCTCTTTCTGAATCTCACTGCTGCATCTCATGAGGCAAGATGTGGATTCATGCTGGCTGACACCAGGTATTTCACATCTGCTTTTTCACAGCCCTGACAGTGTCTCTCTCACTCAAGTAGCTCAGGTGGTGGGAAGAGCAGTGACTGCTAAGTCTGAGCTGCACAGCCAGCCAGGCAGAGAGCTTCTCCTGCAACTCCAGAATGGGTTCCACAGAAAGAGGATTGCAGATCACATTGTCTCCAATGCCTCCTGTGGTTTCACTCAGGTTACTGATCCCCACTTTGTCTTCTGGAACATCCGATTTTCCACACGCCTCACTGCAGCTCATTTCGAGTTCCAGACCTAAACTCTAGAAACTGCAACTGGCACCAGCCCAGTCCTGCATCTGGCCTTCATTCCTCATCTGAAAAACACAGATACTCCATTCACCCCACAGTAGCCCAGACATCAGAAAAAATGGGAGCCATTATTTGCCTTCAGCAGATTGCCTCCTTATTGCCCTCTGAGTGTCATCCCTGGAAATGGATTACACCAGTCTGCTTCCCTGGAGAGTCGTGGAGCCTCTCTCAAGTGTTTTGTTGGCCAAAGCTCATCTGCCAGCAGATAGCATCAAGCCAGCTCTCAGCAACAGCAGCTCTGGAAAAATTGTTTACAAGAGTTTTTGGTCTAAAAGTTTGACAAGAAGTACAAGTTCTAGTTAAAAAGACCCTCAGATATTTGTCTGAAATTGATTCTCAAGCTACAGACAGCCAACCCATTTCAACCAGCACAAAGAAGGGTTCAGGAGGAAAGAAAGGGTGGTGGGGTTTTTAAACCATAAAAAATTCCAAATATGAAAAATAGATATTTCTTGGGTTATACTCCACCATTCCAATGAAAAAAACAGAATTTGATTGAAATAAAATGCAATGGCTTTCCTAGTAGCCTTTACCTCCCCAAACAAACAAGGATTGGAACAGAATAAGGAAAAGACCCCACTGACCTAAGGACAATTCCAGCACTCAGCAACTTGCTGAGCACTGAAGCTGCACTGAGAGACTGATGGGTCCCAGGGGTGGTTAAAAGAATAAGGTTAAAAGAGTAAGGCCATCAGAAAGAACGCAGACTTTTGGACAGCAGTAGAAGAATCTTCACAAGACATGGGAAAAAAAAAGCGCATATAAATAGTAGCTGTCATTAGCAGATGTGTACAGACTAAAAGGGAATGCAAGGCACTGATCATTGTAGCATAAATGCTATTTTAGACAATTTTAAGACACAATGAGAATATATATTATTGCAGCAGCCCTCTTGCTAGAGGGCAGAAATGAGCTGAGACACAGACTTCTTGTTTATCACAGCATGAAAAGGGCCCTGGTTTATTCCTCTTTACACCTCAGCCATCCTGACTCCAACCATTCACTGACTGCCTGCAGCAGCTCCTGCAGTGGGTTTCCCTTGCAGCCTCTGACTGCTGGTTATTGCCTGATAAACTCTGACTGCAGGGATTGGTGTGCAGACTGTGACTGCAGAGATTGGTGTGCAGACTGTGACTGCAGGGATTGGTGTGCAGGCTGTGACTGCAGGGACTGGTGTGCAGACTGTGACTGCAGGGATTGGTGTGCAGACTGTGACTGCAGGGATTGGTGTGCAGACCGTGACTGCAGGGATTGGTGTGCAGACTGTGACTGCAGCTTTTACCAGCTAGACTGTGGCTGCAGGTTCCAACAACAGGATCTAAGTGCACACCCAGACTGACCTGACAGCAGTGATTCTCTCTCCTCAGGATCCTTCCTCTTCATGATGCTCTCGGTCCCTCTTCCTCAAGGTTCTGCTTCCTTCATGAGCCTCCCTCAGAAAAAGGATATCAGCTCACTCCCTCCCTTTTATCACACTTACCTTTGTTGACTATAGTTGTGACTCATCCGGGGTGAGGCTGTATTGGGTAATTAACAGAGCCGTTACCTGTCAGGGGCCAGGTCACCTGTATTCCCTTCTCCTACAATATCTATCTCCATTTTCCTAAAAGTTTATGCATTCTACGGTTGCACTGAACCCTAGTGGATGCCTATCCACAAAATAAATACTTTTGTTGTTATCGTCTGTGCCTCTCACCATCAAGAAAATGCACCTCACCACATAAGTGTGGGTAATTACTTCTTACTGGGCTATTCAGCAGCAGAACACCATCAGCACACCATCAGGATGCACTGGAAATGATGCAGAGCTCTGTGTTGGAAGAGAACCAGATCTAAACCAAAGAACTCTTTAAGTTTTCATAGTAATTAGGTGCCTGTAACATCTTCTGCCTCCCAGAGAGGGAGGGAAAGAAGTAATTATCAGCCATCCAAACTCCCTGCTACACAAAGAGGGCTCCCACGCTCCTGTCATCTGTGACAACAGCCAGCTCTCTGTGGGCAGCACCTGCCCTATCCCCCTGCCAAACAGCAGCTGAACGAGGCTGCTTCCACCACTCTGCCTTATGGGCCACCCTCCTGCACAACACAAACTGCCAGGCTCAAACCCAGGAGCTCATCCCCAGCAAACTCTGAAGCACTTTTGGAGAGACAGGGCTGATGGCTCCACACTCACATCTGCAATCTGCAGAGATCACTTCTGGCCAAAGCCCACCTGCCAGCAGAGAGCACCATGGCAGCTGTCAGCAAGTGCAGCTTTGGGAGCAAGCTTGGAGCTGGGATTGCTGTCCTGCCCCATGGGTGACAGCTCTGCTCTCCCAGCCCATGGATGGCTGATCCTGCCTCAAGAAACAGCCAAAGCAGAGCATGGAGATTCATTCTGTGCTCACAGATTTCAGTAATCATGTTTCAGTCAGCTTCAACAAGAGCAGAATAGATTTTTCTTAGTCAGTTTTTTCTTCCACTTAAAAATAGGTGACATCCATTTGACTTGTCAGTTTTAATTAGTATTTGCATTATGTTCTGCTCTAAAGAAGTTGTTCTGTTTTGACAAACAAGGGAGAAAAAATCTGATACATAACTCAAGCCTAGAATTTAGGATGTCAACATGAAAGGCAAAACTAATTAAAATGCTTCACAGGAGATCCCAGCGCTTCCCACAAACACCAGTAACATGATGTTTTAGACAGGCATTCTTTATATTTGTATATTATAAACACATCCAAATAGTCAGGGATTCACAAAATTAAAACTGACATCAATTAGTGCTAGCAATGGAGCACAGATCAAGACTTGTAGCTAAGTTCAAGCCTAATGATACTGGATATTGCTGCAAGAACACATCAAGAATCAATCCCTATTTCAAATAATAGAGTGTAGTGACTCAAGACAAAGATGTGAAGAGAGTGTTGTTGGCAGCAGCAGCAGCTAATGAGTAGAGAATTGACAAAAAAAAGTGCAGATTCTCCAGAGTGCACTGCTGTACTGAGTCAGTATTGCATACAAATATAACCCCAGGGACACCAGCAGAAATAAGCATAATTGTTAAAAAAGTTATTTGACTTATTAGACATTTCAATTGACTCTGAAGCAGACTGACAGAAGAAATATTTTCCCTTTTTTTGAAGCAGCTAAGCTAACCAAACTTACAGGTGAAGTGGGCAGCCAGGGCAAACTCATGTGCACATCCCAATGATCCTGTTTAATGTTTAGTGCCATTTCTGACACTGCAGAGTCAAATGAAGAAGTGGTCACATCCCCCTTTACAAAAAGAAATACCACCACAGGAATTATTCTTTCCTCACATAATAATATTCTGATATCTCACCTAGAGGCAAAGGCAGTGCAGTGGGAGCCAGGCAGGTGCTCAAAGATCCCCATGCCCAGCCTAGTCCAGAGCTGAGGAGCTCTTAATTCAGGCTGATATTACTCAGGATTCCTGCCTAACTCCATATATCCCTTTAAGGCTGTATTTGAGCACTAAAGTCACCCATGGCCCAGTGACAGGGCAGGAAACAGGTAACCAAGGCACTGGCAAAGAGTCAAGATGTCACTGCACGAGCTGCTCACCTGAAGCTGGCCCAGGGATGAGCACTGAGGTGGAATTTCACACAGCCAACAACAGTCCTAAACCCAGTTAAATTATTTAGAAAAGGCTGGCAAAAGCTCTGGATATCTTCCTGAATAATGAAACCAGCAGATAATATAATTGAGTATCTAATTTCACAGCAGCTGTGAAATTGTCTGCAAAACATTTACCCCTCACACATCTCATCCCATCTACATAAAATCAAGGGACTTGGGAGCAGCAGAAACTCAGTCTAGCTGACAAACCAAAGCAGTGGATGCAATTTTACAGCTAATTGTGACAAATTCTGCTTGGACCAGCCCTGTTTATTATCTTTATCAATGATGTGGACGAGGGGATCAAGAACACACTTGGTTTCAGACTTTCTGTGCTCACAGGAGCTGACCCCCAAGCAAACACTGCAAACATTTCCATGACCTGAGGCCATGGAAAAGGCTTCCAAAATTGAGTGACAGCATTGAGGTTACAGGTGTGTAGTTTGGATAGAAGTGTGTGATATCACAGGGTGGAAAACTTAAGAGTTTAAGGTTCTAGCATATAGTAATATATATGTAACAAGATGGAGGTTGTTAATTTTGCCTACACGTGAACTGCTGGAGCAATCTCCAATTTTTTAAAAAGACCTATTTATACTTCCATCATTAAGTCACTTCTCACTTTCATTTTTTATCGCCACTTAAACCTCCAACAGTCCTAATTTCTAACTGATAAAACCAAATCATTCTGGATTGGGCCCAGTTCTCCTCCTACACTAATGTTACATTAGCATAACTACAGCTCTCAGTGAAATTAGTCTTGTTCACTTTGCTGGGAAACAAAGAAAAAGAATCAGTCCTACTGTTTCCTCCCTAATGCACTTACAGGAGGAGTTTAGTCCACAAATGCATATACATGGAGGGAGAATTACTCAGTATGGCCAAAGAGCATTGCAGCAAATCTGGTATTTCATTGTCACTAATCATTTTCACCAAGAAAACTGGCTCATTGCAGTTATCACAACACCTGCAGACATTAGAATTAGACAGCAGACATTAGTATGAACACCAAATAAGCCAAAATAACATCAGTCCTACTTCTGAGTTGAAACAATTCCACAAATACCACAAGGGAAATTATTAATGAGCTTGACTGGACTCTAATGTGTTACAGATAATTGCACATCTAAACAGATCAAACATGGCCTGCAGATCTGATCTTTCCCCCACTGCTTTTGGCTGCTCTCACAATGGTTCCTCTGTTACAGAAAATAAATAAAAATCATGGGACTGCAGCAGCGTGAAGAATTTTACACAGGACCCAAGCCCTGGGTTTTGCCCCAGGCCAATATAAAACCATGGGCTCTGCAAAGCCTTGGCACAGCTGACTTATTCAGTCCTCCACACTTCTAAAACCAATATTCACCTTCGATTTTCACTTCAAAGGTCCTGCTTCAGCAGGGTTAATGAGAAACAAAGAAATCACAAAGCAAATTAAAGCTTAATCATTGTGCAATTCCCTTAGGTAACTGAATTGTCTCATCCTGGGTGTTTTGCAGCATAATTAACTGCATCTCAGAACCAAAGGTAGAACACGCTTCAGTTCAAGGTCACAAAACAAGCAGAAACAGGCAAGAGCAGAGGCAAGATGTCCTGACTTGTCACCTCCACTCAGTCCCCTGCTTCAACCACTAGGTAGCATCCACTCTTCAAGATGACACAAAACCCAGGAAACCAAAATCAATGCTAGCTGCTGACTGAAAAGATGAAAACGGAGGCTGGGAAAAGAAGCCTTTCCACATTGATCATATAAAGGAACTGCAGCTTAAGTCAGTGTTTGATGTGCAGTATGTCTGACAAATAGACTTGTACACAAAGTTATCTAGCTCTTTTTATACATCCTTGTAAAAAGCTACAGCAACTATGGACTAAAAGATTCAAGCACCACTTCTAACTCAGCTGTAATTTACTCTTCCTTGCTGAGCTCTTTATCATCCTAATGGCCCTGCCAAGGCTAGAATAAATTCCACCAGACATATCATTAAGGTATTTATATAATCACTACAAGACAGTGACATAATTCACTAAACCCAAAATACCCCAAAATGCTGTTTCTGTCTCTTTACATTTACTGAAGTGCCTTAATTAAATTCTATTTGGCTGCAAAGTGAAGATATGGATGGATTTACATATAATATAGAAATAGTCCATTTAATTAGCAGCTGAGATATTTAATGGCCAGTATTAATTTCTGCTAAACACTGAGACAGAGCTCTCAGCTGAAGGCTCTGAATTCAGGCAGTTGTTCAGGATTCATTTCACTTCAAAGGCTCAAAGGTAGATTTCAGATGCAATTGCCCAACTAAGGAGTCTGAGTTATGAGCTAATCAAGAGACCAACCTTCAGAATTGAGAAGACCTACAGAAATTGCTCCAAAGTGGCCATCTCAGGCTGCAATAAGTCCTCTCTGCTGCAGCCCCAGGGGACAGGGAAGTTAGAGAGGTGTAATTTGCTCCTTTCCCAAAAGCCCAACTACCACACTCCACAAAGCATAAAGATGTGGACTGTGCAACTGCCATCCCAGATATTTTCACCAGCTGTGCTGTTCCAGCCCAGTTCCGTGCCCCTTCAAAGAGGTCACTTACATGTAACAGCAATTCCTCAAACAACAATACCCACCAACACACTCCGAGGCAAGCAAACAGCTCCAAGCATTTTTCAGGATGCTGCCTCTTGGGGTGGGAGCAGTCAAGACTATTCACTGTTTTCCAAAATTTCAGCATCAGAAAACAGAGCGAGGGAAAGGTCTGGCATCTGAAATGACACATTCTGTCAAGACCAGCAGTTAAAAACAAAGTCTTTATTTCCTTCTTGGAACAAAGCCTGGCCAAATCTCTCCAGCCCTCAGAAGGGATCAGGAGGGGAGCAGCATCCCCACTTTGGAGCTCTCACAAAGGCACTGAGCGGCACCGATCCCCACTGCAGAGCAGGACTCACACAGACCAGCCAGCAGGACTGCCCCTGCTGTTCACCTACAAACTCCACTTCTTAAACATGCTGGGCACAGAAACCCCTCAGAGTCTGTATTACCAACCTCCTCATTCTTTTTGTGTGCAGTCCTAAGGACACTGCAAAAATAAACCGAGGCTTCCATTGCCTGCTGGAAAAGTGCAGGAGAAGCTTGTGCATGGCAACCAAAGCAAAGCTCATTTTACACTTTTCAGTCCCTGATACACAAAGTGCAAACCCTTGCATTCCCTGATGGAAATACAGAGTCTCCTGGGAGACCTTATAGCACTTCCCAAAGGAGCTGGAGAGGGATTTTTACAAGGACGTAGAATGACACGACAGGGAATAAGGGCTTCAAATGATAGAGGACAGGCTTAGAATAGATATAAGGAAGAAATTCTTCCCTCTGAGGGTGGTGAGGCCCTGGCACAGGTTATCCAGAGAGGTTGTGGTTGCCCCATCCCTGGAAGTGTTCAAGGACAGGTTGGATGGAACTTTGAGTAACCTGGTCCAGTGGTAAGCAACCCTGCCTATGGCAGGGAAGTTGGGATTAAATGAGATTTATAATCCCTTCCAACCCAAATAATTCCATGGTATTTCCTCAGTAAAAATAAAAATAAAAATACCAGCCTTCTTTCACAAACCCCCCCACCTTTTTCTTTGTTGCTTGTAGGTTATAGATTTTCAATTGTTCAAGTAGATGTGAATCTGTAAGGCTTCACCTCTAACCGCCCTGCATGTGCTTTTATGTTACAGAGCAGTTTCAGGCAGCAAAATGTCAAAATAAACAAGATAAACAGGTAACTGTGACAAGTTTTCCCAAGGGTAGAAAAACATTAGCAGCACCTGCTGCGTTTTCCATCTGCTCTGAAGTACCCAGGAGGAAAATACACAGAACTTTTGTGTAGCAAGTAATTTGAAATGTACGACTGGTCTTGATTCCTCTAGGAAAACCCAGGCTGTGTCAATAAATAAATAATCGTACATATACACATTTCTATATCATGAGGAAAGCAGTATAAGATCTGCTCTAGAGTCCAAAGGGCTTCAAGTCAAAGTGTAGCTCTTTTTCTTCCCCTGTCAATTCCTCTTTCAGGGTGGCCTGCAGGGAGGGGATGAGCCTGGGAAGGAAGGAGATATCTAGTCGAGGAGACATCAGGAGAATCTCATGTGGAATCAATTGCCCTCAGGGTTTGCAGACAAAGGCCTTGCTACCACTTTCATGCATGGCTTGGTTATGACTAACCCAAGCAGGGTTTAACCCCTGTCATTGCCTAAACACTTAACAGGCAGGGCTAGGTGTTCTGGGGCTTGGTGTCATCAGCTCAGGCAGGAGCACAGCAGCTCTCTGGGGACAGGGGGGCAGGGCAGCAAGGACAGGTCCTGTGTGTGTGTGAAAAACACCCCTTGTCATCACTTCAAGTCCTCCATCACCACCAGCAGGGCAGGCAAAGCCCACAGGCCATCAGGACAGAGCAGCTGATTCCCACAGGAGACATTTGCTTTCTGGAACATCTTTTGGCTTTCCCATAAAGAGCACTGTGCCAAGGAAGCAAACTTCCCTCCCTCAGCTCTCTGCTCCTGGGGCAGAACTGCCCCCTCCTGCCTCAGCCAGGTGTCTCTCCTGGTTTAGTCTCACCAGTCCCCACTGGAACTGGATGTGGTCTCAGTTTCATACCACCCCTGGGTGCTGTAGTGCCCCTGGGGCTGGCACAGCAGCCACAGCACATCCTCCTCCTCCAGCCACACAGTGCCTGGGAAAGCAGAGCCTCTCTCCATGGGGATTGAAGCCCTTGGGGGCTCCAGCTCATCAGTCCCATCCTGTTCCTGCCTGGCCAAGCTGTGCCCAGGTTGCCATTCCTAGAGCTTTGGGGCTCTTTAGAGCCAGACACAAACCAAAAGAAAACTGCCCTTTGGGAGCACTTGACAGGAACCACTTAATTTTATTTACAACTAAATCATGGCTGGGGAGGGAAAGAGAAAAAAAGACCAAAAAGCAAAATCTTACTAAACTGCCAATACATGTGTTCATTTAATAGTTTCTGAAGTGTGCTCTGGTTTTCTCTAGGTTTCCTTAGTGTTCCTTACCATATCGCCTGTTTCTCTGCAGCCACACACCCATTCCCTACCACCTGCGTGTCCAAAAACCCTCGGGTCATTTTTTATATTAAGGGGTTTCTTAAATTCATTGTCCTGGCCAGGTCCCAGTTCAAGTACAATCCCTTCAAATATTCCTCTCTTATTTCAACTAGAAATGTCTATTACAATTACTCCCTGCAAATTCTTTGGGAGCTTTTTCCATGCCTTTTTTTTTTTTTAATTGAAAAACAGCTGTCACTTTTCATCCAGGAGATGGTTGTATTTTGATGCCACATTAAACCTCTATCCTACACACTTGTCAAAACCAGTGGAAACCTACCTCAAGGCAAAGCAACCTGCTTACAGTTGAGAAAAAAAATTGCATCCTATTTCCAGGGAAATTCTGAAATTGCAGGAGAAGCACAACGCTGACAGAAGGACATAACACTTTATTAAATGTGCTATGTATAAAATATTCCACATACTAAATAAATTATGTGCTTCAACTGGACAGACATAAAATGGTTTGATGGCTCAAGTCTATTTAAAAGGTAATCTAAGCAAGGCGTGACTGTACAGACATTGCACCTAATCTAAAAGACATTAAAGTTTCCCTCATCTCTTAGAAGCAATCATTTGAGTTAAAAACCTTATCAGGAGACCATGCTTGGAAAGAAAACATATTTCAGTTAATGGTTCAGACCCACCTTGTTTGCTCTGGAAACCGACCCCGGACTGTAAATTCTATCTCTGCTGTACAGCACTTATAGTCCATGAATAATGGATATTATAAACAAGCACTAGAAAATGAAAATTCAGTTAACAATATTATGGAGCTTCCATTCACAAGTGTAGTTCATGACTGATATGAATTTTAAGGTTCTTATCACCAATGAAAAAAAATTTGCATATCCCATCCCAGAGTTCTTACAAGAACCTATTCTGCATTTCTTATCTCAGGGTTTTTCTGGTAAGAAATATCGCATTAGGTCCAGTGATTTACATTTTTTCAATAAAATTCTAAATACATATGCAGTAGCTCTTTACTAGCTGGTTTCAGGTTATAAATTATAAGCTTGGAGGTAAATACATTAGGACAAATATTGATTTCTAAGTAGTCACTATGAGTGAGATTTTATCCTGGAACTAAATTATCACACCTCTTGTGTTTTATATCTCTGTCTTATCTCCCAGTTACTACACTTTGTGACAAGTAAATAAATAACACTGCCTCACTTCTGACAGTTCAATTCATTCTGTCCCACATGGAAGAAACAGCAGGTACAAGTCCATGAAAGGGTTTTCTGGCAGTTCTGCTCAGAGAGACATTTTGAGATTTGCCACTATCATAAACATTGCTTTCAGTGTGTCACATCACCAGGCATTGCAGGTTTGACTGCAGAAGCAGCAGGTGAAGTCCAGTGCTTGTTGGAAAAGATTTAAAAAGTAACAATGCTGCTTGAGGATGTCATTGAATGAACAGTCCTTGTTCATTCAGCATGTCTGCTCCACCGCTTGTCAGCAATTCTTTGGTTTAATGGATGTTCCTTGTTTTATTGGATAATCTCAGCCTCTGGTACCTTCACACCATGGCTGTATGTGACATCTGGTTAGGAAACAGGAGCTCAAGTTGCAGGTACAATTTACCACACTCCCATATCTCCTGCTTCACAGCCAGCACAGAGAGTCCCCCAGAACAGCACCAGTCAAATCAGCAATATAATCAGTGCAGCCTGTGGACAGAACTTATTGGCTGAATGAGTACAGCAAAACCTGCCCCAAAACAGAGGTGGGGCAAAGAACAGAACATCCTGCACACAGCATCCTCACAAAGCTCTGTGATGGAGACTGAGGGAGCGTCAGCCCTGGCTGTGCCCCCAGCCCAGGGTGACCCTCTCTGTCCCAGTCCTTCCCTTCAACCCAACACCACCTTGTGCCCTGCCCTGCAACCACCCTGGCTCCCACAGCCTCCTGTTCCTAGCTCAGCTGTGCTGTCCTTTCCTTCCCAGGAGAGAGCAGGGAGATAGGTGTGACAAACTCTGCTTCCATGGCACCCCACGGGAAAGGGACAAGAAAGACAAAGGGACACACTGCCAGCAGACCAATGGCTCTATGCAGAAAGTTTCTTCCCTGATGAGGAAGGCCAGAGTGCATCAGGGAGCTGGCTCACAGAAGAAGACCTGTGGATCCAAGGGGATGTCTCAGATGCCCTGGGTCATTCACCTCCAGGTCCAAGCTGGGCTGCTGAGGTGTGTGTGAACTCAAGTATGTCTGTCAATTCAATCTGCTTTCTGGGAGTCAACAAAACTCAAGCTGATGTTCCAAATATTTATTAAAAAGTAGCTGCTAGTGGAGGAAAAAAAATCAGTAAGTAGTCCAATGGCAGATTTATTACATTTTTAACAGGTAAAGGGAATTAATCTATTTTATGAACAAAAATGGAAATAGAAAAGTATACTGAAGGATCCTCAATTAAACATTAAAATGGAAACAGCATATGCAATACACATTTATATATAAATATATTCGTTACATTCTTCTTAAATTGACAAAACAACATTCATTAACAACATCCAAAATATTTCTTTGTGGCAAGAGATTCATCATCCTTCACAGCAATACTGCCTCTCCATAAGTTTCCACAACAACAATTTTAGAGCTTGGGACTAGAATAGGTATTCAACACACCATACGAAACCCAGAGCAAGTGATCTGAAACTAGTTTTTTATGAGATCTCAATGAGACTTAAGGCCAGATACGCAACAAGTGGAATTGGCAGAATGTGATTTAAACTGTGGGATCTCACTGAAATCTCAAATTTGGATTAAAGCTAGATTCCCATAGGGAAACTGTGACACTGCTCAGAATTCTCAGCTAAAACACACTTCCCTTTTTCTGTAAACAAATGCTAACAAAAATAAACTCTCTTGTACCCTGTTAACCATTTCCTAACAGTGGAGGAAGGAGCTGCTCGGGTTTAAAATAAAGTTTAAAATAAAGCTCCATCCTATCCTAAGCGCTGCCTCTCTCAAAGTGCTAACGAACAGTGTTCCCTGTCTGAGGCCACATTCCCTGCTTTCCATGGTTCATATTGCAACCCTCAGCTCCAGCAGGAGCCTCCAGTTGTGGTGGCTGAATCAGGCCAGCCCTGGTCACCTCCCTGGGACACTCAGAGCCCTTCTGAACAGGTCGTGCCAGTGCTGTGCTCCCTGTGCTGCCAGAGCCATCCCTGCACTGCAGGGAGCTCCTCAGACCCACCCCAGCAGTGCAGGAACTTTGCCCTGTGCCCTGCAGAGACCTGGGCTCAGACCCTGTGGCAGGTGAGCAGATCATTTTGCATAGTTTGGTTGAGCAGTGACTCTGTGAGTCCTGGGGAGATGCCCTATCGTGCTCCTGCTGCTCCCATTCCTGCCAGGTGTAGAAGGGACTCTCACAGCTCACCTGTTCAGGACCTCTTTGGACTTGATTTGGTTCAAATATTTGCTGGCTGTTGACTTTGGAGCCTGAATAAGAAATAGTGCAAATACAAGCTTAAAGAATAAAATAATAATATTAAAAACCCCCATTCCACATTACCTTCATTGAACATTCAGTTAAAAAGACAAGAATCCACACAATGAAACCCCAGTTTTGGGGTATTTGAGATATTTGGCAAACTTGCACAAGATTCCTCACAATTCTCTTAAAGCAGTATATTTCACTTGGCACTAGATGCTTCAAATTATTTGCTAATGTGATTCTAACTAACACTGTAGTGGCTAATTGCAAATGACTTTGAAGACTAGTCATGGAACACAGGACATCTCCCTGGAGTGATGGGACAAACACTCCCTGCAGTTATGTGCCCTCAGTGCCTCTCTTATCCAAGTTTAACTCAAAATGATTTTGCTTGCATGGAATGGTGTGAATTCATCCAGGGTGGTTTTTCTGGAAGGCGAACAGACAACAGTTATTTCTGAGGGTCAAAATACCTTTATTTGGCCATGCTGAGGCAGATTAGGAGGCCAAAACAGAACTCAGTTTGATTCCTATTATGGGAGGCTGGCTGCAGTGCATTTTAAAACAACATTCATCTGAAGTGGCTGAGATGTTCAAGTTTGAAACTTCCTAAGTGCCAGGGCACCCTATAAATGCAGGGCCCCCCTCCACTGCAGTGACCTTCACCACATGGCAGCAGCAGCAGCAGAGACACTCAGTCCTCATGGAGGCAACACAGCGTGCAAAGTTCCTTGGCCCGCCTCAGAAACAGACTTAATTTCTCTCAATTCCTCTTCCCCCTCCAAAAAAATCAGCAGAAGGGATGATGAGCAGCAAGTTTGTTTCAGAAAGCAGAGCACAAATGCCTTATTATCTTCCCTAAGGATTAGGCACACAGCCTGCTCAGGCTTTGGGGAAATCCTACATACCTCCATCTCCAGGCAGATACAAAGTCTGGTGTTGTTCTTTCAGGGCTCAGTGCTGGGAACTAGTCCTGCTTTGACTGGAACCAAAGAGGGAAGGCTGCAGTCCTGGAGCAGGGGCAGGACCCCCAGGGCTCAGAGCCACCCCTCTCCCTGCTGTGCCGCTCAGCACATGGGCATCAAGGCAGGTGTGCTGACCTGAAGGTGGAATTGCACCAGGGGAGCCTTACCTGTTGATTTAATGGGATTGTTTCAAAGCAGGATGCACGTATTTAAAGCCATAAAGAGATGAACTCACAATGAAGCTAAGGAAACAAAGAAGTTATCTCTACAGAGCTGCCGTCACACACACACACACCCCTTTCACACTCCATTAAAGAAACAGCCTTATCTTTGCCCATGTGCTTATGTCTAATGTGATACTGGCCTCCCCAGCACTCCATGGCATTGTTTCCAATGATACAGACAGCACAGTCCAGGCTTTAACAGAACTGATGCATAATTATGCTTAAGCAGCTTTTGTCTCCCTGCGAGTTAATTACAGTTCCGTACGTGAATAAAATGGGAAAAATAATCTCCATTTTTTCTCCCGTCAGCAAATTCATGTTCTGTGATGGGCAAAAGGAGGGATTTTTGGAACAAACACCGCCTTTCCCCTTCTGCTTTTGTCTGCGAGTGTAAATGTTACTGGAACTT
This sequence comes from Sterrhoptilus dennistouni, assembly GCA_013397095.1. NCBI lineage: Eukaryota > Metazoa > Chordata > Aves > Passeriformes > Zosteropidae > Sterrhoptilus > Sterrhoptilus dennistouni. Next base: position 1,371,809 of record VWZU01011166.1, on the reverse strand, counting down.
AAAAGTCGCAATCTGCGTTACACAGATGGGACTCTGCTGTGTTCATCTTTTTTACTGCGATGTTCACGTAGCAGTGGCTTTTGAAAGATGTTTGGAATGACTGCTGGCCATGACAGGATACTGCCTAAATTAGAATCAGGCTCCAAGTATCTTACTGCAATTAGATTATGTCATATGTCATATACTTACTCATGGCCTGGGAAGGAGAGTGCAAGGGTACTTAATGTCTGTAGATACTCAATTAAAATGAGTGCATCAGACACACACTGGTCTGGCTTCTGCCTGCCTCACATCAAGCCCAGGCTAGGTCCTAAATCTTAAGAGGAAAGTAAAAGGAAAACACACACCATGTCCATACATACTACACCTGCTGGCTAATACCTATCTGTTATTTATACCTGGTTTCCTATCTAAAATGTAAAAAGCCATGCAGTTTACACTTTGTTTTGATACAGTTCGGGTTAAGGTAATGCTAGAAAAATAGAATTCAGTGTGAGGGGAGAAAGGTTTGTCTGTAATAAATGGCAATTTTGCTGTCTCTTGAAGGTTGCATTTCAAGCATAACTGCATTTCTTCATGCACTCTGAACACTTCCCTTTTTGAGTATTGGCATGCTTGTGGCAAAAGCAACCAAACCAATTAATTAGGCACACAGTGAAAGATGACATAAAAAAAAATAATAAAAGAGCAGTCATTTCCACTCTGAAAATCCTTACTCAAAGCCTTGATGTCACAACGATGAGCTAAGCATGAAAGGTTGCATGAGGGCAACTCCTTCCTTGCATGAGGGTAACACCAGCTGTGCAATGCACACAGCTAGAAAGGCTCTTACATATTATATATACAACTGTAATCCAGAATAAATAGTACTGTCCTGACTCATAGGTGTATTTCAGCGTGGTTGTTGTTGGTTGTTATGGCTGGAGAGTGCTTGCTTTTCATCCCTTCTGTCCCCCCCTTGGACACATCAATGAACAGCAGCCTGGGAGTCCACAGTGTCAGCAATATCCTTTTGTATTCCTTTCGAAAATTCTGGTTAAGAAGCCCATAGATCACAGCATTGAGGCAGCTGTTAAAATAGGCCATAAAATAGCTCAGGACAAAAAGCCATTCTGGAATGTGTGGCTGCACTTTTGAAGGATTAATTGAAACGGCGAGGCCAATAAAGTTTAATGGTCCCCAGCACACGGCGAAAAGGACAAAAACCACAAACATAGTCAAGAAGTTTCGGATGTCGGCCGCCCTGAGTTTCTGCTTGCAGTCTTGCCTCACCCTGTGCTTGACCTGGATCACCAAAATCCAGATCCTCAGGTAGCAGAACGTCACGACGGAGAGGGGGACAATGAAGTGAACCACCACCACCGTGATGGTGTACGACGTGCTCACCGTTTGGGCAAAGGTGCACGAGTAAATCCGGGGGTCGTACTGCAAGGAGCCAACAAAGAAGTTTGGCACAATTGCCACCACGGTGAGTATCCAGGTCAGGCAGAGATAGCAGCAGGTGTTCTTCAGGTTGAAGAGCTTGTCATACCGCAGGCTGTGGCAGATGTAGCAGTAGCGGTTGATGGCGATGGCCGTGATGTTGAAAATGGACCCGATGACACTTAAGCCCATCAGGAACCCACTTATCTGGCAGTGGAGGTTTCCCATGGTCCATCCATTGTGGAAGATGGCACTCAGGATCAGAGGGTAGGGATAAACTGCAACCACGAGGTCTGCAACAGACAGGCTGACAACAAAGATGTTGCCTGCAAAGAAAGGAGAGACCGTGAGAGTTAGGGCAGGTCCAGATGGACAACTTAACTCAAAGCTCCTCTTTACTTGCACCTCAAACCTCCTCCTCTTCTGGCCTAAGTCTTCTGATGGGCTTCACTCTACTCTCCACTTGGAATTTGAAACCCTAGAAAATAAGACTTTGCTCCACTAATGACGGCAATGGAGAGTAACAAGGCATGATGGACCTGCGTGTTCCTTCTTAGGAACAGTCTACACTAGAAGTGTCACCCTTAACTTGGCTAAAGCTGGGAGTCAGGTACCTGCTGTCCTCTAAGTTGTGGGAGAGAAGGATTTTGTTCTCCTGTTAGTCAGCCACCCTGACTCTCTCTGACCATCATGGGCCAAAGGAGTATGGTAGGCAGGTTATGTTTTCAGTGGTTTATTCATTTCAGTGGCAGCAGTTGCACAGGAAAGGTCTCTTTTGTTCTTTTGCATGTAAGCAGGTATGCATTCACCAGAATTTCTGCACTGCTCATGCTAAGGATTGTATGTTCTTCAAGAAACCATGGTGCAGCCAGCCTTGACATGCTTATCTTATTTGGCATATTTTCCTGTTATTTTAATGTTAAAGTTGTCCAGTTCAATATGGAAGGTCAGTCACTGTCTGGCCCTAGGCAGAAAATGTGATTGATAAGCTGCAATCAGCCATCTCTGCAGAGTTTGTGCTGCAGGTTGTTCATTTAGGCTCTACAACAGAGAGTTGAGAGCCTCTGCAAGTATAAAATAACTTAAGACTGATTGGATTGAAAATGTGGCATTGATGGGACACCACCTGCCAGCTCCACTGTGAGGAGCAGCCTCCATTGACCTGGGTGAACAGCACTTACTGCCCATTTCATGAGTCTGGTGTATTTTTAGGGAGGCAAAAAGCCTTCCTGCTCAGTTTGCCCATCAGCAGAGAGGATTGAATTAAGAAAAGGATCCAAGGTCTTGTGGGAACTGGCGTAACTACAGGACCAGCTGTAATGTTGAAAAGGACATCTGTCAATATTTAGCATTTCGATGACCACAGAGAGTGACATTTCAGCAGGAGCTCAACACTCCAGTTAGAGGACAGGACACTATAAAAAGTAGTTGGTTTTCCTAACTCTGCAACTTTCAGGTGTATCTGCAGTAGTGGGAAGGAAAATATTACAAGACAGCAGATGTATGCACACACAGAGAGAGTATATATAAAGAATAGGGTTATATGTAACACATTTAAGGTGTGAACACCGGTGCCCCTGTGTGATACAGGCAACATCTGATCACACCTGCACCTTCTCTTCAAACCCTCATATCCTGCCGTCTAGTGGAGTAGATATATATTTTTAAAAATTACTAAAAAGAGGTATTTTTGTGCAGTATCCCTGAAAGGACTCTCTTACATCTTGATTCAACCAGGTCACAGGCTTTAGCACTTGGAAAAGACACCCAAGGGCTGTTGGAAAGTTGCATTGCCACTGCAGTTGGGTCATGGCTATGTTTGCGCCAACAAAAACTATCAGGACTAGTCAACAGGTCATATCAGGCCACTTCATGCTGACTGGAAAGCAGTCCAGACTGGAGAATAGCCCCTGGCAGTGTGGAGCTCAGGCAGCTGACACAGATTGTCACTTAAAAGTAAGCATTAGCAGAGGTCATGTGAAGTGCTAAAACCCTTTCAGAGAGAAATTTTACATGCATAGGTTTACCACAGCACACAGGTTCGGCGTCTGCTGGGCCTCAGTGCTGCTTTCTTGCTGATTTAATAACTTACTGAGGGCCTTTTAAAATGCAGTTACTGAACCTGGTCCCACGCATAATTAATTCCATTTATGCCCATTGTCAAGAGCAGAACCAACTACGGCCAGGTTTAGTGATGCTGCAGGCACCCCAGAGAGGGAACGCTCTTCTGCAGAATAACTTTTACTCACTTGATCAAAAATATGCACTTCAACAACAAAAAAATAGTGCATCCAGCACCAGAATTTCCTTTTGGAAACATTTTCTAAAACCATTTTCAAGAGAGTGAAACAGAGACAGAGATCCAGTTTAGGAGACTTTCAGAGGATGCTGGAGACAGACTCCACTACCTGGACCACAACTCTCCCTCTTCACCAGACCTGTATTCCTTAGATACACATTTACAGGCAGCCAGAAAGAAAATCTCTGCCTTTGCTGGGCATGAAAGAGACACATTGAACATTCAGTTCCAAACCAGGCAGAGCAGAACAAAGCTGAATATTCCCTACTTAAAACACCACATCCGTGGATTTAATCCAAAGCTTAGAAAAATCACAGGGAAAATTACTGGTCTCACTTCATTGCCAGCTGCTGGAATAAATAAGCTGTTTCTGCTGGTCTTTCTTAACCAACTTGAATATTTGAAAGGAAGTAAAAAGATAAGGGGAAAAAAATCTATAAAAATAATAATATTCACAGGATGAACTTCCTAGTTTGGATTCAATCCAAGAGCACGGTATTGTGTGTATTATTTTGACACAACTTTATTGCAGGGAGAAAATGAGATGGTTTTATCAAGAAAGGAATAATCTCCTCCTCTACTCAGGGAGCAAAATGGTGCAGTGTCACCTCTCCTAGCCACCAGCAGACCCATGGCCCAGTCAGGGTGCTGAGCGCCTGGAAATGCAGCCAGAAAGTATTTTTTCACTCAGTAGTACTTCACAGAAACAAATCCATCTCCCAGTTTATGTGGGAATGTGCTCAACTTCATCTTTGTCTCCTGGTGAGATGAAGGGGCAAGTCAGACCCATAAAACAGCCACTTGCAGGCCAGTCCTGGAAATCAGTGCCTTTTTAAGGGCTGAGTTCTGAAAAGAGGGGGCACATGGCATGCCACCAAAGCAGAACATGCCCTTCAAAGTGTAGGAACTGGCTATTGGCTAATTATTAAAACAGGAGTAATCTGAGTTAAACATTGCTGTAGCCTTGCAGTCCCTGGTTTGCTGTGAGACCACCTTGTGCTGAGCCCTGCACCAAGAGCTTGTGTCCTTCCCTCTGCAGGATGAGTTTGGATTCTGCAGAATGGAAACCCATCTAATATGTGACTGTTGCGTAAGGTAAAGAACAGTCTCCTGCCAATGATCTTCATTACTTTTTTATTTTCACATTTTCCCACTATAAAACAAAGGAGTCTGGCCCATAAATAATACCAGCAGGGCTTTATCTCCAATTTAAATTTATCTGCTTCTGTAACACTATTTTCAGATGTATCTTTTTCTCTCTGTTGTCCTGTGACTGTATTTCCTTAATAGCTTTCACATTTTCCGTCCCTTTTTAAATTTCTACTTAGTATAAACTGGCTTATGTGCCCCTGTGCTCCACCCTCCATTTACAGAGTCATACATGAAGAGGCAGGAATGGTGGAGAAAGGCAAGTGTAACACTGGTAATACAGACTTGTCAACATTTTCAGAGAAATTATAAATTCTTTTACATTACAGAAGTCCAAAAGAAAGCTACAGGTTACAAAGGTACAATACACTGTTCACAGTGTAATCCACAATTGTTTAGGGGAAAAAATGAAAACAACTCCAAGCAACCTGAAGCCCAGCTGCAGAGCAGATTTTAGGCATGTGCAAGTGATGCAAAAGGGAATTTATCCCAGAACATCTTGTGCCCTAGCACTTCTTTGAGTTTCCCCTCTGCTCCCATAAATCTATTTCTGCCCACTCCAGCAGTCTGCTCCTGTACTCCAGCAGTTCCCTGGCCCTACCTCTCATTCTGCCTGGATTGTCCAACAACACAGGTTATCTGAGGACTTATTGTCAAGCCCTGGTTCTAGGAAACATGGAAATACCTCAATGAATGCTGCAAATCAATAAACCACATACGTAAAAGTCTTGGCTGGCAGGCTGCCCCAACCAACAACACCTGACTTTCATCCAAACAGGTATTGTTCTGCAGAGATTAACTGAGCATCACTGTACAAACACCAGGGTCACTGGCACTGCCTGCCTCAAGAGGCTGTTGGAAATCCCCTGGCGTCCAAGTTCCAGTTCCACAGATCCAGCCTCTCCCTGCTTTTCCCACACAGCAGCTCTGGGCTGTCCTTTACAGGCTGTGCTTTACATATCCCGAATCCAGAACCAGGGTTAAAAAAGGTGAGGGGGGGGGCGGGGAGAAGGAGATAAAATATTTTTCTGAAATTGTCACTTTTTGTACATCTCGAAATGTCCAAACACCCAAACCTCTCGTTTCTTTGTTATTCATATGAAGTTCAAGTATTATAGAACTACAGAACTGTTTCCTTCAGGTAAACAAGACAGAGATATGACACTGTTTTACACCACAATGACACAGACTCCAACTTCAGAAGGCTGAAAATGACTCCTTTATTTTTGGGATGTGTCTCCCTTTTATACTATTTTACACAGACCAATGTCATTGGTAAAACAAAGACAAACCTCTTCAATCACATTGGCCAGACCATAGGGACATCAAGAAGTCCCTCCTAGGGAAAGGAATGAATAATATAAACAGTTACAAAACCACTTCTCTTCTTTACAGAAAATTCCCTGGGAAAGAATTTCAGAAAACAAAAACATCTCAGGCATGAACCAGGGCTACAGAGATGCTCAATGCACCCTGAAGTTAGCACTGTTACCTGTACACCCAATGCTGAACTGAATTGTCCTGAGGGACAGGATTTGCACCAAAGCAGGAACACAGTTGTGTGCATCAACTTCTGCTCACCTGGAACAGCCTAGCTCCAAGTGAGCCTGCTGTTTCCCTCCCACCCTCTGTGCAGGGATTTGAGCTGCTCCCAAGTGCTCAGCACAGCGTTCTGAGGCAAACAAAACCACACACAGCAGTTTCAAAGGCAGCAAGTGAGAGGCTGATCCATGAGCACAATGGATGAATGCCACAGGGCTCACTGCATGAGCAGTCACCTTGCTGGTCCAACCTCTTCCCAGCAGTGAGATCAGACCGTGGTGTCTGTCCAGCTTCTGCCAGCTGTAGAAAACAGGGCTAAAACCTGTATGGATAAAAATGTGCTAAGATACACAATAACAAAATTACAGAATCACAGAGTCAAAGAATTAACTAGGTTGGAAAATACCTTTTAGATATTCTAGTTCAACCTATGACCTAACAACTCCTCATCAACTAAACCATAGCACTGAGTGCAACATCCAACCTTTTTTTAAACACCTCCAGGGATGGTGACTCCACCACCTCCCAGGGCAAATGATTCCAGGACCCAAGCACTCTTTCAGTGAAGAATTTCTTTCTAACATCTAACCTAAACCTCCCTTGGCACAGCTGAAGACTGTGTCCTCTTTTTCTGTCAGTTGTTGCCTGGAAGAGACTAAACCGCACCTGAGCACAGCCACCTTTCAGGGAGTTGTAGAGTCCTAAGGTCACCTCTGAGTCTCCTTTTCTCCAGGCTGAACAACCCCAGTTCCCTCAGCTGTTCCTCACAGGGTTTGTGTTCCCAGCCCCTCACCAGCCTCGTTCCCTCCTCTGGATGTGCTCGAGTGTCTCAATGTCCATCCTAAACTGAGACACCCAGAGCTGGACACAGCCCCCAATGTCCATCCTAAACTGAGACACCCAGAGCTGGACACAGCCCCCAATGTCCATCCTAAACTGAGACACCCAGAGCTGGACACAGCCCCCAATGTCCATCCTAAACTGAGACACCCAGAGCTGGACACAGCACTTGAGGTGTGGCCTCACCAGTGTCAAGTATAGAGCTCTCTCACCTTCCAGCAGATTGACACACGCTCCCAGCTTGGTGTCATCTGCAAATTTACTGATAGTAGACTCAATCCCTCTCATCCAGATCATCAATGAAGATATTAAACAAAATGCTGAAAGCTTATTGATGCGATTGGTATGTTTGCAGTGACTTCTTACTACTATAATTATACTATAAACCACAGCTTATAATAAAGAGAATCTTAAACTTTATGTTTGTTCATTCGGGTTTTATGAAAAAATCAACAGACTCTACTATCAGGTCTTCCAGATAAATGGGATTTAAGACACACATCAGCCTCAGAGACATATATATAATGAGGTTCAGTAAACAATTTAACAGGCCATGACTGTAAAGCAAGCCTCTGATGTCCACTTACCATAATCTAATACTCTCTGTTTAACCTTCCAAAGCTTATGCTCACTGCAAAACAGAAACAAAATGTATTATTTGCTCCAAGCAAAAAAAAGTCATAAAAAGCTTCATTCAGCATGCAACAAGACTCTTTATTAGCTGTGATAGCCTCTTTTTCCTGTTTGTTTTTACCTGCCACTTGCTGTGTGATTGCTTGTATGTCACTAACCTCCAGCCTGCAGATGTGAAGTGTGTGCTCAGTCCTGTAAACTAAGTGGCAGTTCATAGGAAACACTTTCAGATCAATTTTCTTCCTTTTTATGACATAAAGACACCACTGAGCGTGGTATTGATCATGAACTGCTGTGATTGAATGGACGACCATGCTGTGGTGTTGGGGGATGCTGAGCCTGCAGCCCTCACTCTGACAAGCATTTATATCACAAATTCTAAAGGGTCTTTCCTGGGGTAGAAAAATATTTACCCCATCAAAGTGCATTAAGAACCGTCCCTCTGTAGGGGAGTGTGACCCATTGCACTGATCCTACAAGCTCCTGGGTTCCAGGGCAGTGTGAACATCACAGGCAATAACACAGCAGGAATCTCAGACTGTTGTCAGCTCTTTCCACCATTCTGATAAGCACTGATATATCTGATCATGACAGCCCAGTGTATACTTACCCATTCTGACAACTGAAAATGTTTGACAGGGGAGCACAAGTGAAAACCAGCAAAATTCTCACTGAGATCCAGGCAAAAAGAAAGAAAGAAAAAAAAAAAAGATTTGTTGTTCAATTCATTAATCCATAAATTTTAATTGAGGATGTTGTTTGTGTATTTAGGGAGTATGTTCAAAGAGAGGAATAAACAAGAGGAAGGAAAAGGCATTCAATTAATTATCTGCTATCATTACTCCATTAGCATTCAGAGGGGGATAAAGTGTGGTTTCCTGCAGTTAAACAGACAGTGCAGTTGGGCTGTCAGCTGCTCTCAAATCCTGACTGTGCTGGAAAAAATGATCCAGAGGGTAATAACTAGAAGGGCAGGAGGTATTGCCAACCCACAGCATTCTTAGGATATACGATTAGACAATGTGGAAATATCCAATTCAAGGACATTATGAAAGTCCTAAAAAATGCATGAAACTCCAGAATAATTTAACTCCTGGAAACAGTCCTTTGAGATCTCTCAGCACAACCATGAAGCCAGAGAACAGCAGTATGCTATGGGATACCAAACCATTATCTGCTTTGCTGGCATCACTCCCTACGGGAAAACTGTGGGCACTTAGAGCTGCTCCCCGCCTTGTGCCAGCCCTGCAGATGCACTGAGCAAGGCCACAAAACAAACTCTCCTCCTCCTCCTCTGCTTTCCTGTGACCAGGCACTTTGGCATGGCTTTGGCACCACTGGCTCCATGATCCTGCTCACCAGTACATCACTGGAGCTGTGAAAGCTGCTCTTCCCTCCGGACTCTGAGAAAGGAGGAGAAAAACAGTATTTACTGTTTTAAATATGCAGTATTTACTGGAGAAGAAAGGGTCAGCCCCATAGAACTTGAATTATATTTGTTATGCACCACATATTATCTTGGCTGATGGCTAAAGAATTGCTTACATGGCCAGGTGAAGGACTGGATTACTGGATTTTAGACTTTTAAGCCATGGCTTTCTTATTGTCTTGCTGCCAAAACCATCCTTGAGCCATGTCTGCAGCCACTCTAACTCAGTGCAGAAAAGGGCAATGGTTGGCAGTGTTCACACCCCAGAGATTCATAACTTTCATTTGGCAAAGACCAGCCAGATTCACAGCCTTAGCTGAGCTCAGAAGTCTGTAGAAATGAGCTAGAACTTGGAAAACAGCCCTGTTAGCATGACTTCATATCTTTCCTTATATCACCTACCATTACAATGTAAAGGGGAGCATTTCTCTCTTGCTGTTACACAAATGGTAGATGGACATTCACTCTCAAATAAATTAAATTTATTTAATCATGTCTTCCTCTGAGCCCTTAAAAAATGGTCAGCCCTCTTTTGGTACCAATGCAGAGCAACTTCCCCATCTCCAGAATTTCAAATACTTTATAAAGAAAAAGGAGTTTTTACACCATCCCAGGGAAACAGTGTTTGGCCAGTTTCCAAATGTCATTACTCATTAATCCTAACACATCCTGTTCACCTTAGGCACTCCTTCCTGAAAAGGTGATCTGAATACAGCATAAAAAAAGGAAAACTTTATATAAATTTGGCATTTAACCTACTTTCAACATTTTTCAAGTTTCTAAAATACCATTTAATGTTCATTTAAGTGTCTTTTAATGACTTCTTCCTGTGTTTTCCTGGAAGTTCTGACCCTTTGCATGAGGGAACACCACAGTGCTGTAATTCTTAGGGATTTCTAAACTTAGCTCTTGCTAATGTGATGTTTTTCCTGGATGCAATTATGGCAATTGAATCTGCTAATAATGGAGGAGGAGTAAGTGGTGGTCTTGATCCAGCTCTTAATAAATACAAAAGAAGTGCTAAAAAGTGCCTTTTCTGGTTATGGGCCCCAGATTTCTGTCATTTCCCTATTATATCCACCAAACTCATCACCTGCAGTAACACTGTGAGGTAGTGAGCCAGTCCACACAAAATCTTGATTCCTTCTCATATCAATTCCAAATTCCTGGACTAAAGATGGAAGCACTGCCTGCCTTCACAGCACATCCCAGCCAGGCTGACAGTGAGCAGGTGTCAGTCAAGAGGCCCTCAGGGCCACTCCCAAATGGCACAGGATGAGAAGAAGCCTCAGCACCTCTGCAGGTGATCTGCAGGGCCCTGGCAGCTGTGGCTGCCTCCACAAGGACAGCCTGGCTGGTGCTTACCTACTCCCTAAGACAGCTTCTTGTGGGAATAGATGTCTTTGGGAAGGGTCTACACAAAACTCCACACAGCCACAGGTCAGTCCAGGAACCCAAACTAGCACCTGACACCCTGGATACCTGTAGGAATTTTGGAATTAGGTTTGAACTACCCAGCCTGGGCCCCACACCAAGGCCAACTGTGAAGCCTGTGGCACAGCTAGAAATTAGATGTTAAGGTGTTAGTGAGAGATAGTGGGTTTTCTAGAGGTTAATAAGTATAGTCATTAGTGTGAACACTTTAGCCACCTTAAGAAAAAGTAAAACAACATTTGTTTGCATTTTTCCCTGTGCTATGTGCCAATGAGAAGTAACTACAATTGTAAACTATATCAAAGTGTATATAACCTGCCACTTTAGATGAAATAAAGGGAGAACGTAGCATTAATCACAGTGATTGGATCTGGGTGTGCTTCCGTCCAGCTTCCCAATGATTTTTAAGGGTCCTCTCACTTTACATACCAGTGTCCTCCCCTGAACTCCAGCTGTTCACCCTCCTTTTCTGCCTGAGGCCCCTGCTGAATGCCACTGTGTCATGTAAAGCAGCTGCCTCATCCACACCCAGGCTGTGTAGGAAGCACATGTCAATGCCCTTGTATTTACCCTCCCACACTGGCCACATGGGCACAGGGATGAGCTCTACCAGCCCTCATTAACTCCAGGCCCATTATTTATCACCTGGTTTGTAAAGTGCTCTCAAAGAGGAAAGACCCTGTATAAACATAAATATGAATTATTGCCAACATCCCCTGAAATGACAAACCAACATCCATCCTCTCCCAGTCCCAGCAGCTGTACTGCCACCATTTGCCATCTGTTACTATTCTAGAAAAAAAAAAATCTGTCAACTCAGGCTTAATAGACTTAATAATGCTCTTTTACTATTGATGTTGGTCAAAGTGTGTTCCTGGAAAGGAGCTGTGTGCAAGCAACCAATTCCTAGGCAGCTGTCAGGAAGAGAATACAGCCAGATATGAATCCACAGCTCATTTTAGTGTTAAAAATCTTATCTGACTGCCCTGAAGAGCCCTGCTGAACCAACACAGCTGAGCCTGGGAGCCAGTCCTGCTCCTCCTTGACTAAACCTTAGTGCCAGCAGCAGCCATTACAGCCACAATTAACAACTTGTCCTGACCTCCCAGCCTTGACATATGAGGGATGAGTCTCTCTCCAGCCCCAGCTCTTCCAGGTTAGTTGGTGGGAATGGCAGTTTTTTGTTGTGGTTTTTTTTTTTTTTTTTGTCATTACATTTCTTTTGAATTGCATATGGAAATGATGAAGCTACTAAAGGAACAGTCACCACGCAAAAATGTTCCCATTGATGGAAGCCATTTAATGTTTAACTCGTTCTGAACCAATTCCAGGTTACCTAAATGAAGGCTTGGGTGGTGTGAGGGCAGTAGCAGGGTGATAATCACCTGTGCTTCTGCACAGCATTTGCCACTAGGCTAAGGAAAAAGAAACATAATTTGGATCCAAATTATCTCTGAGGTGATAGCCTAGTTGTAGGCTACAGCAGAGTCCTGGTATGCCTTACAGGGACTGCTGGGCTGCCATTGATTGGCTTTTCTTTGGAAGACCTTAACATATTTTTTCAAACAAAAAGACCCCCATGGGCTAGATTTAGTTCACAGAATTCCTTAGAGCCCACATTTTTTATTTTCTCCTGTGGCCTCTCACTGAACTTGGCATGAAGCAGGTACAGCCACAGTACACACACACAGTGGAGATGAGGCTGGAAGAGAAATGGTGCCATGAGGGACAGGAAAGCAGCATGGGCAACTAAGGACAATGAAAAAGGTTGAGATACCTGAATTATTGCTCATCCTGCTAGGAAGAGGAGTAACATTCCTTACAAAACAGACAGGCAAAGAAAGAGCCCCAAGATGTCATGGCTTCATCAAGACTATGTGAATTGTGAGAGACATTGTGCATGCAAGTAGGAGAAAAGAAAGTGAAAGAAAATCTGTTCTGGATCTCCTGGTTCATTCATAACTATTTACTAATCCCACTGGAAATGGAGAGTTACTTTCACCTGGAAGCACTTCAGGGACTCTGATACCATTACATAGGCAAAAGTCCAATGCAAACAATTAAAGCTGGTTCAGTAAGAATATAATGATACTGGAAAATAATAAAAAAAAACAACTCTCATGTCCTCATTTTCCCAGAAAGGAGTCCAAAAAACAGTGTTTCCCAGAACATCAGCACGAGTTTCACTGCAGATATTCCACAGGGTTTACAGAGCTCATGTCAAGCCTGGGCACAGGATGAACAACAAGAAACGATGGATGATGTGAGAACCTTGGACCAGGGAGTCCCAAATGTATTGCTGGAGGGCATCTGCTTCTGTTCTTTTCTTAATGACTTACAAAACACTGAGGTGAATGTGTGGGTCTGTAGAAGGAGAAAAGATGTTTTTTCAGTAAAGTCCAGAGGAAATGTGTTCCAACAGGGGTCAGTGTGAACAAATGGTTTGAGTGGGTGTGCTCTGACACTGATCTCAATGGGAATCTAGTGGTGGATAACATCCAAGTGGTTTGAAGGCAAATAAGACTTCATGGGACAGTGATACCTAAATTCCTGAAGGAAATAAGTAGTCAGACTCACAGGCAGCAATACACTGAAGGGCAGATCTCACACTTGTGGAAAATACTTGATGAGGCTGGCAGACACTTTGCTATCAACAGCTTCTAATGAAAGAGCATTGCTGGACTCTGCTCTTACACAAACTCTGTTCTGCCCGCAGCAAAAAAGGAAGTAAAAAAAGCTCCAGAAGGAACAAAAGATGCTGAAAAAAAAGGCCATCCACATAAGCCAAAGGAACTCTGACGTATTTTGCTAAATTGCCTAATCCTGGAATACCCCCGAGTCCTACTTTCTGATCTGTAGTGATAAGGGCAGGCCTACTTTTAGAGTTGTATAACCACCACCAATTGATGGTGCTCTCAGTGTCCCCTCAAAACGTTTCCCCTCCTTTCCCTTTTTCTCCCTAATGAACTTTTCTCAGCAAGAAATAAATCACAGACATTTCATCTCTCTGAAATGACTTGACATCCACACCTCCACACTTCAAAGTGGTAATGTGTTAACCTGAGCCTCACAACTCTCATCAGGAACCCATCAGGAAGTGAGGGCTTTAATGCTAACCCTGAGAGGACCTTCCAAGCCAGTTGGTGGTTGGTAAAGAAGACTCTGCTCCCCAGCTTCATGTTTGTATAGCCACGAGTGTGACTATAAATCCCACCAACAGAGCAGAAGGGACCCTGAGAGGCTGGTTGATCATCCCCCTCAGCCACAGCTCTTAAAAATTGCTGACAAGGAGGAGTCTTTCTTCACTTGGAACAGGCTGCTTAAGTAAATGGTGGAATCACCATCCCTTCAAATGTTAAAAAAAATGTGAGCGTGTGGCACTGGGAGAATATAGCTCAGTGGTGAACCTGGCAGTGCTGGGCTAATGGTTGGACTTAATGATCTTGGAGTTCTTTTCCAACCTTGATGAATCTGTGATTCTATGATTTCTACAACTACATTGCCCTTACTCAAATCCAAGCTACCTTCCACCATATTTGTTACCATAAAAGAAAAGCTTTAGGCATGTGCTGGTTGAATAAACTCAAAAACCAAAGGAATAACTCAGTGCCTTCAGTTGGTGTGAGATTTCTCCTCTGGCAGGGGCAAAATAGAGGAATAAGCTATAGCTTTTCACAGTGCCTTTTGCTCCTGAAGTGCTGGAATTTCTATCAGTTTTAGAGGTCGTGCCACCCTCTCCGAAGCCAAGAGAAATGGTCAAGTTTGCTAAAGTTCTAAAATAAAAACCTCTCTCACTCTATGTAATTTCTGAAACGCCCTCTCCTCCACTCCTATACTGCTTTATCTAACAGCAGTTTTTGAAGAGCTGTCATTCATTAAGCATAAGATATTAATTCCTGCCTTCAAGCCTCTTCAGAGCCATTCATGACCCTCCATTTCCTCTCCTTAGGATTCCTTGCTACTTTTCATTTAATTGCTGAAACCCCATGTTGCTATCTGTCCCCAATAAAGTAATTTTGTTTATGAACTAACTCCAAAGTAAGGGAAGTTTTGAGGATGAAATGAAGCAAGGGCTTAATACAGAGTCTTCTAGGGAGAAGTATTGGTAACAAATACCAATGCCATGCATTCACCATGGAATCTTCATGGAATCTACTGGGAATATCACTGACCATTAAAGATACTTTTCTAAGAGAGGGTTGATTTGGCAGGGTTAGAAAGAATGAGGGTTTCTAGTCCTCAGCAGCAGCGTAACACAGACACATCCAGGGAGAGAATGAACACTCACAGCATGTTTCCCATCCTCCTCTTTCAAAGGGAACCCCAAAAGCACAGAAACACAGAGGAGACAAGGTGAACGTGCACTACAAAGAGCTTTGCAGAAATTCTGTCCAAAAATTTGCTTGGCACGTTGCTGGCAATGGGTGAGAGCTTTGCACATGAATGAATGGAGTCCAGCAAATAGTCCCAGCATGAGGTGATAAACTGTGTATTTCCCTGTCAGGCATGGGAGCACACCAGTGTTGGTTGCACATTCATTTGGGCAGCTCAAGAAACATCTTGAGAGTGTGGGAGTCACCTTCAACCTGGCAGGACCTTGTACAACAATCACATGAAATGTCTTAACACTCAAAGAGCTCAGCTGAGTTCTGTATGTACTCTAAGGGATCAGGGGGTTTATTGTAATGTCAGAGTTAGCAGGAACCAGGATTTGCAGCTTCAACAACAGATTTACACCACATAACAGAGCCCAGCTCTCACAGCAAACTCACAGCCCGAACCACCCAAGAGCCTCCCCAGGGTCACACCTTGCCCAGGCTGTGACACCACCCAGCTCTTGGCTGCCACATCTCCCCTGGCTCTGGGAGGGAGGAAGATGAACCCCAAGGAGCTTGGGCCATGTCTGCTGACTCAGCAGGTCTCACAGCCCTCATGTGGGAGCACAGAGGAGAAACGCACAGTGTTTATTGCACTGCAAGGAGAAACAAACCTCCAGCGACTGCCAGAAGTCAGTGTCTTGGCACTGGGAGCACAGGGCGTGGAGTTTAACTGCTAATTAGGACAGGCCAGCAGCAAAGGGCAGAACAGAGGAAGAGGCTGGCTTTGGCTCCCTCAGGAGTTGAAAGGCTTTCCTAAATTCAGCCACATAACACATCCTTTAAAAGGAGAGCGATGGCTTCTTCTGTGTTAGCAACAAAGCTGAGACTCTCATGCCAGCACTGCCTTCTGATACTAGCTATCCTTTTATCATTTATTCAGGAATAAAACTCTCACAAGGCAGAGTTCTATCAAATGACAAATAACAGCTGTAGGGAAAAGAAAAAAGTGTTGCACTTCATTAGAACTCTGTATGACTCTGACAACCAGAAACACGCTGCCAAAGTGGCAAACACAGCCAAAAAGACAAGAGAGATCTCACAACAGCTGTTAAACCAAATGGGAACTTGTTAAAATTAAGGGCCATTTCCCCTCTTTCATATTGAGTCTCAAAACACCATGTAAAGAAATTCAACCTCTTACAGAGACAGACTGAGCCATTAGTGCAGAGGAGACGCGACGCCCTCGCAAAGTTTTCAGATTAAAAGGCAGCAGTTAATACCCAAGCAGTTCCTAAACCCCTATGAATATGGTAATTTGGTATCAGCTTAAACCCTCCAATATTGAAGTAATGAATCTTACCAGACTGAATTTTGCTGCTGTTCACTTGGTGTTCCAATATTCCATTATAATATACAAGGATCCAGCATGGAGGATGCTGATGGGGCTGTGGCAGCACAGCCATCCTGGAACAGACATTTCCTTCTCCCCAGAGAGGTCAAGGACATACCTGCCACCAACTACCATCCCTCCCAAATTCTCTGTGCCACCAGGCACTGGTGACAGGTCACTGGTGACCACAAAAAGGAGCTGGGATTGCTGAGGGAACAGGACTGCACAAGTCACGCCTGGAGCTGATTTTCTAGAGACACCACAGGGGCTAAAAAGTATCCTGCAAGCCAAACTGCACATTTTGCTAGAAGGATGCTGATTTCCAGAGGGGATGGGATGATTTTGCTTCAATCAGGCCCCTAATAAACACTGACAAACCAAACAAATTAGGCACATAACCAGCAGCCAGTTCCAGATTATCCCACAGCAGGAGAGTGCAGCACCGGCAAGTTTTCTTCTCTGTTTCATCAGAGGGCAGAAGGTGATTGCACTGTGTAATTCTGCATTTAATTAGTGAGAACTAGTCTTATACAGGAGAACTGAATATAAGGACAAACCAGAGACACATTCTTGTCTCTAGCAAGGTCTTCTCGAGTTGATTGCCATGCAGCATGAGCAAACCTCTGCATGTTTCAGCCTCCTGCTCTGCCAGCAAAATATCTGCCTCCCTTGGATTCACTGGTATCTACAAGTACAAGGATGTCACTGACTGGAAGGCAGAATAGA
This sequence comes from Sterrhoptilus dennistouni, assembly GCA_013397095.1. Taxonomy (NCBI): domain Eukaryota; kingdom Metazoa; phylum Chordata; class Aves; order Passeriformes; family Zosteropidae; genus Sterrhoptilus; species Sterrhoptilus dennistouni. The sequence continues at coordinate 1,354,626 of VWZU01011166.1, read as the reverse complement.
AATTAAAATATTTCCAATGTGCTCACCTTGTGGCTCTGGGGCAGTCCTCCCCCACTGAACACTTCACTCTGCACAGCTCTGTGCACAGGAGGCTCAGGAGCCCAAGATGTGCAAGAACAACCAGAACAAGTGGGATACAACTGGCAGAAGAACATCCCTGTTTACTGGTGCTGGAGTTCCCCACAATCCCCCGCAGAGGGAGGAGTTTAGATGAGAAATGCTGAATGGTAGCACATGCAACTTTAAATTCCACAGGTAACACTCTTCCCACCAACTCTACGAAGCCATTTCCTCACCGTGGTGGCAGAGGAACATTTCCTGTTGAGAGGCTGCTGCTGACTTCAAGTGAAACTAACTCACCTTCAATGTGTCAGGTGAGAAGATGAAAACTCATTGCGGGCAAGAAGTTATTAGTAGAAGTCTCCTCTAAACCAGTACTTTCCCTGAAATCCCTGACTGCTCCAGCAACACCAGCAAAGGCAGGGATAACACCTGGCATTCATGTTTCTTGGAAGGATTTGAAAAATATAACACCAGGGAATTAGCAAAGAATCCTCAAAAGACAGACATGTTAGAAATATTCCAAAGGTGAAAAAACTCTCCATCAACTGATACAAGAACCTCTGTCTGTGAGGAATCTCCACTCCTCTGTCCTAGGAAACAAAAATGAGAAAAACAGAGACTGCCAAGACAGCCCCAAGCAAGCACACCATGGAGCCTGGAACAGGTGTCCTGAAAGGAACTCAGAGCTGGCACTGAATAATGATGGCCACATAAACATGTGCAATTAATAGAAGTACATATTTTAATTAACTTCTACTACAGGCATAGTTCTGCAATAGCCTACAACAATGATTAGGATTGCATAGTCCCAGAAATGAGTTTTCAAAGAAATGGTACATTCACAGAAGAAGGAACAGTTGTCATGAAAAAATAAAACTAAATGAAACCTGCTTTAAAAAAAATTAATATGGCAGCAAACCTAGTAATGCTGCAATACAGCAGTGAAATTGTGAGTTACCCAAATTGTCACAAAAGGGAAAAAAAGAAAAAAAATAAAAAATAAATAAAAAAAAAAAAAAAAATAAGAGAGGCTAAAATGGTGTTAGCCAACATAGATAAATTGGTTGACTAATGGATTTGATGCTGACTTAATCTTCTTTTTGGCAGTGCCCTGAAAAGCCTGCTTTTTTGTCTTTCCTTACCTAAATGAAATTAACCTCTTCCAGAAAATTAAGAACAATTTATCAGGCCACTGAAGACAGACTGCTTGTTGGATCTGGATCTGTATTATCCCATCCAAAACACAAGATAAACTTTGCAATTCAAAAAACCTGAAAATGGAAGGATTGGCAAAGTGTGGCATCTGGAGAGTCACTGCTCTTCCCTCGCACACTTCCTGGCACACTCCAGCACACAGGTTCTACAAACAACCTTTTGTTTGGAACAAGAGTGTTTGGCTCCTGCTACAACACAATTTGTTCTTCATTACCTCAGAAAATGTAATTTCCAGTGCATCAAACAAGAAGCAATCTGGGAGCACAATATTTCACTGTGGCTTCAAGCTCTTTTAATTTCATTATAAAACTAAAGTCTTGGGTTGAGTTTTTGGGGGTTTTTTTTTAAGAAAGTTTTACATGAAAACTTTAATTTCTGAAGATGTCAAACCCACTATTTTGTTCTTCCTCACAACACACAAAAAATAGTTTTCTGCAAAAAAGAATCTAGGAAATTGATTACTTAATTTTTCACCAACAAAGGTTTCTTCTGTAAAACATTATCATCCTGTACCCATTTGAAGACCTGCAGTGCTGCCATTGCTCACTCCCTGGAAGAAAACCTAAGAGTAAGAATTAAAGGCCATAATTTCTTCTAGTATTAACTGGCCACATTCTGAAATGAAGGCAGACATGGAAAATTTGGTTAAAAATTGGCTGGAGCCAGAATGCTTCACCACAAAGGAAATCCTTTCAGGGAACCCCCAGTTTGGCACATCTTTCCTCTCAACCTTTGAGCTCTGCCTGCAGGATGCAATAAAAATAAGCAGTTATCTGTAAAACCTTTAATGGTGATGGGACATGAAGTAGGACAGGAGGAAACATAAAAAGAATAACAAAAAGGGTTCACTTTAAAGGGTTTTAAGTGAGAAAAAGGCTGAGGAAAGCACACAGGTTGCACTATATGCCTTCATCAATACAACTGAGTGGAATTCCTACCCTCCTGCAAAACTCACAGATGTGGCTACAAGGTCTGGCATCAAAAATGGAAATAAATGATGAGTAAAATGATGAGTAAATGATGAGTAAAGTGTCCCCTCCTGCTGTACTGCCTGCTTGCTGCAGTCAGCAGGACAGTTCCCTCTTTAACGTGAGGGAATGAGGAGAGAAAAATCAGGATTAAGAGCAGAACATGCAGGACAATGCTTAAAACTGAGGCTAATTCACATCAAACTCAGGACCCACCTTCAGATTTATCCTGGGATGGATGTGACAGCAGAAGGAAAATGACAGCCCCTCCCAATTCCCTCTGTTGCTTTCAGACAGGATTGGGCTGAAGGGAGACAAAACCTAGGTTGTGAGGGAGGAAGGGGATCAGGATGGATGAATGCTGGGGAAGTCAGGGGATAGGGGCACTGCACACTCTCCAGAGACCCAAAAGGTGCAGTTGCCTTCAACATTTGATATTTTGGGAACCAGGCACGAGCCCTGTCAGCAGAAGCACAAGGCTCAGCCCTGCCCCTGCAGACAGCAGGGCAAGGCACAATGACACATCTGCATTTGACATTATGCATTTCAGCCAGGATTCACGTATTTTTTCCCCTCAGATTGCTGTGTTATGGGAAGCCAAACCCAGTTCTCACTGAACTGGTGTGACCTCTGCAAGGAGAAGCAGTAGGTCCCCAAAGCCATGTTCCTTCATTTCCCTACAGGCAGAGCTGGAAACTGAAATGCTCCGTCCACTACCCACGGGCTGAGCGTGCTGGAGACGGCGTGGGAACAAACCCTCTGAAAACAAACCCAACTTGGCTCTTTCTTGGAAGTGTTGGCTCCAGCCTCTTTGGGCACACGATGAGAGAGATGTTTTGTGCCTTAGCTCACCACGGTGCACCCTGCAACACGTTTTGGGGTGACGTGTCCACAGCACACGCCCCATGGCTGCAGGCTATGACAGCACCTTCTTCTCTAAATGTTTCCCCTCCCTCACTCCTGCAATTCTCCTGCAATGTTCAAATGGAACATAAAGATGGTATCAGAATCAATTTGGATTGTTATCCATGTACAGGGGTTTGTAAAGGAAAGCAAAGCTATCTCTTTTCTGTGTTGGGAAGAAAAGGGAAAGCACATTGGGAAGGTAACGATGCTGCTGACACTGTTTAAAGTCCAGGAAAAGGTAGCCCTGATTTCACTAATCTTCTGATCATTTACAGATTTCTTTCCATAGATGTGGTCATGTGTTTACAACAATATCTGCAGCTGCTGCAACAGTCACATAAACATTGAAAGGACACAAATTCAAAAGTTCAAATAATGACATGCCTTTAATGATGATTAATGTTCATCACTAATCATCCAAGAACCAACACTCTGGAGATGTATTTTGCAAACTTGGATAACATAATGTGAATTACCCATATAATATCAAACATAAAACCAGGTATTTCATAAAGTTCAGATTAGAAGCCACAAATTCCTTCAGCTCTGTAGCACTTAGGGTATGTCATTTAGATAATTACACAGATTTTGACTCTGGCACAGAGTGCCATGTGAATTATTACCTATCCACACACATTTCCCAGAGACACAATCACAGAGGCCTTAATGGAGAACATCACACAACTACATATGGAAAAAATATAAGACTCAAACACACTTTATCATAGAATCATAGAAAAACAGGCTGGAAAGGGACTCCAAGGATCATCAGGTCCAACCTTTCTTGGGAAAAAGAATCCTCCAAAGACATTGTTGAGGTGCTGAAAAAATGTGGAAAAGTGGAAAGAGCCACACATTCTGAGAGTATAAATCATCATTCTCTAAAAGATAACAGAACTGGATGATTATTTCTCACTAGGAAAAGCAGAAAAGCATTTTATGAGACTCATAAATCCACATCCCACAGACAAGAGAATCCTTACCACTCCTCTCTTTCTCATTTCTATCCCACTCTCTTGGTGCTTTCTCCTATTTTTGAGTGAAAAATAGGAAAAGTAAGTGCAGGGGGAAAAGTGATGTTGTAGGAAAACCACTTGGTACCTCCCTTCCCAGCACTGACATGCCTCAAGGGCAAATTCCCTCATTTCCCTTTTTTGCTACATTCCCTACAGGGCTGATTCTGGTGTACTGCAGCAAGTGTGAACACTCACACTGCTCCTGTGGCAACATCACCACTATCCCCTTAAAGATGTTCTTTGAAGGATGGATTTAGCAGGGGATTATAGGTTACCTTATAAAAGGTTACCTGTTTCTGGTGCTTTTCTATTCTTCAAACTCTATCTCATCCCACCCCACAGTATTAACTGCCCTGTTTTCAAATTTTAGGAGGACAAAGAGCATCAAGCACCATAAAAAAATAAAAAACTACAGAAAATACCCACTCATAAAGTAACTTTAAATTCTTCCTCTTGATTGGGAACATACTTGCATACATCTGAAGTGTATGAATTCACATAGTTATGTCTGACATAATAAATAAAAGGCTTCCCCAGAAGTCATATAGAGCACTAATGCAAGGGGTTGCAATACACAGAGCTGTAGAAAGCTTACATTTTGATTGTTTTCCTTTTGGTTCAGTACCCTGCACTTTCAGGTCTCTCTCTAAAAAAAAATGGCTTTGACTTTCTGAGCGCCACCAGAAGCAAAAATTTTCAGAAAGCCAGGTGAATAAGGTCAGTATTTGCCACACTGAATTACCCCACAGAGGTCTGTTGAGGCAGTGTTTTCTCATACCTCATGGAGACCAAAGGGTTGATGAATGCTCTAAGCCTGAGAACAACCACATCAAAGCAGACCTGAGGGTCAACTGGTCCCGTGCCTTGTACCACCACTGCCAGAAGGAGCTGCCTCATGGAAAAGTTCCATTTTACCTTATATGCACATTTACATTTTTTTCAGCAGAGATAGAGTGTTTTAACAAGCTGCAATCGACCTCCAGTCTGCAGTGAATTTTGACTTTTTGTTCCAATTTTAAACACCAAAACCCAAATCTGGACATGGCAATTCCCCGTAGTACAGGAATTAAGAGTCAAAGACATTCACTTCTTAAAACAATATACAAGGCCAAATTTGTAATCTTCCTCTGCCTTTCCCCATTTGGCAGAGGGGAATAGTCCCATATAACAGCACGTGCCTGATATCATTGCCATGGGGAAATTAGAGTTTTATATCTAGAGAAGGAGAAGTCCTACATTACCAAGGTCTCCTCTGCCACCAAGGGAAAGAAACATTGCCTCCTGGTGATTATAACCATAATTATTATTATGAATTCTGAAACACTTTGAATTAGGTGGTACATTTTCTTTAAATGGGCACCATTGTTAGGGCAAGTTGATTTGAACCCATGATTTATTCATGGCTTAATAACCCTGTTTGCTTCACATGCTCAGCACGTTTTGCTCAGCATATTGTATTACTGGCTGGTTGCTATAAACAGTCCATTTAAATTTAGACAGAAGCTTTTGGAAAAGTTCTATTTCTAACAGATATGTGAATTAGAACACTAATTCCTGCATTGATCAGGAACTACTGGTTTCTTCTAAACTCTTTAATATTTACCTGTGTGCCTCAGGTTTTCAAAAATGTTCACAGGTTGAGGTTCCCATTCAAGCAAAGCTTTCTATTCAGGCCAATCCTAATGTTCAGTCAATTAAAGATCAAGGGGAAGTCTGCCAGACAGCACTGCCAAATTGTGAAATTTCTGCAAATAAATAAGAGTCAGACATCCCCATGGTGGTGTTAATAAAATACATCCAGCCTCACCAATAAATCTGCAGGACCTTTCCCCGTGTTCTGAAGTATAAAAGCTTTGGCTTTTGTTGCAAAGCAGGTCTTCATCAAAACTAGCCATGGAAGAAGAGAAAGAAGTCTTTAAAATTTGGCCAGATACACTTTGTCAAGAAATGGCACCTTTTTAACCACTGTGAAATTAAAATGCACCTTTTTTAAATTGAAATTCTTCCAAATTTCTGGCTTGAAGATGCTGGAAAAAACCAGACTACACCACTGATGATGGATGTACTGAGCTCTACAACCAGCTCCTCTTGGGCCACTTCATATTTGAATTTTTAAAGATATTGCCAGGAACCAAATCCAGTTGTTTGTTCTCCACAGTGTTTGCAGCACTTTCTAAGGGTCATATGCTGTTCCCTCTCCTGAAATTTCCATGCTGCAGTTTCTTAATTGGTCATCGTTTTCAGGATGAGAGTTTTCACTTGGCTCTTCGGAGAAGGAAACATTTCTAAAAGAAGCATCACAGTCAAGTATGTAGAAAGCTGGGAGGAGCAACACCTGCTCCTTATTTTACTCCCTTCCTCTATTCAGAGCAGGAGAAGAAGGCCCATGTATGTTAACAGGCATTGCCTGTTTTACAACCTTTTTTTTTCTGAATGGTGTGAAAAACTAGAACCTAAATCAAACAGGAATTAGACAAAGCCACAGGGTTGGTTTTGTGTGTTTTTTTAAACGCTTGGCTTTGAACAATTGAAAATAAAACTTTGGGTTTCGACATGAAAGAAAATGAAAGCTACATGAATAAATAAATATTAGGTAAGTAATAATAGGTATCACACTCTCAAGTTCCAATGCAGCTGTAATTACAGACGAGATTGTGTATGGAGATATTCAGAGATTAAGGAAGAAGACTGGCAGAGGAGAGTAAATATGTGAAACTCAGTTCATTGGCTTTACAATTCTTCCCAGAGTGAAACTGTCCTGGCCTCCTCCCTTGGGAGTGTCAGGAGAGGGGACTGAAATGGAGGCTCAGGGCAGGCAAACCTAAGCACCAGACTTGATCTCACCTTTTCCTTCTAAACCCTCCATAAATTCATCCACATGGACAAGGGCTTGTGTTTCTGAGCAATGACTCACAACACAGATCTTAAGCCAGAAGGCAACAAGCTGCTTCGCAATTAATTTTGGGGTCCTCTTGGCTCTATTTCTGTCTTTTTGCTGCCTAAAACCAGCTCTGTTTTGTTGTTCTGCTAAACTGTTTTAATGCAGGTCTTTTCCTACCCAGACAGAAGGGAAAGGGCAAAAGCAGAAGTGCTCCAGCTCTTTAATGCACAATCTTGCAGCACTTTCAAAATCTGTATGAAGATTGCCTTGTCCTGCTTTGAATTTTATCTGGCTCCTTACTTCTGAGGATACTCCCAACACAGTTACAGGCATACACTGTAAGTCCCTGAAAGAATTAATTCAGCAGGATTGTGAGGGAGGCAGGGAAGTACAAGAGGCACAAGGAACAGATGTGACGCATTAGCAGATATCTGCCTTTTGGATTCATAGACTTAATGTATTTAAACAACCCATAAACATTTGGAAACTTAGGTGTTGCTGGACTGATGAGTTATAATACACTTTTTGATAGAAAATGCAGAAGAATTGTGCTCTTGGTGGTAGAGGTTGAGAGTTTCTGAATGTCAGTAGCTTTCCACAGCTTGGAAATGCACTTAAAAGATAAAATAATTTTAGATGGAGGGAGAAAGAATGAGACAAAGAAACTAATACAATGTGAGGGGAAACTATGGCTCCACAGGCAGGTGATCTAGAGGTCTCACATCCTACCAGCAGCACTTCTCACAAGGAAGAAGCCTTATCCCTAATGCAGCTCTTAAAATGCACACTGGGCACTTGTGACAGAAATAAAGTAAACCAGAGGATGGGATGGTGTCATGGTTTACCTCAGCAAGTAACTAAACACCACACAGCTGCTCACTAATCTCCTTCCAGTGGAATGGGAGTGGATGGGTGGGGGGAGAGGTAAAACTTGTGTGTTGAGAAAAAGACAGTTTAATAGCACAGAAATGGAAGGGAAGTAATAATAATAATAATAGAATTAGAATGTGAAAAACAAGTGATGCACAATGCAATTGCTCACCAGCTGACAACTGATGCCCAGCTGGTCCCTGAGCAGCAGCCCCTGGACAGGTTTCCCCATCATTTATAGGCTGAGCATGACACCACAGAGCCCGGAACATCCCTTTGGTCAGTTGGGGTCACCTGTCCTGGCTGTGTCCCCTTCCAGCTTCTCGTGCCCCTTTTGCTGCCAGGGCCGCATGAGAAGCTGAAAAGTCCTTGAGTTAATGCCAACACTAACTCAAGCTTAGCAACAACTAAAACATCAGTGTGGTATCAACACTATTCTCACCCTAAATCCAAAGCCCAGCACTGTACCAGGTACGAGGAAGTAAACTGACTCCATCCCAGCTGAAACAAGGACCGATGGACACAAACACATCTCAGCTTCCTTCAGGTACCACAGCTCTAAAAATCTCCTTGTCTAGGACAGAGAAAGCAGCACACAGTCTGTCTAAAGTGTGCTGGTCAGCAGTCCCCTGGAAAGGAGGCTCTGGTCTCCATCCTAAAGAAACATCTTCTGTCTTCCTTACACAAGAGTGAAACATAAGAATAAACATTGCCAGTGCCAGTTTTGTGGGAGGGGTATCAGTAGCATTGGGGTTTGTTCACAGCTGCCCACAAAGCCAGCACAAGAGCATCCCAACCACTCACACCCTCCACAGCAGGAAACTGAAAACCATTTTGGACAAGTACACAGGCACGGAGATCACTGGCTGAGGCATAAGAAAGGGGCTGTATCCAAGCCAAAGCTACTTTCATCTCTTTTGCCACTGAAGGACACTTCAACTTCAGACTGTCCTTTTACCAACACCACAGGGAACTTCCACAACAGCTTCCCCTGTTCTATTCCTGTGCCACTTCAAGGCCACTTCAGTAGAGCCCTCACCTTTAAAGCCAGCACCAGTAAGGACAAAAGGTCCAAAATCAGAAGACTTTTATACAGCCTTGTTTTAGCATGATTGCAAATATCTGTCTTCCTATTAGAACAGAGCTGTTCAAGTACTTGAAGCAATGCTCAAGTGATTTGTGTCCAAAGAAGGGCAAGGAGGCTGGTGGAAATGTTCAAAACATGTGTAGACGTGACACAGGGACAGGATTAATGATGGACCTGGCAGTGTTAGGTTAATGGTGGGACTCAATGATCTTGGAGATTTTCCAATTCTGCTTTGAGCTCTAGGATGAGTGGAGTCGTTCTCTCTCCTGAATCCACTCTGTTTCCCTCCCTGTCCTGCCCCCAGGACCACTCAGCACAGTGGGAGAACAGGACAGGCACTCAATACCCCACACAGGGACACAAAACTGTGTCCTTTGTTCCCAACAGGGAGCTGCCAAGCCCTGGAGTCTCTGCTGGTGTGGCAGCTCAGAGCTATGGAATTGCAGCCAGGATGCCACTGCAAATACAGCTGGACCACCAGCTACTTACAGTACTCAGAGAGCTGCCAATTCAAATCCAACCCAGCTACTTTAAAAAAGGATTCAGCACACACTGAGAACCCTGCTTTCAACAAAGTCCAGGAGTTAAAACAGACCCCTCAGAATGAAAAGGGCCACTGGTTTCTGAAGGAGTGAAAACCACACTGCCAGGTGCTCATCTGTGCTGGCATCCTCATCCTGCAGTCAGCAACCAAGTGCATTAGATGCCCCACACACAGCACCTTTCCCCAGCCCTCCTCATTTCCTGCTGAAAGATCAGTCTCAGCAGAATTAGAGAAGGAAGAGTGTGTGAAAGGACAAACACAAAATGAATGCTTAGCAGAAATTGGCTTCCCTGCCTGTTCTTCTTTAAAAAACAAAGAAATGCTTTTCTAGAACAACAGAGTGCAGAATAACCATTCAGCTTTCTGTTTTCGAATGAATTTGTCTTACATGTCCACAGCAGAAAGTTAAACTCAACAAAGGGCTGCTTAGCACTTCCTCTTCATTGACATGCTGTGTCCTCCCAATCCAGTCTGGGGACAATTTTAGCCCAGCTAAGGAAAGCTTGTGGCCAAGGGCTTGACACAACAACTCCCCAGGCAGGGACATCTTCCTCTAGACCAGGTGGCTCCAAGCCAAGTCCAAACTGGCCTTGAACAGTTCCAGGGATGGGGCATCCACAGCTTCTCTGGGTAACCTGTGACAGTGTCTCACCATCCTCAGAGTGAAGAATTTTGACTTAATGTCCCATCTAAACCTGCCTTCTGTCAGCAGGAAGTCCTTCTGCCTTTTCCTGTCCCCACAGCCCCTGTAAAAAGTCCCTCTCAAGTCCTCTGGCAGGCCATGCTACAGAGAGTTTGTTGACTACCAGGAACTGAAACTCATTTAAAAACAGGGCAGAGAAAAAAAAAAAATACAAGAGTTGATTAGAAACCAGGATAACATTCCGGGAGAAAGGTGTCAGAGTTTGATCATTTATCTTCACTGCAGGTGGAAGGAAAAATTTGTATCTTTACACAATTGTTACAAATGACTAAAAGAATCTCTTTTAAAGGTAAGCGGAAACTGTAAAAGGCTGGTCTGTGAAAGCAATGGGAGCAGCCCAGCAGCAGCAACTGGTTTTGTAACACTAACGATCAATCAGGAGAAATCCAGCCTCTCCTGGGAGAAATTTGTCTCAAAAAGGAAATAATAAATGAGAGGACTGGAGTCAAAATACCAGTAAGGAAGAACAGATGCTGCCACAGCAAGATTGAAACAGTCTAGCTCCTTGTAAGCCCTGTTTGTTGCTTCCCCACTGCTCTGTTTCCATATCTGTATAATTTATTCCAAAGCAAATTTATTATTTTAAAGACTCCATGGAGAAGGCTCTGTGCGTGCTAAGGGACACAGTGCTGACTATTTCTTGCTCTTGCACGCTATTATCAAAGGCTTTGCCTAGTGTAAGATTTAGCATGACTTTTAATTAATGGCTTCCAATGGTACATCCACACTGGAAAGATTTCTCTCATTGGCTAATTAGTCTATTGTCTTAATTAGGCATGTCAGTTTTACGTCCTCATCACCTTGCATGGGAAACCCTCGTTTTCCCACCTAGGCTTTCCCTCAAGTCAGTTCCCAGCTTTTCTGTCCTGACTTGCTTTTTGGAAGGATTTAGAGCAAGGTGCTGGCAGACAGCATTGCCTCACCTTTCCACGTGAGTCTAGACCAGGCAGGGAATTTGTTTTGCTTTGTTCACTGCAGCTGCTCTGAAAGCAGGCCCCCCTTGAGCCCCCAGTAAGGTCTGGGGTCATCAGGAACTGGCTCATCAGCATCTGTCAGGAACAAGAGTGCACTGCCTGACAAATTCTCTGTTTTCCTATGAGGGTAACACCAGTGCCAGTGAGGTTGAAATGAGATGATATTTAAAATCCCTCCCAAAACAAATAATTCTCTAATTCTGTCTCTGAAGGACCAGAAGAGCAGTACCTGTGCCAGAGATGTTCAAGCCTCCTGACCCAGGTGAGAGGTGACCTGAAGTGGGGCACCTTCCAGCAGGCTGGCTCTGCTGAACTGCTTTGGGCTCAAATGTCCCCCAGCAAGGAATGCAGGTGGAACATCTGCAGGAGCTGCAAACTTGTGCCTTGCCAGGGACAGCAGAGCTGTGACTCCTGCTGCTCCTCCTTGGTCTGACTGCTGGCCATGGCAGCAACTCTCAGCACACAGGGCTGCCTCTTCCAAGGCAGGGATTCACCCAGCAGCCTCCCACCACGAGTCTCCATCCTGTTCCCATCACACATGCCCCTCCTTCTCCCATCACACCTGTTTTTTTCTGCAAGTCCTCACACCAAATTTCTGTCTTCCCTACAGAAACTCCCACGGATGAGCACGGCAGAGGCAGAGTTTGCAATCCATACTGTAATGTCTGACCATTTTGGTGCCTATCAGCTACACCTACTCCTGAAGTGTTTTGTCAGCAAGCTTTCCACTTAGTCCAATTAACTTTGACTAATCACTTTTGATTAGCAGAAAGACTGTTTAAGACACAAGCCTGATGGCAGAGCTCACCATTGACTTAATGCTCACATCTTAGGTACAGTAGAAAATGCTTTTTTTAAAAAAAATTTCTAGTCTTCCCTTGAAACAGCCAAGATATAACTCTGCCCTGACAACATGACCTTCTACATAAAGGCACCAGTATAGTTAGTTCTAGCTTAATTTCTCCCTGCAAAGCAGAGCACTGAAAACTGCGAATATTTTTGGAAAGATCAGAAAGAAAACAGGCTGAACTAGTGATGGAGAGCAGAGGACAGCTAACTCTTCAACTCATCTTCATTTTGGAACACCTCTCCTGTGAAGGAAAGGCTGAGAGAGTTAGGGGTGTTCGGTCTGGAGAAAGTTCCAGAGAGACCTTACAGAACCTTCTAGGACCTAAAGAGATAAAAGATCTCTTTCATCTTTGTTTCCTATAAGAAAGATGGGGACAGACATTTTAGCAAGGGCTGTTGTACTAGGACCAAGGGGTAATGGGTTTAAATTAAAAGAGAGCAGATTTAGATTAAATGTTAGGAAAAAGTTTTTCACAATGAGGATGGTGAGCCACCGGTATGGGCTGCTCAGAGAGGTGGCAGGTGCCCCATCCCTGCAACATTCAAGGCTTGAGAGAAAAGCAGGAATACTAACTTTGGCAACTCCAAATGCTACTGGAAAAGACTACTCCAAATGCTGCTGGAAATCTCTTCCAGGAATATTCTATGTTGTCATGACTTGCTTTCAATCTCTGTATGAGGAATTGGAAAGTGTGTTTACTACACTTGAGGTAAAGCTAATGCACCTTATGCCCACATCTTCATGGCACCACTGGCCAAACTGTTCCTGAATTTCAGCTCTGATCTCCTCTCTGGACACACAGAGAAGCCACAGGAGTGTCCTGGGGGTGCTGTAAGGCTGGGCAATCAGTCACAGGGTTTGCTGTTATTTGGGCTGGCCCATGTCAGCCCTGCAGAGAAGAGCTGAGAGATCTCCACCACCTTCCCAGCACTCCACGACTGAGACACTGTTCAGAAAGTTCCAGAGCATCTCAAAGATGAGAAGGGAGGACATGCAGGGACTGAAGAACTGTCTCTAGAGGTACTGAGGCTGAAGAACAAACCCAGCTGGCAAAGGTGCAGTAATGGAAGGAGAGTGCCCAGCCATTCAGCCCTGGCTCTGCTCCCTGGGGCACCCCTGGCAGAGGTGCCAGATAGGACACTCTCAGCACAGAGATATGACCCAGACAACTCCAGGGAAAAGCTGCAGGTTGGGAATGACACAACACACAGCCCTTGTCCTCAGACAGCATGGGGCCAGGCTAATGACACAGGCCATTGTTCTCCCACTCTGTTGAGAAAAGCAATAATTTGTGTGGATGCTGGCTTTGGAGTACGTGCCCGGCAATGCCAGCGGATAAACACAGAGGGTTTCCACAGAATACCATTTCTGAAAGAAATATATTTAAGTTATTTTTTGCAATATTATTAAATCCAGTAGTGAATATTTTGCATGTGGTATAATCCATTTTCCTAGAAACCGGCCAAGAAAAACTGACAGCAGGACAAGGGGAAGTGCCACCACGCTGCCATCCCTGTCCCACTGCTCCCTCAGGGACATGAGCAGGAGCCTCACACGCCTCCCTCCTCCATCAGTGTGCCTCAAAAACACAGTTCCCATCAGCTCTTCCCTCACCAGGCAAGCCTGGATCCTTCTTGCTGATCCTGACCCTGCTCTCCTATGAGCCAGGAGCCCGTGGAAGCCCCAAAGCTGAGTGCTGACAAATGCATCCAGTGCAAGCCACTGAAAAGGCTGGGCAGGGAGACTTTAGCAGCCTGCAGGTAGGACTGAGGGCCAAAGAACTGGCACAGTGAGGTCTGGATGGCTGTTGCCATTGAAACTGGCCTGCAGATGCAAGCAGGAGACAAGCAGGTGGATTGGGTGGGTGCAGAAGAATCAGCCCTGAGCACAAATCAGCATCTCTCAGTCTCCAGTAGTTGTACCCTAAAAGCAGAGCCCAAATCCATACCCAGGCACCAGGACTCCAGTCTTCTACTCCCTCTTATCTTCTCTACCTGCTGTTCACTCCACAAACCCTCCTATGCCATGTTTGTACGCAAGTCCAGGGATAGTTTAAACTGCAGCTATCACCTAAAGGATTATGATCTCACCCTGCAGCACATAGGAAGGAAAGCTAGTTATTCTGCACAAGTCATTGGAAAACCCTGGACCACCTGCAAAACATCTCCTCTTCCTAAATTGCTCCTTCTGAATCTCCTCACAAGCAGGACAGAGCTAAAGCCACCAGAGGAGCCCTGTGCCCCCATCCTGGCTCATGCAGGGAGGCTGCTCCCTCCCACCTGCCTGTCAGGCAGCCTCCCCTGGGGCAACACAGGCCAGGGCTCCACTTCCTAATGCATCCAAATGCAGCTCTGCTGTGGATTTCACCCATCCCATTAAGATAAAATTTGATCTATTTTCTGCTGCAGTATCTGCAGAAATAAAGCTCAAAGCTGAGATCTGAAGGCCAGACAATGGGCCAAGAATAAGGTAAAGTATGTTAAACTCCATTTAAGTCACAGCTCATAGAGCCCAGGGGAGCTGCAGGCTGTGTGCCTGCTCAGCACCACAGGGATGGGGTTTGCTCCTGGAAAACACCAGGAGCCACCTACCCCACTGCAAAACATGAATGTCTGCACCAGGAGGAGCTGCCAGCTCTCCCCACCTTTCCTCAAGATGGAGAAGAGGTGCAGCTCAGTCTGAGTATCCCACTGCCCACCCTGGGTCACTTTTGCTGTGCTTGGTCCATCCCATCACAACTCCTGCTGCGGCCAGATTCCCACCAGTCCATCAGCATTCCCACCTATTCCCCTCCTCCCTCACCCTCTGTGCCTGCTCCTGCCCCAGGCCCAGAAGAACAGTATCCATGTCAAAGGACAAGCAGGGATTCAGGGAAGGTGGGACTCTGGGCTCCTGGACCTCAGCCCCCTACAGAATTTCTCAGCATCACATCTGAAGGTGATGCTGGGGGTTGTTCAGCAAAGCCAGATCTGAGGTCTCTCAACATAAGACATCAAGGGGATGGTCTCAGGAGACGGGGACTCACTCAGTGATCCTCACTCCAATTCTCAGGAATGAGGAGAGTTTAACATGTGAAAGCTGCACCACAGATGTAGATGTTCCTTTTACATCTTCCAGAAAAAACAATCCCATCAGCCTGGGGCTGTTGCAGACATGACTATCACAGGACCATGGCACAACCTTCTCCTAAGGACTGTCCTCTCCTCCTCCAGCCCTGCTCTCTGCTGTGGGACAGACTTGGAAGGGATTAAACATCCTGCACAGAGAGACAAAAGCAAACAAAATGCAAAGAACAAAATGCAAACAAAATTTAAAAAATAAAAAAAAAAGAGAGAGAGAGAGCGAGAGAAAAGCATACAAAACCCATCTCTGAATTAATTTCCATCTTATTTACAGGCCATGACACGACAGTTGTCTTTCTAAGCCTTTTAATTAATCACAAGGAACAGTTACTTGGAGCACGTATGCCCACCTTCCCTCTTCCTGAAACACGTTCCAGCTCATATTGAAAGACTGTCTGTGAGGTAATTAATTATTTATCATTATCTATGCGAGTACTTGGCTCTTCAAATCATTTTGGAACATCAAGTCCTTGGGCAGCAATTCTCTTTGGGGCTGAAAAGGAAAGAAGAGCCTTTGCTAGAGAGACAGGGAAGGGCAGTGGGGCTTGGAGGGATTGAGAAAGGGAGAATGGGAGCTCAGAACTGTGCTGAACTCTCTTGTCCATAGGGTGGCCATCTGGGGAGGCAGGGTGTTATTTTACATCATACAAGACACAAATCTTTCTAATAACAGGATTTTTGTTTGGACTAATTTGTAGGTAACTGTATAGAGACCCACATGTGTAACAGAACTTTTGTCAAACACTGCAAAGACAAACATTCCTCAGTTCAGAAATGCCAGAATTACTGTTTCTAGTGGAAACCTGATTCATTGCTGTACTGGTTTTGCACAGCCTGGTTTTTGGTAGCAGGGGACCCATGGGAGACAGAGATCCACCAACAGGGGAGGAGCCCAGGCTGGAGCAGGGGATGCCTGGAGCAGGCTGTGATACAATGGGAGACCCAAAGGAGAGAGAAGGGCTCTGCTCCCAGGCTGGAGCAGCCTGTCCTTGCAGGACTGCACCCCGTGGAAGGAGAGACCCACGTCACAGCAGTTTTGGGAGGGCTGTGTGCCCATGGGGTGGTTGCAGCAGGTGTGGTGGGGCTGCTGCTCCTGAGAGTGGACCCAGACTGGGGCACTTCACAAAGAATTGTCTCCCCTGGAAGGGACCCCACAGTCTCACAGGGCAGGGACTCCTCTCCCAGAGCAGCAGAAGAAAATCTTGGGGATGAACTGACCCGAACCCCCTGTCCTGTCTCCCTGCACTGTCAGTGGGAAGGAGGGAAAGGGTGGGGAGGAAAAAGTGTTTTAAGGGCTTATTTTACTTCTCATTATCCTCATCTGACTCTGCTAGTAATAAATTCACTTTGCAACCACAAGTTGAGCCCGTTTTGCCCTTGAAGTGTTTCTCCCAGTCCTTATCTCATTCATTAAGTGTTCATTAATTTATTTTTTTCTCTCTCTCCGCTGCCCAGCTGTAGCAGGGGAGGGTGAGCAAAAGACTCTCGTGGGTGCCTGGCACTGGGCCAGCACCAAACCACAACAATTCCTCTCCAATCATGTATTTATCACTTGACCACATACCATCTGGCTCCCAACCACTGGGACACCTGAAGTGCACGCTGAGCACTGCTGACTTACTGAGTGACTAACAGTGCTTCAGCTCCATTCCCCAGCCACACACCCATGACTTACAGTGCTGTGTTCAAGTCCTGCTCCAAACTGGGGTTTGGGAGCGGGAGGAGCAAAAAATTTCTGCTGGGAGTTACACAGAGTTTCACAAAGGGGCTCCTGAGGTCCAGTGTTCCTAAAAATACTCACATCTACATAAAGAATTTTTTCCCTGAAAAAAAATAGAAAAGAAAAAAAAATGCAAACCCAAATATTGGAAGCTTTGACCTCACAGAGTTGATGGGATGGAATCCCCTTGGGAACCCCAATGGAGCCACATGAAGGACCAATTTAGAAATATTTCTGAAGCTAGTGTGCTACAAATCAGCTTAGGAGCTGCTCAATGCCTGAGTGAGCTGCTGCTTCCTCCAGAGCTCTGGGAGCACAGCATGGAAGCAGCACAGCACGAGGCCACAAATGCCACCACTTGGAGCAAGACAGCGGCTGACACAACCCAGGAGGAGCCCAGAGCAGCACTGCTGGAAGAAGGGATGTGCCTGGATAGGAATCCAGCCTGAACCCTCACCAAGGCAGGAGAAGGTGAATGTGAAGGTGATGCCATCAGAGACCTCCCCAAATCAGTTTGGCCATGGGGCTCCAATGCAGCCTGAACAAATGCCATGTCTCTGTGTCCCACTGTGCAAGGCATCCTCTAGGAAAAGACAGCTCAAGGCTGTTCTCCACTTTATGCTCCTATTACACTTAAAGTTCACACTTCACCTTAATCCAAATTGATTTTCTCAGAGGTTTCATCTCACTGTCACTCCTGCTTCTCCCACCTTCCCCAGCCAGCACCTCACCTGCAGAGCCCCGGGAGCAGAGGGACAGACCCATCCCCACCTGCACCCACAGGCAGCACTGACAGAAGGAGAGGACACAGGCTCAGGCTGCATCAAGGGAAATACAGGTTGGATATTAGGGAAAAGTTTTTCATGGAAAGAGTGATAAAGTACTGGAATGGTCTGCCCGGGGAGGTGGTGGAGTCACCATCCCTGGATGTGTTTAAACAAAGACTGGATGTGGCACTCAGTGCCATGGATTAGTTGAGGTGTTGGGGCTGGGTTGGACTGATGATCTTGAAGGTCTCTTCCAAGTCAGTAATTCTGCGATTCTGTGATTTCTGCTCTGCTGCTCCCAGAGCTCACCACACCCCACAAGAGACCACTTCCAACAACTCTGCCCCACCCCCAGAGCCAGTGCCCTCACTGTGCTGAGCCCCAGCCCCAGCCAGGCTTCTCCAGAGCAGCATTAACTCTGCAGGCACCATTCTCACCCTTGGTGGCACAGGAGGGGAGCACTGGCAGTCAGATGGATATGGCAAACCCATCACCCACCAGCTGGTGCATCAGTGACAAAGCCAAAGCAACCACTGGCATGGTCTGTCCCCCTCAAGAGCTGAGACATCTGTCAGCAGCTCCCCCTCTGCTGCCACAGCTGCCCATCCCTGCTCAAGGGGGTGCTGGCTGCCACCCTGCCACATCAGAGCACCCAGCAGGTGGGGAAGGGGACAGCTGCAGTGCCAGCAACCTTCTCACTGTTTAACCAACACACAACCTTGTTTCCCTCAGCAGAGCCCCCGAAAAAGCCCAGCCACCTGCAGCAGGGCCCCCCCTCATTTCAGAGAGCCACGGGCTGGGTACATCAGCAGCACTGGTGGGAGTTTGCTGTAGACAAGTGAATCAGTGGAACAGATGAGCAGCTCCTGAAGCATCTACCCACAATGTACAGCAAGAAGAGATGTAATTTCAGGCTTATGGCAGATGCTGGAGGGTTTGTGGTGCTAAAAAAAAAAAAATTTAAAAAAAAAAAAGAAATCTCAACACCTACATATAATAGATAGCTTTCTAGGACAAGGAAATCCTGCAGTAGCTGGAAGAAAACCAATCACAGTTCCCAGCTACATTTGAGGTAAGGAAACAGAACATGGTCCAAAACAACATCTCCTAAAGGTCAGTTTCACAAAACTAGAAAGAACCAGACACAAAAATAACTGAGAGAAAACATCTAAATATAAGTAAGTGTGACAATGCTTATTGGAGGATACTTAAAGATGCCTTAGTAGAGCCCTCTTTCTCACCAAGAAAAGCAACAGTAGATCTAAAAAAAATTATTTGGTTTAAAATAGGATTTTTTTAAGACAAGAGCCAAATTTAAAAGAAAAAAAAATGTAAAAAAACCCAGAATTGCACTATAAAATTAGAGCAAATTTTATAGAATCCAACACATTTTATAAAGAAAGCTCAAAGATATTAAAAAACCCTAGAGTCAATAGGTCTATCAGGAAAAAAGCAACAATCTATCAATACATTAGGTTTGATGCTAAAAAAACACAGTGAAAGCATCCTGATATAGAGGATGCAGAAAATACAAGCAATACTTTTTATCTTTGCAAGTAAGGATGACTTAAATCTCAGCTCCAGCAAAGTTCTCTCTCTGAGAAGTGAGCTGGGAAGATCCCCAACACCATCTGCAAACCATCCCTCACATCTGTAACGAGAAAACCTGCACTCAGAGCCTTAAGAAGGGAGCTCACCCAAATTCCTAACATTGACTTTAAAGAAAAAAAACAAACCAGAAGCATGTCCCAGGCCAGCCAGGAAGTTCCAGAGGTCTTGAAATAATAAATAAAAAAGCCCTGCTCAAGCAAACAAAAACTTAGCACGGTGCCAGTATTTCCAGAGGGCGAACGGCTGACCCGGGAACTGCAGGCTGAGCACCCTGTCCGTGCTCTCGACAGGGCAGGGAGTGGCCAGAGCTCAGGGATGGACACACAGCTCCTGGTAATCCACACTGTTTTCTGTCTTGTCAAACAGATCTAGTATTTCTCCTCGGAGTTTGCATTTGGCTGACAAAGGCGAGCGTGTTGACATGATACACACAGACTTGTGTGTGACGCCTGCCTTGGGCTGGGGTGACAGCTCAAGAACAGAAATCCCTCCTGCTATGCAAACAGCCCTGTGTGGTGTATATCCAGAGGATTAAAAAGTTGAGCCCAATGACCTCGTTAGAGCTGTACCTGTGCTGCCTGCCCTTAGACAGGTTTGGATTGTATAGTAGAGTGTATGTCCAGAGGATTGAAAAGTTGAGCCCAATGACCTCGTTAGAGTTGTACCTGTGCTGCCTGCCCCTAAAGAGGTTTTGGATCCCCAGAGATGATGTTTCCAAGAGTGAAAAGGGCCTGTGAGGCAGCAGAAATTGCTCTCTGCACACCAAGCTCCAGGCAGCACTGCTGGGAGACGTGGGTTTCCAGGGAATGCATGTTTGGGCTGCGTGCCTGAGTTTGCAGTGGGTTCAGAACTAGAGAAGGGTATTGCCAGAGGCTCTGCCTAGGGAGCAGGCTAACTCATTGAAAAATATTGGCTGGTTTTAGAGCTGATTTTCACACTTGTAGAGCTGGCCAGAGCCAGAATGGAAAGCTGTAAACTCAGCCATGCCAGCAGCCTTTGGCTGGTCCTGATCCTGCACATGCCACATTATACACAGCTCACTACCATTGTTTCTTACTCGGGTCCTAATCCGTGCTCAGCACTCTGAGCACCTTCCAGTAACAACACTGGACACATCAACTCACATCACACCTTCCCAGGTGGAAAGAGAAGTCGTGTGATTTCTCTTGAAAGAGCAAGTTCTTCCCAACTGCCCCAGTGCCCAGCACAAAAGCAGGATGGTCAGGTTTGTCAAAGTTTTCAGCTGCCAAAAAATTTCACCCCTCCCATAATGACATAAAGACATTTTTCCTGTGAGAGGAGCAGGGTTATTCCTCACACCCTTCACCCTCAATCACATCACTGCCCTGCACTGTGAACATACAGACCAAAGCATTTTTTTGAACCTCTCTGACCACACAAATATCTCCAAGTGTCCAGGCAGCTGGCTGTAGGAAAGTTTAACAGCAGAAGTTCTCCAGCATGACTGGCTGAACAGTCAGCTGTGGATGTGAACTGTCTACCACAAAGGACAGCCTGGGGTTTTCAGTGAATCCCAGCTTCCTCTGCCCACAGGCACCACTCACCTCCTTGCCTCTGCTCAGTTCCAGGCAAATGCTGATGGGAAATGCTGCCCAACATTCACACTCTCATATCTGTGGGCAGTGCTGGACTGTCAAGTTATTCAGAAATGTCCAGGGGAATGGCCCAAAACCCCTCCCTCAGAAGAGTGATCAGTCATCACAGCTCCTGAAGCAATGCCAGTGACACATCCCAGCCTGAATCCAGCTTACCCTGACAACACAGTTTTAGCTCCAGCTGGATGACCTCGCGTGAGCTCCAGAAGTGCAGGATTTGGTCCTTCCAGAGTTTGGCAAGAGCTGACACAGCCATCACAGGTGCCCTTTTCATTTATTGAACTGGGTATATTTGCACATGAGCAGATAAACTCTTTGTCCAAAGGACTTCACTCTGGCTGCTGGGCTCCAGATGAGCCCGTCTCATTCACACGGCTGCTCACATCTCCGGAGGAGCATGAACTGAGCTCACATCCCTGACGTTTTGTCCTGTGTCCAAGCAGGCTGACAGACCTTGCTCCCCAGCACAGAGAGATGCAGTAGTGGCTGAACACTCCAAGCATGTATGATCTTTTCAGCAACACAAGGTGACCACACTCAGATGCAGGTTAGACATTTTACTGAATCAGACCACCACCACTGGCCTGACCACCTCACCCTCCTGCTGCTGAACTTCTTTGTGATTTAGCACAAGAATTCCCAGTTTTGGCTGTGACTGAAGGGGGGACAGTGCTCAGGTGAACAAAATAGGGTGGGTTTGGGACTTACCACTGCTTCAAAGTCTGTCACACTGAGTTCCCCACCAGTCACCCTCAAGTTCTGTGTGCAACAAGGGACACGTCCCCT
This sequence comes from Sterrhoptilus dennistouni, assembly GCA_013397095.1. Lineage (NCBI taxonomy): Eukaryota > Metazoa > Chordata > Aves > Passeriformes > Zosteropidae > Sterrhoptilus > Sterrhoptilus dennistouni. Next base: position 1,332,927 of record VWZU01011166.1, on the reverse strand, counting down.
CAGATCAGGAAGGTTAGCACTGTTTGCACTTGTCTTGACTTTATTTGTACACGCTGACAGCTTGTACAGAGAGCAGACAACAGGCTACTGACAAGGACTAAGATCTGGAAAATATCTCCATGATCACTTCAACACAAAGCTGTTCTTTTTCACTTTCACGGGAGCTTTAACTCAACTCGCAGTGGAGGCAGCCTTAAAACATGCAATGCATTCAAGTGATCAAGGATTTGAAAGGTTATAAAAGCAGCTAATAGCTTCAAATCTGCTTGCAGCCAGATAACATAAACAGCTAGTTGGGAGAAGGGTAGGGTGCTTCTTTTTCTCCCCCAGAACCGCTGATTACAAGCTTGCAGAACCCACATTTTAAAGCAAAGCTGAAGAGAAGAGCAAATACCTTTTCCAAGTATACTGCAGTTTCTCCTAAACCCAGCACAGGCTGTCTGTGCCCTGTGGGTGCCATGGGCAGCATTTTATGTACCAGTTAAAAAGCAACTCACTATTTGAGGTCACTGCATCCAGCCTGCCCAAGCCAATGGCCATTTCTGTGCTTTCTATCATTAATAAATCAATCAAATGTTGCAGGCACTGGAGTGAAATTGTCCTGTCAGCCTTATCCATCAGGTACTTTTACTGAACCCTCTTGAGTTACTGTTATTTACAGAAGACTGAGAGAGACAGTGAAACATCAGCATCTCAAAATACTTTGCAACTTGAACATCATAAACAGCACAGATATTTCATTAAAGCCATTTTACAAGCTATAAAACTGAAGGTCATTTTATGCCTCTCTCTATAAAAGCAGACAGTGATATAGTCCTCAGCAAAACATACTCTACAGCCCAATTTAAGCAGTACTAGACAGACTACTTGAAACTCATTACAGAGCAACTTCTATCCAGAATAAGTTCTCTGTTAAAACTGTTATCCACTACTATTTCTTTGCTAAAATAACAAGATTTTGAAGGAAAGGAATTTATAACCCCAAATAACAGAGCCTCTTAAAAATACCGAATAATATCAGTTTAACAATTTTCCCAGATGAATTCATCAGGGAGGTCTATACATAAAGCTACAAAGCAGACTTCCAAATCACCCGTGATAAAAACACGTAAATTCTTCACCGCGCTTTCAGCATAGCAGATTTATGACAAAAGCACCGAAAGGCTGGCACACAAAAGCAAGTGTACAGCGTTCTAACGGACTCGTCTGAAAACCCGGGCGCTCTCGCTCAGCCCCTGTCGCGGCACTCGGAGTCGTCCTCACCTGCGCCTCTGCCCCGCTCCTCCCAGCGCTGAAGGGACGTGGGCTTTACCTGAGCGGGCTCCTCCGTTTGCAGCTGCCTCTGGGGGATAAAAGTTTGGAAAAGTCGGAGGGCAGCAGCAGCAGCAGCGGGACGGGACGGGACGGGCGGAGAGGAGCGGGCAGCGCTCAGCGGAGAGGGCGGGCAGCGCTCGCCGGCATCC